>WBMW01002665.1:1572107-1773904 GCA_013396635.1 Penelope pileata
TTTTTTGGTCCTTTTTTTTTTTTTTTTTAATATTTCCCCACTTGCTTTGAGAGTATCCCGATTAAGGTCTAATATGTACTTTACATTTTCTGCCCACTCAGGATTACATTTATAACAGCTGATTTGTATATAAATAAATGCATCTCCATTCTATATTGTCACAACTTCTGGTTGATGTACACTTTGTAATTTGGCAGTGAACTCAGGCCTTTTTTTTTCCAATATCAACTGATAACTGATTACACAGAAGTCTGAAAGTTACATTTAATTTTACCTCTTGAAGTAGGGATTAAGCCCTTAGAGTTGTGCAGAAATGTTTGAAAATATGTGAATGTTTAGAAAACAAAGATCAAAAAAACCAGCAAATACACATTTTCAAAATCTATTCTGGTATTCCTCAATCGTCATGATTTCTGAATGTTCCAGATTGGAAAATGTTTTTACAAACAGAAAAAAAGAACAGAGAGATTGCTAAATGCAAAACACATTCTGCCCCCCTCGGTTTTGCACCAATTTGCACCTTCTAAGCACTTCTGACTGCAGGACCTTCAGATCAATCTGCGTGTTTCACTGTTTCACCGGGGGTAACCTGTGAACTACAGTTTGGTGTAGATGCATTTGAAGAAAATAAGTCTTAAACTCATGCTGTTAAGAACCTAAGCAACCTAATAATGCATATACACAACTGTTTCAAGGCTGTGCATTGTAGTCTTAAGTCAATTTAAAGTGAAGCTTACTTCAGTGTATAAATTCAACCATTAAATGTTACAATCTGTTCTACCTTTTTGAGATGATGGGTGAATTCTCTTTGAATAATACGTCTTACACAAATGTGGCTCTCAGCTTCTTTGAAGTCCATGGTCAGGTTAACTCTTTCCATAAAGCACCTAAAAGTAAAGTCATTGTGGATAACAAGTTGTACTAAATATAGTTGCAATGTGAAGAATTTCACTACATAACAAAAAGGAAAAAAAAAAAAAAAAGCCTGACAAAAGCCTCTAGGTAACTGCAAAATAGATTCACTGTGGAGTTATTTTGAATTGACTCACCTTTCCTTCTGACATTCTATAGTCCATTGCTTTTAATCACAAGCAATGTTTATATCGTATAACTTTTATATGGCTCAGATACTGTGCCACAGCTGTGGTGTTTCAATTAGCATAGTCTGTTTCCATCTCTTCTTTCAATAACAATTCTCTCATCAAAAGCAGTATTAAATAAGATTATAAGACAGCAGATGGCATCACTTCATTATTTTAAATTGTTGTATACTGACCATTTACTATAAAGCATAATCCATTTTCAAACATTCATAAATGGAGCTCTATTGATAGCACAGACAAGTGACATACCAAAAAATAAAAGGTCACCATTTTATCATAGAATCACAGAACAGCTTGGGCTGGAAGGGACCTTGAAGACCATCCATTTCCACCCCTGTGCCGTGGGCAGGGCTGCCACCCACTGGGTCAGGCTGCCCAGGGCCCATCCAACCTGGCCTTGAGCACCTCCAGGGATGAGGCACCCACAGCTCTCTGGGCAGCTGTGCCAGTGCCTCAGCACTCTCATAGTGAGGAATTTCTTTTTAATGTCTAATCTAAATCTCCCCTCTTTTAGTTTAAAGCCATTTCCCCTTGCTCTATCACTATATTTCCTGACAAAGAGTCCCCATCTGTCTCATAGGCCTCTTTAGATAATGGAAGATCACTATAAGGTCTCTCCAGAGCCTTCTCTCCTCCAGACTGAACACTCTCATTTCATCTATCTGGTTGCCTTGATCGGTCATTAGTTTCACGCAGGCATCTTAAAGCAGCCACTGTTTACCACAGCTGTGGTTGCCTTTCTTTCTTCCATTCCCTAGGTACTTCTGAGCCTCTCAGGGAGCCTCCTACGCACCATCAGCTAAAGCCACTTGTGTCTTCACGAGATCGCAGAATTTAATGGCTGGCTTTAAGAAATCTGGCAGATGTGACTACAGCTTGGTGGTAATGCATGAACTCCTTTCCTCATCTGTTCCCACTGGGATGGCTGTTAAAGCCACCTCACTCCATACGGCACAAATTCACAAAGTACTTCGAAACACCAGTAGGGGTGTTGACCATTCAAGAAACTGGAACTAGACAAAGATGGTGTGTGCTGGAAAACCTCTGTTCAGCATCACATGAGAATAACAGCCCTCATGAAAGCAGATCTGCTGTTCAAACTCCTTTTGGTAATTTCTCGCTAAACATTCCTTATCTAGTTCTTAGAATGATGTGAAAAAAAGGCAGAGAAAAATTTATTTTGTGTTTTCAGATGATATAAAGATTTGAAAAGGTAAACTATAAAAACAAAGGCATCTGCACACAGCCTCAAACCGCTGTACAGAAAAATGGGAATTCAGAGGAGGCGATGTACTGTGTTATTTTTCCGATTACTTTTCGGCAGAATAACAAAAACATTATGTTCTACTCAGGGTATTCAGAAAGTGGCTGTCACTGTCGTTTGTAGGTGTAGGTGTTACAGTCAGAGTACGTGATCCAAGCAGTGTATTTTTCCACATGCCTTTCTGCTAGAGGGAATGCAAGCAGGGTCTTGATCTTGAGATGCCATTAGAAAGCAGCTGGATGTCCTCAGCAGCCTGAACAACTAAACGTATACGTTCAAAGTCTGCAGGTAGCCTGTGGTGCAAATCTAGCCCAGAGGTGGCCCTGCACTGGTCAGTACCTGGTGATGTTGCTCTCTGATCCTTCCAGTCCCACACACTGCTCCGCAGTGCACAAGGGTGAGCAGTGGGAGGGTCCCTGCAAGCCCTGTGCAACAGGGGCAGGCGTGGGAAATGGGGAAAGGACAGTACAGAGGAGGAAAGGAACAAGCCAGAGCACTGGAGAAAGCCCTTCTCTTCCTTGCCCACAAATACACATCTCTACTTTTCTTTACTTACTCCCATCCCTTTCCCTGGTCTTGCCTTTTAAAAAGCCACTCAAAGAGCCATGCTGTTTGTACTGTATGAACTCAGAGATGGCAGCCTTACAGAACATTTTGCAATTCTTTGCAGGGTTATTGGCAGTTTATCCTCACTCAATGAATAAGTGCAAGTACCCACCAGCATGTGTGCTTAGTATTTAGTGTGCATTTAATGGCAGCCAGGAGTTTGACCTGAACATCTTCTGCCTGCAGTATGGGACTTTCAGTAAGAAATGAATTCTCAAAATCCACAAGGTTAAGTAACTTGTGAAGAAGCTATAGATTTATTTCTTTGGAAAAGAAAAAATGACTACAGAGACTGCTGAAAACCAACATTAGAACATACAAATATGTTATAAATAAACCTTTTGACCCAAATGTCTGCCTTCTCCCTCGGTGTTCAAATCAGCACATTAGCAGTACACTACCAAAGCATTCATTCTTTTTCAGCTCTAAGCTAGTCAGAAAATCTGCTTTTTCAGCCACTCTGAGCATGTCATTGTACTTTTGAAAAACAAACAGAGCTCTAGAGAGCTGTGAGGAGCAGAGGCAGGAGGAAAGATACAATAAAGGACGAGACCATCCTCAAATCTTATGTCTATTTATGGAAGTCACCGCCTAAAGGGTTGACGCTGTGTACTTTAGACAATGTCCTTTCTTTTTTTTCTTTATTTTTTTCTCTGAGGGTTAATTTTTCCCCCTAACTTGGCAGTAATACAAATTGAATGTCATTTTTTCTCCTTAAAATAATGAATCATGCATACATATCTAACAATAGCATGAATCCAAACCAGAAGCACCATTACTACTGGTGTCACAATAATTGATGTTCGTACTCATTGTAGCCATACGCTTTCTTCTGAGACTGTTTTGAAATGCCTACTAGTGCAAAAGGTACACCCTACAGCCTCTGCAGTGACCTCTAGTAATGCTATCCATAGGGAATATCACTGTTGCAATGAAAAGCATCTGATACAGTTGCCCACATTAAGAGAGGTCAGCCTCAAGTGCTGTTGCCCTGTCTTACTTCAAAGCTGCAGCTTAACAGGACAGATGATATGGACCTAGAAACTAAAACATGCAAGGCACTCAGTTATTAGCTCAGGAGGTCTGTGCTCAGTGTCACAAGTAATGTGGGGCAGGCTTCAAATTTTAGGTGGTTCTAACTCTGCATGTGGGGTCTAGTGAGGCTTTATGAAGCAGAAGCAAGCAGGTTGACTAACCCCAAGTGCCACCGGTGGTTACTATCTCAGCAGTCAATTTGAACACTGTAAAAATGCCACCGAGGACTTCCAGATTTACACGTCTTATAATATCTGGGCTCCAGCAACACGTGAACTGAAGCCCCTTGGATTTCCTAACAACAAGGATTTATTTTCTAAGCCATTCTGATCAACTGGATGGATCTCAAGGAAAATAAATCTTAGGATCAAACTATACACTATATCTCTTACACAGAGAGAAATGTACATGTACAGAGAAAAATATTTTTCTAAAATCACAGGAGAAGTTGCATAGAGGTAGCTACATTATTTCAGACTCAGTTATAGCAAATTTTTGAGCAAACCTATACATATAAAGCGTTACACTCTCCCCAACTTACTTACAGGGATAAACAGATCTCCAGAACTCCACTCATTTTAACAAACTCATACAGGATTCACTTGCCTATCTGCAAAATTATTTCCTTCCCAAATCTTCCTTCCTCCTTTTCTGAACTAGTCTTCCCTGCTAAATTCAGATTTTAAATAGGCAGTGAGAATGCTTGGTTTCCCAAGAAAATGATGAACTACTTACACTTCTATACCAATCTCAGCTGTCCTTGTTGGTTTGCAGGTACTTGAGCAGCAACTGCCAATGGACCGGTTATCTCCTCACTTCCTATAACAAGGTACAACTTGGAAAACCTGAAGAATTACCTCCTCTCCTGTCTGTCTTTTGCAGCGCTTTTAAACTGGTGGTGGGAGGGGCTGAAAGTCTCCCCATCTGATTGTGTTAGGAAAGCTAAAATTCCCATTGAAAGTGACTCACCAACATTAATCATATATACACCAGATTGAAAAGCACTCAGAACATGAAGACTGAATCCCATTCTCAGTTAAGCAAATTAGAAGCAAATTGCTCAGCACTATCATATTATTTTAACTGCCATATCTGTACAATTTTGCACAATGGAGCTGATGAATATAAATTTTTTGTTTCTAGAATTGAACTCTTAGAGAGAAGTGCTTCTGAATCTTTCAGAAGAATAAACAGTGAGCAATATGCAGCTTCCATTATTTTAAAATGGATAAACAGCAATGTAAAGATTTTTCTATACAAGATACTTGCTTCACTTGCCACCTGTTTTATGCATTAGCATAAATATCCCCATTGACTAGCCAAGCAGGCGCGAATCAGAATCTTCAGTAAACGAGTTACACCGCAGCTTGAAATATGGTCGTTTGTGTTTGCTACTCACTGAGAATACCGTGTACTCTCTTTTTTATTGCACAATACTAAATCCAAGTACAGAAACGTAAAGGGTACTGTTTAGATTCAAGGCTATTCCTAGAGCTAAAAGTTGGGGGTAAGGGGACTGAAGAAGAGAAAAATAAAATGATTTTACTATCATTTCTTGAAATGTATCTTGAGAATGAGAGCATTTAATTTCTTACTGAGAAAAAAACCTCACAATAAGTCAGATTTCAGAACATAAATATCCCACCAAATCTACAAAGCAGGGAATTTTCCCATTCATACTATGCATGCAATACTGCTGTATGTTCTTCATAAAGTAGAAACAGGCTTTTGCCTCTCTGGTGTTTTTGATGATGTTTTTAAATTCACTTAATATTAGCTATCCAGCTCCCATAGGACTACACTCAGAATTACACATGAAGCATATTCGATTATCTATAAAAATAATTTAATTACAAAAAGTGAACAATACTTTTATTTTTCAGGGAAGTATTCCAATGCACAGCAACTAGATTATGATCTGTCATGTTCCTGTAAATTAGGATAAATCAAGTGTTGCTCAAAGCAGCTCAGATCTTGGCATCGAAGAAACCAAGTTCTCAACGCAGTGCAGTGCTTGAGCTATTGCCAAGTTAATGATTTCTATTGACATTTAATTACAGTGTGTTTCCTGAAGCTAAGGCACAGCTTTAGCATAAGCAGAACTGCTGTGTAAGAGACTTACACTCATCTGACAAATCGCTTTAATATATAGCAACGTATAACACACAAAACTGTCCATAAATGTAAAGCTAGCTCCTCACTAGGAGGATGCACACCCCAGAAATTGTAATTACCACTAGAAACGATGAAAATACTTAAGTGTATCCTATGTACGTTTTGCAAACATAAGAGCAAAATAGTCAAATTTTTGTATCGGAGTATAATAGAGTATCAGAGTATTTAAGTATTTAAGTACCAGAGACCTGGACAAAACTGCTGTTTGCTGTACTTAATACATTTCTACATCTCTAAAGGAAATGCTTGTGTGACTTCAAAACACCACTGTTCTAGTTTCTTATTCAACAAAAGAGCTTGCTGCTTTAGAGACAGTCTGGTGGTCCTCCTCCCAAATTTTAACAGTGAGACAGACTCCAGGAATGTTGCAAAGTTATCACTTTGCCCTCTGTGGCAGCTGACATGGAGTATGGATTCTCAGATAAATATTCTGCCTCAGAACTGGATTACTGGATTCACTTTGTGAACCTCTTTGAGATGGGTTACTAATGAGTCTCCATCTTCTGGAAAAAAAAAAAAAAGTGGCTTGAGCTGGTCATCTTAGAAGTGACCCAAACCCGCTACTCACTGCAGAGAAACTTGGCTCTTCCCATACATCATTCATGCAAATGACAATCCAGAAAGCTGAATCCCTACAGTGACCATGATGCTGCATTTAAATGGTCCCCAGTGAAGTCAGTACATCAAATTAAATTAGCTGGTAAGAAAAAGAAACAAAAAACAAGTGGAAGCCATCAAAAAGGTATATAGCACCATGGAATAGGGAGCAGAACCTTTGTCCTAAAGCAAGCTCACAGCAACCCCTCAGCAAACATTAGCAGCTGCAGTACCACATTCATTTGTTCTACCTTCACACTTGATTTACCAGAAAGCTTTTTCTAGTAATGTCTTCACTGGCAAGAGAGCTTGATGGAAGGAAAGCCTCTCCACAAGGGCTAAACAGAGCCTGACCCAGGTACACAACTATTCTCATACTGTTACTGAAAGCATTTACTTTGCAGGTTCAGTCAGGAATTAGTAAAGACACAAAGACAGAAACATTCTAATTTTTGGTGGCTTGACTTTTTCCACAGCATTTTGTAACAATTTTTTTGACATATTCTAAATGAAGGACTCCATAAAAAGTGTTAGAAATTCCGGGTTGCTGTTGTCCCTAAAGAATAAGTCTACTTTCTCTGGATGAAGATTTTACATAGTAAATGATCAAGAAGACTGGTGATAGAAGAGTAATTGCTACTGATGGGCTTAATGACATGTTGCTATAATTAAGAGAACAAAAGGGCACAAGATCTTCAAAAGTCACATTTATAATATAAAAAAGTTCAGTTTAAGAAACATCAGTCTAGTCGTTACGGCAAATCCTATAAAACTCAGAGGAAGGAAAATCTTCTTTTACTCAATTTTGAGAGCATAAGAAATGAATAAGATTGATTTTCTTTTAAAAATGAACTTCTCTGGTCTCTTCCGTGCTAAGTATCAGAAATAGCTCACAATACCTTACAACATTTGAGACTTGCAAGTATTAAGAATAAACCAGCAAGTGTAAGACAGATGAGGAGATCTCCAGTCTTAAGGTGTTCTCTGATCTAGTGGCTTGTAGCTCTTTTAAGAAACTGGAGCTTGAACCACCTTCCAGGCCACAATGGAGAATGGTGAACCTGAGTTCCCTGGGTCTCCGCGTGGCTCTGCCTGGCATACTGGCAGGTCTGCTTTATGGCACTTGCTCTTCCATTCTATTGTACCATGAGGTTGGGCACACACTCAAGGCTGCACATTGGCAATTTCTGGAGGTCAAATATTTGAAAAGTTTGTCATGATATTACATATTGATGCCTCCATCCCTATTTTAATTTAGTCCCAAGGAAACTATTTAAGGTCAAAAGGGAACCATTGGCAGAGGCAGGAGTAGAAGTCCATCACCAATCTCATGTGGAGGCCACACCCTGCTACTCACTGTACCAGCACACAGCTCTAAATTCAGGACTTTCTCTTCTCCAAATGCCTCACAGCAACTTTTATGACATGGGTTGGAATTCAGTACAAAGGTTTTTGTGCTAAATTTCAGTATGTTTCCACGCTCTCATGACTAATTCCTTTCTCTTACTTAGAAACATACTTAGGTAATGCAAACTGTAAACAAAACAGATGCCTTTGAAGGATTCAGATGCTCAGGAAGTCCTTTGCAGTTTGGGGCTCACTGTTTCCTCACGAGTTTAATTAACACGTTGGCTTGTTAAAAGGTGTATGGTGCTTCAGATATTTTCAGTTAGTCCTACTAAGACTCATTCCCTCATTCATTTAAACTAAGAAGACTTTCCATCCATGTTATCTGGACTTTTTCATTGATTAGAGAACAAGTCATAAATTGATAATGTATTAATATGGAAAAAATTGAAAGAGGATGACCTAAACACAAACAATCAGGAATAACAAGGTCATCTAAACAGAAAATTCAGATTGACTCCTGGAGCCAAGAGGAATGCTAGCATCAAATTCAGTAAGTTAAGGTTTTCACACTTCTAATTCACTTCTGCCCTTGTTATACACACTGAAATACATGCTTGGTTTGTTTCTACTTAACTATACCACTCACAAAATTATGATGGCAGATACGAATAATGAGCAGTCTTGATTATAGCACAACACAAAGGAAACAAAAGAAGGATCACAAAGAATTGCAGAAGTATGTGTTGAATGCCTGAAGGGAACAATTCACAGGCAGTTAATGAGTACCCAATATGTGACTGAGTAGGAAAGTAGAGTCAGCATGCAAGACTTATGAAGGAAAAGCAGAAAATGTAAACAGAGACCAAAGAATGAAATAGGGTTTCAACAACAGACAAAGAAAAACTCAACACATTAGAAACTGAGGAGTATTGAAATGAACAATCAGATGAAGAAAGGTAGATAACAGCAGAGGTGAAAGGCAAAAAGAGCAAAAAGAATAATGAATAATAATAATGATTAAAAAAAGGTACTATTGGAAGACTAAGAAGATAATACACAAAACTTAGCAGCATGTCAAATTTTAATTATCTTTTCAATTACTAATTAGACCTTCTCACTGATTCAATTAAATGACAAACTTTGAACGGTTTTGATGTTACGTGATGTTTCTTTTCCCCACGATCTGCTCAGCACAATGGTGAATTAGAATCCAAAGACAGAAGGGGGCATTTGCTCTAAGATAATCTCTACCCCTCAACATTATAGGGATCCCGATTCAACTTCTACCCTCAATAAAGAAAACAGTAGAAATTTCAGTTACACCAACAGAGTAGGATGTTACACGTGTTCACAACAAATAATCCTGAGAAAGTAAATGATCTAAAATGGAAATAATTTTTATTAGCTTTTGATATCCTTGATTAGAATAATTGCTTCTTCACCCACACGATAATCAAGGAGAATGCAATCAGCAGGCATTTTCAGATACACAGCCACGTGATGCACAGTGGTACCTGCTGTGTGCACAAGTTCCGTGTGTACTCATTCAAAACATCCCTGTTTGGCTTTGAGCTATGTGCGCTAAATCTCAAAAAGATATCCATGAAGGTGCAGTGGCCATGGGAACAATAATTTCTTTTTTGTATTATTGCTTTTATTAAAGTTACTTCAACAGGTATTATTCATTTCAGACAGAATCTTAAGTCTCTTAGCTCAATTTCAGTGGTACCACCGAGAAATCAAGCGCATCGAAAATTGGCCCACTTTCAGCCATGAGCCCTTGACAAGATTCAAGGCATTGACACTAGTGCTCACCAGAAGTAACCCAGAAAGACATCCTTTTCTTCTCTTCTCTTTTTTTTTTTTTTTAATTTCTGTAGTTAGGAATAATTCTTTCAGTAATTTTTAATGCTTAACTAAGAAAGAAGAAAGTTTGTATGATCTCTTTAAAGATGCCAGCACTAAATACAAATGTCATTTCAGAACATATGTTGTTACATATTACGTGTAATTGACATTATGCTGAAGATGGACAAAATTCAATTACATTGATACTGTATGCCCAGGGAACTCTGATAAATTAAACATCACTGTTCACAGCTCTGTGAGAACAGAATGTTTTCCTGTATATTGCAGCAGCACACAAAATGCACCAAAGCAAACAGAGAAAGATTAATTGCTGTACTCTAAAGGCAACTATGAAAGAGACACACATTGACTTCTTTCCTCACTGTCACAAAAAGACAAGCAAGTATCACTAAACAAAACTGGGTTTGAATCTGAAGCAAAAACGCTCTGAGTACCCAAAGTTTTGCTGGAAATGAGAGGAAAGTTCGAAGGCAAGCAGATTTCCATT
The DNA here is from genome assembly GCA_013396635.1 of Penelope pileata. NCBI lineage: Eukaryota > Metazoa > Chordata > Aves > Galliformes > Cracidae > Penelope > Penelope pileata. Next base: position 1,582,594 of record WBMW01002665.1, read on the forward strand.
TTTGCAAGAGAAGGGAAGGCAGTGAGAAAATTCATCTTGTGCATTAATCTTAACATTCCCCACAAGTGACTCAGGCCTGCAGAAGAAAACATTCCCACTATCTGATGAGAAAGACTTCATGTTTCCCACAAGGAACCATGGAGAAAAGCCCAAGCAGTGCTGTTTTCCCTACTTTCATCCTGACAAGTCTGTTTGCAGCCCCTTTGGCTGCTCAGAACCTCCGGCAGTGAAGAAAAAGTTTCCATGTATAAAGAAAAATAACCCTAACTCTCACATATATACAATTAGCTTAAGTCAGAGCATTCATAAACAATTATCTAATGGCTTATAATTTATTATGGTAATCCCTGGCAAAAGCATCTTAGAACCATGAGCAGCAGCAAAGTAGAAGAAAAGCTAATTTTTCCATAACAGTATGTGTTTACAAACTTAGAAGAGATAAATGCATATGTGGTGACAAGCTTAGAAAGATCCATTCAACAATGAAAGGTAGGAAATACTTTAGTGAGCTGGAAGAAAGGTCAGAAAGTCACCTGCAGCAACTGAACTTTGACAGTTACATGTGTCTGAGCCAACTGGCTTCTTTTTTCGATTAAGAACCAATTCTTTCAGCAGAGCTGAGTGCATGCAATACTCATTAACATCAGGAAAAGCCAATGTATTCAGCAACTGGGAAAAAGAAGTTTCAAGTGTCAGGTTTGTGAAGAGGACGGACAGTCCTGATGCTTCACTGCTAAGTACTCAGCTTTCGCAAGGGAACCTACTGTGTCCCGCCAGGAAGTACCAGAAATATGGGGAGTGTCAGCCAATGGCTTTCACAACCATCAGTATGCTGAGCAAGCAGCTGCTGAAAGCAGCCAGCAAGGAGCAGCTGATGTGGGCAACCTAACCTACATTATTTCACAGAGCTACATGACTGCAATCAGCCAGGAGAGGCTTGTATTTCACCAGCTCTCAGCCTGTAACCCTTGTCAGGATCTGAGTGCCAACAGGGAAATTGCAAAATGTGGACAAGAAGGTGGGGGGACTGCCTGCAGCTGAGCTGTATGCCTAGGGTGCTGGCCCAGGAGCTGAGGTGCTCTTCAGCATCACAGCTGTGCACCTGCATCCCACCCCACACTCCTGAGCGGGTAGCTATGTCAAGCTCCTTGTCTTGCCCAATGACAGCACAAAATAACTCAAGACCTACTGGACCAGAATGGAGAGAAACCTGACTTGAGCCCAGTGACCTTTTTGCCTGTCAGACTGTTCTTCTCCCATGAAGTCCCCCTGCTGCTGAATACACTGGCAGGAGGGACATGGTGAGAGCACTGCTGAGAGGAGTGGGACATCAGAGACATGTGAAGTCCACTTGATCTGTTGGGATGCATCCCAAACCCATGGCAAGCATCTGTGGCTGGTTGTTTATTCATGAACATGGACTCCATGGGAGACTTCAGGTGGAACTTAAGACAGGACGAGGACAAGCAACTCAGCAGTGACATAGCACTTAGCATCTTCATAAAACACACATGGGACAGTAGGGCAAAAGTCCCAAAAATGTCGCTAACAAAAACCAAAGCTTAACCACAATACAGGTAAAAAACCCCAAAGCTTAACCGCTCACTAAATTGAATCAATATGAAACAATTAAACTAAACAGAACACTTACTGTAAGCAAGAGATTGCAATTTATTCATCTTTAAAGTATTTCCCAATACAGTTACTCAGCTGAACTTCTGTTTTGTTTTTTATTAATGTGACATGAAATTTGAATTCATAATGATTTTTCTCTTTTTATTTATACACACGGGAACCATTTACAATTCAAATGCGATTTTTCACTGTATGCCTGGATGAAATTTACCAGTTTAAGCCGAATAGTTTTTCTGTACCTGTTTAGGTCTCTCAGTAATTGCTTTTTCACAACATAATGTATTGAGAAAGGACTGAGATTGTTGTAAATAACTGTGTTGGCAACCAAGGAAAACAAATTATCAAGTTCAAAGATTTCAAGTTTTTAATGCCAAGTCCTCCTATTATTAATTTATTTCTTCCATTTTCTTTATTAAATATTTTATTACTTTCTGCTGGAACAGAAATGTTGTACAAGGATATAAAATATTCTTTAATGCTTTCCTTCTCTCTCCATATCTCGCACGTTCTGTCAGTCGCCCCACTTCACAGCTCAGCTGAAAAGCTGCATTAAAAAAAGTGGAGGTGAAATAAATTCAAATACCACCACCACAAAGCATGCAATGCTTTGCAACTTCAAAGAAACTCAAGTTTTTCCACTTCTCAACTTTCATAAGTGATGTAAGACAAAAGGAAGGAAGGAAAGTTATGAACACATTTTCCCATCTATCTCCAGAATCTCATTGTGATTTACAAAATCCTTAATCATGTTTCCTTCTTTTTTTCTTGGTTGCTGTTGAGTTTGGCACAGACAAGGATGAAGTGTCTCCAAGCCATGAGCTATTAGACGCTTTCAAAGAAAACAAGAAAGATAACTTAAAAACAAGTGACTTGTCTGGAATATACAGGCATATATAAGAAAAAAGTAAAATAAAATAAAATAAAATACAATAAAATACAATAAAATAAAATAAAAGGTTGGTTACTAGCTAAGTCAACACTTAGACAAAACTCCAGTAACTTCCTTCCCCTCTTCCTACCAGGTGTTCAATAATTCCACCAAAAAAGAGGGCCACGTAGGTATGCATATAAATCCATTTTGCCAGCAATTTTTTCTTTCACTAACTGCCCTAATCTGCATACAAGATAACATGAATATTTACAACCTTTCCACAAACATTACTCATAAATATACAGCACGTTAATGTGAATTTGAAAAAGGATTAGAGAAAACTCCATAAAGAGATGTACTCATTTCACCAATATGGCTGACAGCTTCACTATTAATGAACAGAAATATCCAGTAACGGGAATCATAAGCCTTGCTAAACTTCACACAGGGCAGAGATGGCAGATCTTTGTTTAGCTTGGAGTGACTGCTGTTCTAACACTTTAGAGAATCCCATCTTCATCACCTCTCAAAGTCACCTGCATGCATCATCTAGAAAAACAATAATGAAAAAGACTGTTGATTTTTAATAACTGAAGAAAATAAAGTGATGCCAGACATTTTCTGGCTCAGTACAAAAACAATGAAACTCAAAACACTGAAAAGTGAAGTACTGTGCTACAAAAAGACAGTAAAAGGAAAGGAAGAATACCCAATGCACCTCACATACTGTGAGTTTGGACAACTGAAAGTTAAAATTGGTCATAATGCCATTATTCTTTACAGAAAATTAACACCTGGGATTTTTTGAATCTATTTTTTAAACAATGAACTAGAATGCTTAACATTTCAAATATTAAGTAAGCAATTCTTTTTTCGATGTAGATCTCAAGGTGCACATTTTTTAAGAGAGCTCTTCAGGAATATTTCACGCTATTGGTTCAGTTAGTAAGACACTGAGAACTTAAGAATAGAAACGTTCTAGTGAAGTCAGTGGGAATACACACTGAGTTCAGCTCCACAGAATTTTATCTTAACCTTTACTGCTGATAGTTCAAAACAGCCCATGTAATTACTTCCATGGTAGATAAAGATGAACAACATAACCCACACCCTTTATCACCACAATTAACCATTATTCACTTCTTCTATTCAATAAAGATAGGTGACCAGGAGATTTTGTAGATCAAAAAGACTACTGAAACATGACCCACTTGCTTCACTACTTATTCAGGGATCTTCTCAGGAGCCAGCTGATCCTTTACTTATTGATCTTGTCTCTTTCCATGAAACACCTTTCTTCTTATCCATCTAATCTGCTTGGGTGGGCTCTACATTCTCCTTTTCTCATTTCCTCCACTTAGACTTCTGACTCTCTTTGACATGCTTTCTTCCTCACATCCTTTATGCCCATACTAGATCCTAGAAATATATTAACAAAAAAGGACAATTACTGTGAAATTACATACCTTTCGACGAACCCCGCTGCTACTCTGCTTTACCTGTTTCTATTCTTCTTACCAAATAGCATTTATTATCTGTTGTCTGATTTGTTCTTAGCTTGAAGTAAGTGCAGACAGAACAGCTACTGCAGTGTTGCCACAGGGTGAAATCTGTGGTAAGACTGCAGCTGAGGAGCCTTCATTGACACCATAACTCCACAGTGAATATGAAACAGTTTACCCTTTAGTGACAAAAGAACAAGCCATTTTTCATGTATCATGGAGCAAAAGCATTTGTAATGGACGGTAACTACTTAACAGCTGATAAACAAGTTTATTTTGATGTTACTTTCTCACATCTCAAAAATGTAAACTCTTCAGGAAAGCAGTTTGGGGTCTTGCTGTCACTTATACCATGGATCTTCGTAGTATAAATTTTCTACTGCTATTACCTATTTTACATAGCCAGACAAGTGTAAAAGAATGTTATTGCAAGTGATAAGTGAACTTTTTACATGACATGTAAGAGAAAATGCAGCAGAACACATTCATGGTATCACTTGATAAAGTAACCTGAGACAGAGCTCCTGAAACCTCTGAAAGAGCCTTGTTTTTTTTTTTTTTTTTAACCTTGTGCAATCTTTCTTCTCTGATAGCATTTTTTTTTAATGGAGACTAAAAATTTTTGTCACATTATAAACAATGTAACAGAGCTGCACTGTAAGTACTTTAGAGCAACTAAGCATGTTTAATCCCTTTTCTCCTAGGATTCTTCCTTAATTTGAGGCTTCAGAAGTTATACAGCATGTCAGAAAAGAAGAAGGAAAAGAGGAAACACTGCCGCATTCTCAGCCTTCTTAAAATAAATAAACAAAACCTGCAAGAACTAAATGAACATTCAGCAACAAAACTATCAGTTATTTTAGAACAGATCTTTCAAGATATGCTAACCTGCTCCTGTCTCTCTCTGCTGAGGAGGCAGTGGACTATTTAGCAGCTAGAAGTGAATAAAAAAACAAAAAGTCTCAAAACATTCAATCCTGCAAAGGTCTGAGAACTTTAAAAGCAAGAAGTTCCCTGGATGCTTGATGCTTATGAAGAATTTTTAACATCTCCAAAGACCAAACTTTATATTTCTCAGTGCCTACCCATGTAACGTAATCTTACCCACTTGATTATGTGTACTCTGGGAAATGAGAGCAGTGCCCTGGCTTTGAATAAATCTTTGCCATTTCAATCTGCGTAGTTCTTGGTATCTTTTCAGTTACACATGCTTACAGCTCACTTTGCATGATTTAGTGTGACTTTGCCATAACAGCTGGCTTGATTATTGTAAATAACCGACAAGAGGTAAACAAGCTCCTTGAAAGGTGAAGCTCAGTATGACATGGAGATTCCCCACAGCTACCCCACCTGGAAGCGAGACAGCATCGCCCTCAGAGGCCACGCAGCTGCTGGTCCTCACCACCCAGGAGATACATGAGAAAATTCCAAGGTAGCAGCTCATGTAAATATTTTGAATGTTGCATTCACAAGGAACATCACCGGGCAGTTGGGAGCATGATCAAAAAAACTTAAGTTTTATTAAAGAAAATGCTTTCCACTTCCCTGTCCATGAAAACTGTGACTAATACGTAGCCAAATTTTCACAACTGTTCTCTCATTTTTCAGGTCGCCAAGCAAAATGCACAGAAAATGTCTTAAAAATCAGGCAGAAGACAAACAATTTACAAGCACTTCTGACAATGCTGGCCTAAATAAGATTGTTGCCATCTCTCAGCTCTCCTCAACCAGTATCAAAGGAGGTCATCTGTGTTTCTCTCGAGCAAGAAGAACAGCTTCAAACTGACTGCGGCCTTTTCGTCTCTGATCTCAGTCCTCGCTTCCCACTTGCCCTTACATACTGCAGGCCACCATTTTCTCGGACTATCAGCTCTCCTCTTCCCTTTAAATCCCAAATGCCAGCCTCTCATCTGTGCGGGATGCCTCTCATTCTACCTGCTTTGAAACCTACATGCATCTCCCCTCATCTCTTCCCAACCACCGCAGACTCCACGCAACCCAGCTTCCTAAACCCCAGCAGGTGCGTGGCTCTGGCTAGATGGGAGGAGGCTGGTGGGTCTGGGGGAAATGGGGTCATCAATACTTGCTCTCAGAGATAGTAAATCAACACACATTTCCGGCACAAAAACCAATCCACAGAGCTTCTCTGTGTGAGCATTCACCAGGTCCAGGGGATAATAAGGCTGAGGGAGATAGAATAACTTCTGGTTTGGGAGGCTGTCTGGAGGAGGAATTAAAGAGCAAGGACAGAACTAACCCTCAGTGCTGGGCCTCTGCCAACACAAAGCAATGGGATGAAAGGGCCTGACCTCTGAAACTTGCCTGAGGATTAAATGAGCTTCTTAACATTGTGTACGAATGTAACTGTTTTGATTGTGGTTTACTGTCCTACTGGACTCTAATAATAAAGTTTTTTCTCTCAGCATAAACCAATTACATCAACAGCCCAACATACCCTGGGAGCACATGCATGAGTTTCTCCTCAGTGTGACACTGAACTGTCACACTGACTTCTCTTCTTACTGAGCAAAGTAATCCTCCCAGCCCACGGGCAGGTCGGGCACGTGCAGGTCACCCAAGCAAATTCCTGATGGACACCACCATGGTGCTCAGCCAGGTCAACGTAAACAGAGACAATCTTATTATACAGAAAGATTTGGTATGGCAAGGATCCTTCAGATAAATTGTTCTCTGATCTGATCTCAAAATCTCCTCATTTTCTTCCCTAACACAACTGTTGTCAGTGATGTCTCCTCAAAATCCAATTTAAAGAGGATAAAGGGCTGGGCTTCAACATCTTTACCAAAGAAAATACGGATGTGTCAGATGGAGAGAGTTGCTTTATAGCTTCTAGAAATATTGTAAGCAACAGTCAGGAGCATACTCTGCAACACTGCCTGACATAAAATATAACACAGATAATGATCATCTTAAATGACGACAGAGCCAATCTCTTTACCCAGGGTTACAAACAAGTCACAGACAGAAAACCTTCTACCTTTCAGAATAACCCTCCAGTTTGTTGCAGTAGCAAAAATGCACTCATACACTCACAGTGGTCTCCTATTCCGCTGAGTCTAGCCTCAAAAATTCCTCATCCAGAAGTTACTCTTCCAACCCTTATTATGGCAATATTCAATATAAGCAATATTCAAGTACAGTGGCACATATTTGGGCATTTACCACACAAAATGAGCACACCAATCGCTACCCCTCAAAAAACCCCATGTCTTATTTCTCAGTATTACCAAGGAAGAAGCAATTCTTAAAGCAGAATCTGAATAAAAACAGAAGTAGCAGTTTCTACCAAGTAATTGACATATAGCCTTTCTTTCATGTACTGATACAAAGAGTCCAGTCCTGTTAGTTATAAATACATCCAACGTAAGAACATACGCTTCCAGAGTAAAGAGGCTTTTGTGGATGTGGCAAATGAGCCTTGGTCACCTTGACAGAGACACTGAGGGAATAGTCACCAAAAAAAGAAAAACAGTATAAAGTCCTACATAAAGATACAGGGATATAATGGAGGAGCTAATAGGTCACCATTAATATTATTTTAATTCTAGTGATGGAGAGATGGACTCTGATAGACTCTGGAACACAAGCAGTGCCTCCAGGCAGCAGTCCCACAAGGGACAGAGCATGGAACTTTCTCATTTTAAAGTCAAAAAGGACAATGGTACTGCAAGAAATCCTTATCAGTGAACTTTCACGTATACAGTGGGATACTTGTATTTAGCAATAGACATTTCATTATAAAATAAAACATTAATGCCCCCCATAAGTGTTAACAATGTGACATGGCCAGTTACTGATAGTTAATCAGAAACTCATTCTTTCCCAACTGGAATTAGCATCATCACTAGCTTTTAAACAACAGATCAGGCTAATATGCGCAGAGTTCTCCATCTCATGAGCATAAGACAACTTCTTGAAAGATGTTCTGCATGTCCAGTGAACACTAAGCAACAGACATGAACACAGACAAGTTCTAAGTGCATACTTAAGCCATTGAGACTACTGCCACAGTTATGTAGAACATCTCCATACTCTTCCAAAGGATCTTGCAAGGAGCCAGAGCTGGCAAGAGCTGTTATGAACTCCAGCCATAGGAGGACCAGAGGACTGTAATGGAAAGGAAGAATAGGTATCCAAGGGCCTAATTTTTTAACAGTAATGAGAAATTTGAAATCTGCTCATCAGAAACAACTCTCCTTTGCACACTGGACAGTATGGAGAAAACCTTGCAGTAGGAGCAAGAACCTCTACAAGGGAACAGGAATTTAACTATTGTCCTCTAACATGTCTGTATCTCATTTCATATATCTGCATATTTATTACCAGGCTCCCCATACAGGTACTTAGCTTGGTCCAGTTCTTGTAGAGATTCCTCTCTGGAGGACTGAGTACTAGCAGTTCAGTCCAACATCGCTGTGAACATTACATAAGATGAATACTGCTCAGTCTAGGGAGAAACAGCCACTGCTGAGGGAGAAAAAAAAGAAAGAGTTCCCTAAATCATTAATCATTTCTACATCAGCACATATATAGCCCTGGCATATTCTTTTCTCTTGAACATCTCCAAGAGCATACATTCACAGCCCAGAACAGGGCTACAAAGAGATGAAAAAGTATCTCAGCCTGTAAAATTGAAAGGATTTGGCTAATTGACTGCTTGTGAGGAATATCCAAGATGAGAGAAAAGACTCTACTCCCCCTCTTTTTCTGCTGAAAAGCTCAGACTCTGCTCCTAATTCCCCCTTTCCTTCCACTGAGTCGTGAAGGTTAGTCCAGTTGGTTTTATCTCAGCTACTTCAGGTACACAACTCATCACAACAGTCTCTGATTAGAAGATACTATCAGTTTACACTGTGATCTTACTACTAATACAAACACTTTCCAAACCTCAGTTTAAACTCCACCTGCATTTTGGTCCAATCTGTTACTTTCCAGAAGAGTTATTAAATATTTACAATTGTTAAGTGTATAGACTCAGGCATTTCTTTTTTTGTTTTCCTATTCCCTTTCTAGTTGCTGCTGTGTAAGATTGTCTGTTGATGTTGCCTGCTAGAGGCAAGTTTAACTTGAAGCAAAACAAGTAAATGCTTGGGAGCTTTCACCAACCTAATTCAGGGCAGCATCAGTTTTTCAGAACTATAGTACCACTATAAGCCTAAAAACAACTAAATCTAATAAATGCTGTTTAAATGTTGCTATGAGATAAAAATATCTGCTGACAGCAAGTGAGAGAAAAAAAGGGTTTTACATAGAACTTACAGACTCATTCGATTATTTTGGCTCCAAATTCTGTGGTAATATTAACTATTTTCATTATCAATGAAAGGTTATAAATCGGAGGGAAAAAAAAAGAACTGAATTGTTCTCTTTACATCTTACTTTCAATTCAAGCCTGGGTTTCAAGGCTTCAGTAGATTCACCTCTTAAAGTAATTAATTATTTCATGAATTAGCATTATATGGATAACAGAAGTTTTCCTCGCTGAGGAGAAGAAAAGTGTCGAGTGGAAAACCAGGATCCTTGTTTTTATAGTCTTTTGCATTCAGAAAGGTAGAACTATATCTTTGCAGCTGACTGAAAGAAATATTTAATGCTATTTTAAAAGCACCGTTGAGTAACGTTGCAAAGAAAATGTCAGAAACAACCTTTGATTTCCTTGCTTTTGTTTCAGAACATTAATCTAGTTTGATAAAGATTTCACGTCTTTTATACCTGCACGCAGGACTTCTTGGCCTTCAAACATGTATAAGGTTTTACAGCTTCTTTACTTCATCAACATGAAAATACAAATAATGTTGACCTGAAATCCAGCACAACATAGAAACAGAGCAAGAAGTAGGCACAGGTATCGAATCTGCTCCTGAATCTTACTAATTTTTGTTGATTTACAACCAAGATTTTATAATTATTTTTCTCATTTCCTTACTACAAGTGAAAGATCCACACTTTAAAAATAAAATACTTGCACCTATAAATCACTATGTTGGATTCTGAGAACAAGGCCAACTGTCCTTGTGCCAAACTGCTTGGATATTAGCTCACTTTTTGGTATCAGGTAGGGCATGAAGGCAGCCAGGATGAAGACAGCTCAGTGCAGGACCAAGCTTGGGTATTCTTATCCTTATCATGTGCACAAACTGAGTCCACAGGACCAACTCCAACTCTGGGACCATGCTTTCCAGCAGATCACTGCAGTTATGCCAGGTAGCCATCACAAGGCCTGCAGGTCAGCCAAAGGTGTCAAATGCTATACGAGTAAACGGGTTATGCAGGTTGTCTATGCTGCCTGTAGGACAGTGTGAGCATGTTGCACAAAGGTTCACAAACTCAGTGATAATGTTGCACATCAGGCCCACATCATGCCAGCACCATTAGACCTCTAGGAGTCTAGGCATAATGCAAGAACTGTTCAGCACGTGAGTTAAATACAGCAGGGTCACTGAACTGGAAAGCAGCTTTGCTTTGCAGCAAAGTCCCAGTTCTGGTGGGTAACAAGCTGAACATAAATTCACACAAAGAGGGTCAAACAGCATCCTAAGATGCATTAGACAAAGTGCAACCATCACAGTTCAAGGGAGAGAATTCTTCCCCTCTACTCAACTGTGTGAGATACCTCTGAAGTGATGGGGCCAGTTCTGGGCTCCCACATACAAGAGAGATGGGAGCATACTGGAACAAGTCCAGCCATGAAGATGATTAAGGGACTGGAGCACCTCTCATACAAGGATAGGCACAGGGAAAGCTCAGGGGCTCTTATCATCATGTAGAATACCAAATGTAGGGAAGAAGTACCAACAGAGCCAAACTCTGTGGTACCCAGTGACAGGACAAGAGGCAAAGGGCACAGACTGAAGCATCAGAAATTTCACTTAAAGGTAAGAAAAAACTTTTTACTGTGAGGGTAGTCAAACATTGGAGCGAGTTACCCAGACACGTAGTCTCAGGTACGAGTACTCAGAACAAGTACGCAGGCTCCACCACTAGAGCTACCCAAAACCCAGCTGGCCATCACACTGCTGTAGCTAACCCTGCTCTGAGCAGGGGATTGCACTACATGATCTCCAGAGGTGCCTTTCCAATCTTAACTATTCCCTGAGTCTATTAAACAAAACAAAACAAAACAAACAAACAAACAAACAACAGTAAAGAGAAAGAAGTGACATCTTTCAAAGGTTTTCTGGTACAAGTCATATTAGGCAGTACTTGTAAAACTAGCAGGAATGCACATAGGGATGTGTGATTATTAAGCTGACAGTGCCATTCAATGAAGCTTATCAGTAGACTTCAGCTATTACTTTCATTCTCCACTCTTCTCAAAGAAAGGAAAAACTATTTTAAACCCATCAAACTGCTGTCAGATAAACAGCAACTTTTACCTACAGTAACTTATCAACGAGCTGAGAAAAATAAGAGACAACATCTCATGCAGAAAACAAATCAGTACATCATGTTATTTTCCCCAAATCTGTAGTACCACTCCTGGATTTCTAGAGAGTATTAAAATGCTAATTAGAACACTGTTGAAATAGAAAGTACCTATCAAGATAAGTAAGTGCACCCAGCAGAATACTCAAAAGTTATTATGAAAACAGACTTTTTCATAACACAAACTGATAGCACACACTTTTTCTTTACAGAATTTAAGAAAGTGTGCTGGCTGCACACTCACACTTCATCTAAATGTGGCCAATAAAAATTGCTGCCAAAAGCAAGAGATCTCCTTTAGGGTACCAAATGAAAGAAATAAAAATAAAAGAAATAAAAGAGAATGTAATAAAAAATTTGATCAAGTAACTCATTACCCAAGAAATTAATAAGCTAGTAAATCCTTCAATTTAAAAGATATCTATCACATTTAGATTTTATTTTACTATTTTATGCCAATGTTGGAACTAACTGAAAGAATTTTGATCCAAATCTGAACATGAAGTTGCCTGAAACTGTGGCTAGGGAGGGAATCCAAAGAAACAGTTCTGGTCTTTTACTGCAAATCAAAGAAAGTAATTCTCAAAATAAAAACTGACACTTTCTGAAGTCACAAATAGACAAAGATAACCAAGACAACTGCTTTTAATGAGGAGTTTACGCCTATCTCACTGCCTTGAAATTCCTCCAGAGTGGAGTGGTATTTTCCTGTTGGATTCAATGGGAATGACAGGAGCTAAGTTCTAAACCCACAAACACTTACATCTCTCTGCTCCCAGGACTCAACTGGGATCGGTGTTGCCCTAATCAAGTCTCTTGCCTTGCCATCTTACCAGGATGTATTTCTAAAAAAGCTCTGTTACCGCTCAGTGTCTCCTGTTTGCTTCTCCCCTAGAGAGGTTTTCAGATTTGCTGAAAGTTACCTGTGTACTCAACTACACATGTGGTACATGACTTTCACTGATGCAAAACAGCATCAGCTATTGAGCTAAGAGTCTTATTCAGTATTAAAGAGAGGACCACATGAAAAGATGGCATGAGTCTTCATGCCTTCAGCCAGCCTCATGTCCCGTACTAACAGAGGTGAAGATGATGAACTCATCGTGTTTGGCAAGCATTCATCCATAACTGGATTTAGGTGCATCCTGTACTGTCTGCACAGTGGTACATCACATTAATAATTATCAGTAATAACACACTGTGGAGGCCTATAAAATAGCTAAGGTTGTTCTGCCCTCCATTTCTTGATTACAAATGAAGTCAATGCATGGTTAAAGAGACGCTATTCAAAGTCTGGAAATAAAAGGATTTCCAGAGGTAAAATGAGACAGACACCTGAGAATGCTTAAATGGTGCCGGAGCATCTGACATACCAGCAGTGTCTGGGGGGGGAAAAAAAAAAAAAAGCAACTAAAGACATTTTCAACTGATGCCAGCGAGAGAAGAAACAACTCCCATTCGTGTTAAAGGGATTAGGATCAGAGCTTTGCAGACAGACATGCTATGAGCCACACAGAAAGCAAATATGTTTTAAAAGTTCCACATACAACAGGAGCAATGCCAAAAATTTTTATCACTATAGAATGTACTGCATTACATTAATTCATAGCCAGATCGCAGCTCACAGATTGCTACTTCTGCTGCAGAGCAGCTTTAGCTAAGCCAAGGCCATTCCAGAGGAGCTTCACGGATGAGAAGATGCATTAAGGGGTTTTACTTAAAGGAATTATTTTAATGTTTTACTAATCTAAGTGACATTACATTGAACCCATGATAATGCCCAAACAATAAAGTTTAGAATAGGAAAAAAAAAAAAGCAAGATTGTTGCATCAGCTTGCAAAGCCACGCACTGCATATCCATTCACCCAACACCCACTTCATACCAGGACTGGTGCTAGCCCCAGTGCCAGCACAGTGCCTAGTGGAAGGGAAGCGAGGCATGATGTGCAGCCTCATCACAGGAGCTCAAAATGGATAGTCAGACATGGAACACATGTAGGAAGGAATGAAGTTCTCCAAACAAAACAAACAAATTTTTCATTTTGCTCAAAGGCTCATATGATTTGATGGCTACAAAATAACCGTAAGCTAAGGAAGTGTTTGGAAAAATGACAGGCAAGTAAGCACTCTACCACTTTGCTCCCTGTTATCAAACCATATAAACTGAAATCCAGAAAGCTTCCATCATGGTGTTTTTTAGCAATTCATGGAAGCCAATTATTGAGTGTTTGTAGAACCCTCTTCAGATCCTTCTCTGACAGCCTGGCTTGTCTGTGGTTCTGCAATAGGATTACACAACATACTCCCAACCTTCTGAACCAATTTAAGGCAAAGAAGCTATGAAATGGATCAAACCTCTGGCTAATCTCCATGGAGCTCTGCATTTCTGCTGCCATTTCTAGTTTCCACTTCATGCCAGTCTTTCTCATACTATTTAATTCACTTATTTAATGATGTACATAGCACCTATATCCTAAGCCATTAGCCCTCCTTCTTATACAGCCTTAAAAGGACTTGTTTAGGTTTGTGGGGCAAGGCGGGGGAAAGGGGGTTCTTTCTGAGTGCATCATGTCAAGGTTGTTAGAAGCCAGAAGTTCCCGGTCTACCAATCCATTTTTAGATAGCAAATTATTAAAACAGTCCACATGTTGTTACTCACTAAATTCGGTTTTATGATTCTCCTTGTAGCAAGAGATAGAATCTGCATTTTGGTGAGAAACACTATGTGAAGTATTCTGTAGTATTTTGTAATTTTCACTTTAAAAGGATGAGAATCACTAGCTCCTTACAAACTTGACATATTCAGCACACATACACAAAAATTTAAACAAGTCCTTTTAAGGCTGCATAGCTTCTGCCTTTAAAAAAAAAAAAAAAGAAAGGCACAACCCTCACATATTTGCTGGACTGGGTTGCTAGCACTTCTCAGAGCTCTTCTCTGTTCCCACTTGAGAATCAAACCGTGCTCTGCACCCATACACACGGGGACAAAATTCCATCTCATTGCTCATCACAAGGGAAAGGATGGCTGGGGACATCTCTTCCACTCTGCAGAAACGTTAAAATCTAAAAAAAAAAAAAAAAAAAAAAAAAAAAAAAAAAAAAAAAAAAAAAAGGCCTTACAAAAAGAGGATATAAAAAAAAAAAAAAAAAAAAAAAAAAGGGAGGAGGTGGGAATGGAATTGGATTAGTCATTGCAATAAAACTGCAAGCTATTTTTTGTCCCAGTGACACTAAAGCACAATTTTCATTTTACCTAATGCACCTGACTGCCAAGCTTTGTTTGCTTAAGTTCTGCATTTCCTGCCCTCCTAACGTTAATATACCTTAAAGCCCAGAAGACCAATTGTTACATAGGATTTGATGTCTCAAAGTGATCCGCCCTCGCTGAAAAGTTTAGATATGAAAATATCATATAACATTTTTCAGATTTTATGTCCTTCAGCACATTTTGTCTCCATGGATACACACAGCTCTATTTTTCATTTACTTGGAGTGGAATATGAGCCTTTGAACAGCTACACACAATACAAATAGTCCTTATGCGCATAAACCACAGTGAAATTCCTCAATGCAAATCTTTAAAATCTAAAATTGTTCCGTGAAAATCGATGTTTTTTGTGGAATCCCACCAGTTTTGTCCAGAACAGATATTTTTTGCTTCAGGTAACACCTGTGATGACGGAACACAAGAAGGACGATGCAGAACAGGACAGGGAACACAATCAGACAGAGAGGTTGTCCAGAATCACCCTGCTTCCAGAGCAGAAGCCTCTGAACTTCTAACCCAAGTTTATTTACACCTAACCTGTGCTTCATTCATTGCCATCGCTGTGCTTTAACTGAAAGAGTTCCCTTTCTTTTCTGTGTATTCCCTTGGTGTATTCACTGACAATAATCAGACCCTTCTTATCTTTCCTTTTGCTAGGCTGAGCAAAGTTATTCTCCTCCAGCCCTCAAGATCATAGTACCTCTATTTCCTTCAACGTTTTCTTACAGTTCCTCCAGACATTATCTCTCTTGAACAGAGAGCATTAGAAACATACTCAGGTCCCCTGCTGTAGTAGTGCCCTATGCAGTGGTATAAATGCTTCCTCTGTGAAAATCTGACACCTGATATATCAACTCAAGGCCAGCACTGAGAAAAGAACAAAACACACACACTTCTCAGAAGTGCACCAGTCATTAAAGACAACCATCAAATTATTCTAGCACAACTTGGCTATGGTAAAATTGTACTGCGGTTTTCTCTCATCCTTCATTCTTCATTATTCCTTGTCTTTAATAAGGATTTCCTTGTTCTAAAGCCTTTCACACAACTGGTATCAGAATGATCTATAGGTGCTCGAGTCACACTTTTGCTTATTCTCAGCAGTAAGAATTATTTGTTATTCCCAAGTCATGTGAGCAGCTCTGAAATGACTGATCCACCAAAAAGAACTGAGATTAGATTTTAAATTTTTTGTGTCAGGCCCTGACTGTAATTTGAGATGATGTCTAATGACACAACCAACCAAGACTTGCAAGGAGAAATATCTATATAGAGAGAAATATCAATAAATAATCAATATACATAGGGTAAAGAAAACATTTACAAAGGACTTTTGACTGTGGTATTCTTATGATCATGTAGGAATGGATGTCATATAGTTCTCAGGATCCAAGAAGATCACACACTTAAGTTTTGTTCATAAATCAGAGATTCTGTTTTCCAGGCCCTCACTAATCATCTCGGTTTTAACGTAGCACCTCCAATGTAATCACTCATATTGAGAGCAGAGGTAGAAAACACATCTAGTTTTGCGCTCTTATCTGGACTGTTTTTAAGGTATACTACACCTTCAATGCATTGTAACTCCACTCATTTCTTGTGTTGTTTTTATTTACTTTTATGCATAACGAACCTGTTATTTGCATCAGTTTTCTCTGTAAAGAAATCAGTCTTACTTTTGATAACCATCACAGAAGACTTTAACCTCCAAGTCAGAACTTGCTCTGTAGCATCTCTGCTCACCTTTTATTCTTGAACTATTAATCCTACACTTACATGTCCAATAAAACATTTTCTGTATAGCTCAGACAGTTTGGGGTCTCAGATGGAATAATGTTTAAGTCTCCTCCATCCTTCACTCCCCGAGCTCTTTAATTTAGTTAATTTAATTATTTAATCCCTTCTGATTGTATTTTGTTCACTTACCTATTTGAAATGAATTAAATGGTGAGAGTATTTGTTCCAGGACTATTTTCACTGACAGCTCTTCTACAAGGTCATTCCCACATACAAAAACTAAGCCTGAAATGGAGTGATCTTCTCATTTAATAACTTAGGAAAAGAAATATGTTGACTACTTGACTACTTCTTAACTACTACATCCAGAAATATCTGTCATTACTAACAGTATCTTCTCTAAGAAATAAAAATTTCCCATAGACATGCATCTCCCAGTAGTATTTCCTCCCCCAGTAATATAAGGGCTTCTAGACCAAATCTGAACTCAGCATTAGGACTTCAGAGCAGACGCCTAAAAGCATCCTACTGCACCTGATGACTTAGAATCACAGAATACCCTGAGTTGGAAGGGACCCATAGGGATCATCAAGTCTATGGGCTCCACACAGCACTATCTAAAAATTAAATCTGTCCTGAAAATGTAAAGCAGAACATGGGGAAGTACTTGGGCCTTTGCTCCATGCCAGAAGTGACAGAAAATTTTCAAACTTCAGAAACTCCAAGTTTCCAAAACTTCTTAAGTTTATGGACCTCCCTGCCAAAAATTGTCAGATAATTAGCCAATTTAACAGAAGATTCTTATTTATTTGAGACAGATACATACAGAAGAACAACTCTGAGGATGATTTAATCTTCATTTGGCATTTCAGAAGCACCTCTCACCTTTGTAGCGTAACAAAGGCAGCTCTAAGTGATCTCAGTACAGTTGTATTTATTAACAGTTTGCATGAATCACTATTTTGAAATGCCTTATGCTATACTTAAAACCATATTGGCATACATTTTCTTTGAACATTTTTCTAGATGCTACCAAAACTTTAAAGCCCTGCAGATAAAGATGTACGTTAGAGCTGGAAAACTTACACTTTAAAACAAGGAGGCACACAAAGATCTGTTCCTCCTCCATTCAGATTCGTGAAATGTCAAAAACAAACTCAAAACAAAGAAAAAAACAAAAAAAACTTTACTTAATGTAGTGTCGATCTTAAAATTTTACAAGATAAATTCCATTTCCCACAAAAAAAATGCAGCATATCCCTAGTGAGTGCACACAGCATAAGGGCCACAGCACAGCACAAAGATAACAGGGTCTCCTCTGCTGCACCCCTCCTTCTCTCATGAACACTCTCCCTTTTCGTTTCTATTCAATCTCTCATTATCTTCGATTTGCTGCCTTCCAGACCCAACTCTCCCTCTTCTGTCCCCAAAAACATGCCAATCACACATCAAGAAAGGCGTCCACATGTCATCCCTGTGCCAAATGCACTTCAAGACAAACTCCAGCAGAGAGAAAATAATTGTACGTGTTCTCAGTTTCCCTCATCTCCTCTGCCATTGGAGGCAGCGGATCGGTCTCTTAGGGGATGATGTTTCTCCAGAGGAACTGCAGAACAGGGCTGATGAGGGCATGTATTTAAAAGATGGGAAATACAAAAAAAAACACAAAAAAACACACAAGTTGGAAAGGTTGCAAAGGGTGGTGTTCATCTCCATGGAGAATGCTGCAGTGTTGATATGAGCTGCTAGACTCAGGCCTAGCTAGGGTCTGACCAGGACTGTGGACATTTCCTCATTGACTTCAGGCAATGATACAAGTTCCTGTCACTCTGCCCTCCTAAACAGCCATTTGTTTCCACCACACACAAAGTGCACTTCTAGATAAAGCCACAAGAAGAGACAGAGGCACAGAATAAAGATGTCCATCACAGCAAAGAGTGAGATTCATTTCTTCAGCCAAAACAAAATGAAGGGGAAAAAGTTGGATCAATACCAGGGCTAAAAGATCATGCTGCCTCAAGAAAATTTCAGGCTGATAGAAAAGATGCCTATCAGTCAATCAGTTCAGCAAGAGCCCTTGGACTGAAGGAGTAAATTGAAGAAAAGCTGCTTCTGAGGCAGAGCTCGCTGCTTTGTGTTTATGTAAGGGATTATGTGCTGCTCTTTGCAACAGAAAGGGGCAGGAATCCATGGCCCAGGAACACCCCTGCCTTACATTCCTAGATACTGGTCAAATGGAATTTTGCTAAACTTCTCAAATATTTTCCTTCCAAATAAATCACTTTCAAGCTTCCAGCAAGTAAGAAGAATTCCAGCCTCAAAGACTGATGCTTTTTACATAAAGACACAGTTATATCAAAACAGAACAAGGCCTCTTTGAAACCTTTGGGAAAAGGATCAGACCCCTAATTTGCCAAACATGAGTAATAATTGCACTCGTTTCCAGAGCACTTTTACTGTTTGCTATTGCCATCCTTTCTGAGGATGAACCAGATTCTCAGGGGAGCAATAATTAATAGATTCAGTCAAGAGATCATTTCCTCTGGTCTCTCTGCAGTGCTAAACAGCCTAAGTCTCCAGAAAATAGAGTAAAGTGCGAGTGCTAAAAAGAATCCAAATCTGCAAATTCCTTGGTGCTCAAGTTAGACCTACGCAGATTTACTAAGATTGAAAGTACATGTTTCAGTGGTCATTTAAGAAGTAACTTACGTACTTGTAAGAGGGCATAAACCTACGGGAAATGTACATGAGCCAGGAAACTACCAAACACTCCTGACGCGTATAAAAACATGGGACTAACAAGTGGCCTACAGGATCATGGCTGACTCTCCTCACAACGTCAAGTGGCAGACACAGTTTTGATCTTGCAGTAGGCAAGAGGTACACAAGCATTAAAAGAAGGTACCAGAAAGCAGGCTGTCAAAACAATTACATGACCTGAAACCTTCTGGATAAATCATTTTTATGTATCAGATCCAGCCTTAGTGTTGTAAAAGAGGCATCCTTCTGCAAGCACAGCTGTGAGCAAAAGTACAACGCTATTACTTTATTTGCCTTAATTATACTTGTATCTTGGTCCTTCAACTTTTCTCCATGATGATTTCATTCCTGGAACTTGTGCAATTACTTCTGCTGCTGTCAGAACTGCAACTTGCTCATCGTTTTTGTTGAAAGGCAAAAGTTGCCACTGAAAAGAGAAGGTTTTTAAGGAACAGTATTTTAGGGATGGAATTGTCCAAAGTTTGTATGTGAGCACTCAATAAAACAAACACTGAAAATGCTACAACAACTGGAAGTCACTATTAAGTATTATATCAAGGAACCTAACCTTTTGTTAGAACATGGCAAGGAGCTCTCTTGTTTACAAAACACAAGAAATCCCTACACTCATAAAGAAAACATTTCGAAATGGATAACTAAATAACTAAAGTTGGTCTCACCAACTTAAGTATATTCAAGCAAGAGAGAACGGCTTTTCTGTTGCACCCTCAAGAGAAGAATGTGCGATTCTGTCTGTCCCATGTTGTGGCTATGCCAGTGACAATAAAAAACAATGCCAATGGGTTGACTGGGAAAGTTTGTCAACAACCTCAAGTGAAATACTACCAGCAGAGAAATTAAAAAAAAAAAAAAAATAGTATATGCAAACACAGCACTAAAATGCACACAGATATGCAACCAGTAAGTTCTAATACATGCACATACACACACAAGAAAGACACAGTTGTGATTATGAGGCTCTCTTTTCCAAAATAATTTTCTCCTTTTGAGTGTGGCTGCTCACTAAGGTGGTGGGAAGGTAGTCTAGCTTTTTGCATTGCGTTTGCTCTCATGGCTGTTTCAGGCTTTTTTATAGGCCAGGAAGGTTTATATGAATTTACTGCTCAATCTCTGAGCACTGCTCTTAAGTAACGTCAAGTAAAGCTGCAGCTGAAGCCACAAGGAACTAGCCACATCCACAACTAATGAGAACCAAGTCACTGGTCACCAGTTGAAAAGTCAGTTGAAAGGACTCTGTGTGCACTAACTACTCACAAGTGGACAAGGTTTCCTTCAGCCCTTTTTTTGAGTCTCAGCTCAACTCCTCTACAAGGAACT
The DNA here is from genome assembly GCA_013396635.1 of Penelope pileata. Classification (NCBI taxonomy): domain Eukaryota; kingdom Metazoa; phylum Chordata; class Aves; order Galliformes; family Cracidae; genus Penelope; species Penelope pileata. Next base: position 1,603,155 of record WBMW01002665.1, read on the forward strand.
ATTCTAAAGCATTACATGTGCCCAGAGCAGGCTTCAAGAAGCAGCACAGGCCCACCAAGAAGCTGGTGACTCTGCAACAACTGGCTGGGCATGGAGGAGGATACCAGCTGAACCACCTGGGAAGCTGCATCCCCACTGGAATATGGTGTCCCCACTGCTCCTCACTTGAAACAAATGAGAGCACAACTGTACCTTGCTGTTTCTCAGAGCAGGTGACTGCAGGAGGCAGCAATGGTCCTAACCTTTAATCGTCAAGAGATATGCTTATGTGTGATCATCACGGAGCCTGAAAGCACCACTCACAAGGCTGGCAACATCCAACTCTGTCTGTGCATGCGGCACAGTCCGAAACACAATCCTGCGTGCAAAGAAGCCTGACCATAAAACATAACTATAACGGGGTGACAGGCAATAAACAGACATTTGTTTTTCTGCTTGTGCTTCAAGCAGAGAAGGTCTGAGGAGACTAAAAGAAAGCTCACAAAATGAGCCTACTTTGCCTGATCAACACAATCAAAAATGCCTGTTCCTCATCTGCTTATTTGGAACCTGATTGCAGTTAAATATTTGTCTAAGAACCTAAATACGTACCGTAATGAGTCAGAGCATTTGTTGTTGCCTTGCTCTGGTCACTCTATTTCATTTGCACTCATGCTTGCTTTAAAATGGATCCACAAAAATAGCTAGAGGCCAGTTCAGGTGGAATCAGAGAGCTAATATGAATAGCAAGACACATTAATTCCTCGTGATAACTCCATTACCTGCAGGTACTTATCCCAGAATAAATGTGACCTGCTAATCTCCCCTTGCTTTTGCATGCTTAATAGATAAACAACAATTCTACTAATTTAGCATAAATGTGAATTTATTACCACTAGCTGAAAAGAAATCTTCATGCCAGAAAACAGCAAGATGAGTCACCAAGAAAACAATACAGCTATTTGCTAAAACCAAGGACACTCGCACACTTCTAACACTGTTAGCTCTGAATATACTAAAAATGCATTAAACACTACAAAGCAAGCGAAGTACTAGTTCTCTTCCTAACAGTTCATAACTTTGATTTCATTAAAAACTATGGAAATTTGGAAATTGTGTGCTCAAACAGGAGAAAGGGCACCATAAACGTTACTCTGAGGAACCTGACTGTTTGCTTAAGCAGGGCTATGCTCTGTTTCTCAATTAGTTAACCAAGCTGACAAATCACAGAATCACAGAATTGCAGGGGTTGGAAGGGACCTCGAGAGATCATCGAGTCCAATCCCCCTGCCAGAGCAGGTTCCCTACAGCAGGTTGCACAGGTAGAATGACAAAATATGAAATGACAAAATATGTTTCAGATCAACAGTTTCCTCTAAAATGTTCAACTCCACCTGTGTGCTGATTGCAAGAAAGAAAATAAATATTTGGGTTTTTTTCAAAGTAAGAGACACAATATAACATACTTCCAATGCTACTCTCTCCAGGATAGAATACAACACAGTATCAGCTCATACAAAAAGTAACTCCAGTTTTGCAATATAGATCATCCACAATTTTAAAGGAAACTTATAGGTCACACTTTTAATGAAGTCAAAAACGGAAACAGGATTCAGATGTCTTTTAATCACAAGAGAATTACTGAACTATTGAGAAACTAAAGTACATAATAGATGTTTGATAAAATCCTATTTTTCAATTGTAATAGCTATTTAGGACTTAACAACTGCGTAAAAGGCACTCTAAGCAAGAAAAAAGAAAGATCACTCTACAATTTGAGTTTTCATCACAGGATGTAAGTTACTGGCTGGAATACCTGCAAAACATAGGGGAAAAAAAAAGATCCAATAATTCCCTGAGTTTGTACAGAAATTAAAACAAGTATCAGAGGTACAACTTCACCCAATAACTTCTAACAGATAATTCAGATGCTTGCATGGAAGAAAGATGTACCACATCCAACTCTTGTTTTTTTGAGTTGGGAGGGGACACGACACGACACGGATTCATACAGGGCACACAGAAGGAGAGAATGATGCAACAAGAGGATGTACAAATGGAAATGAAAAGAGGAAATGTATGAAAAACTACTTTATGAAAACCTACTTCAAATAAAGACCAAATGAGTAAGCCTAAGAATACTGAAAACACTCTCACTCTTATAAGCAGCCATGTGAATGCCAGGATTTTCAGAATTAATGACTTAAATCTGCTCCCAATGAAGATGAAGAGTGTGTTACTCCAGTCCATAGTATGAGCAAAGCTGCAGCATTTCAGAAAATTTCAGACAGAGCATTTGTAATATATGCTGTAAACAACACATTAACCCTTGTGAAAGACAAACTTGACGCAGACGCCTGGCACCCTGAAGAGAAGAACAGTGTCAAGATAGAGGATCAAACGCCAAATAATTAAGAAAAGATAACCACATGAAGACCTTCACAGAATTCTAATATGCCCACATTGGAGAATGTGCATTAGCAAATTAAATATGAGCACACAAAACCTGAGAGAAATAGTAGAAAAGCCTTCTATTTCCTGTTACCTTTAGCAAAAGGGATGCCATAAATTGCAAAACATCACAACAAGTAAACAATTATTTGTAGCCAACTGCATTTAACACCAAAGATGTCGTGCAGACTAGAAAACTGATTAAAAAGTCTAAGAGGCAATTTAAGAGAACTTAAAAACCAATAAACAAAAAGCAATCCTTAGGAACACGTTACTAAAGGAAAGGAATTCAACAGTATTTTTGCAGATGGAATTCCTTTTTCAGGCATGAATTCCATGCAAAGGGCAAATGATTTAAACAACTGGTACAAAATAAGCCAGAAGAAAGATATATGTAAACTCTGCTTAATGTTACATGCAAGTTAAGGTAAGAGGTAGTCACAGATAAAAACTGCAAGGGCTTCCTGGCAGTATTATTTCTAAACAAACACTTTGGGGCTATGCTTAGGGACACAAAAAAAAAAGAAAAAAAGAACAAAAGAAAAAAAAAAAAAAACAGCGTGCTACTCATTAGACGTTCTGTCTGTGTTTATTCCAATTATTCTGTTTATTCTATACTGAGAAATACTGTGCTTTACCTTTTTCAGCCCTGCAGAGAGAAAAAGGTGATGCAACAGTATATACAAGACTTTTGCTGCACAGTAATAATTAACAGATATTTCCTTTTTGCAACAACGCATGAAGACATGAAGAAGATGTAGAGGCAGGCTTCAGCTGGCTAAAGCTGCAGGACCAGCTACCAGAAAGGACATCCTTCCAAATTCAGCTGCGCAGGCCTGAGTCACTGAAAGACAATAAAATTGACAATTACAAGAGCCATTTCATCCCAGCACTTTACAGAACGCCTGAATGCCACCATGATATATTTAAAGAAATTAAAGTAGGCCTTGCTCCTCTGGATTTGAGACAGCCTGCACCAATGCAAATACAGAATTAGATGACTTTGAATGCCTAATGACAATGCGTAAATGAAAAGTGATACAAAATGGTGTGACACAGTACTGGAAAAGCCGAAAATCACCCCACTACAGAAAGGGACACAGCCTTCACCAGTTCAGTCTCAGTGATGGTCTAACAAGCACCACTAGCAACAAAGTGTTCAGATTCATAAAGAAAGACTCAATAAATGGAATGTCCCAAATTTCTCAAATCAAGGAAGGCGTTCAAACTCTACAGGGCCATCAGATAACTAATGAATTGCAAAGACCACTTATGATGCCATGAACCACCATTACATGGATGATTATTCTCCATTAGTAAATCCACAACAGAGAGAATTTCCGTCAGAAAATAATTAGCCAGAAAGTAACTGTCATTTGATCAGCAATCAGAAAGGACAATGCCATCTTTTCTGTAAGTAAATGTAACCAACTCAGACTCCCTTGGGAAATTTAGTAACAAAAACATTTGACAAGACAATATGCAGCTATAGAACACGACTGCACAGTTTGCTTTTCTTTACCCCTTTTCTCCTCTGTGATTCCAATGGAGATTAACACCTCCTGTTGCAAAATTTTTACCATCTTAAATTCCCATAAACAAAGAATTTGATATTGCTTCACACAGTCTGTGTGATTGTGTGTGGAAAATCCTGACTGAGATGCAAATGCATTCTGCAAGAAGATAGGTAAGAGGCAGTCAAGCTCTTGACTTACATGTACCATCAGTTTGTTTTCTGTGCTCACAGACTGAATTTCAGATTTATGTCCATTTAAAAACAGACATCTTGCATACAGTTCAGGACAAGGACATGCAGGAAAATTGCATACATATTTATATTGACTCAGAGGGCCACCCGGCACTGCATGGGAACTGGTGATATCTGTTGCAGTTTGCTCCTGGATCACTTAGGCTTCTGTACATCACACACAGCCTGTTTGCACCCCTTTGTCCAGATGTGCTGAGATGCTGTAACAGCCCATGCACCAGAATACAAAAGCACACGTGAGGCAGGACCACAGAAACAGGCATCTGGGAGAGGAAGCAGCCAGCTCACCGGGGGTTCCCCATTACTCAGAGATCTCTACTTGCAGATCAGCCTCATCTCCTGTGTTCTGCCACAGGTTTCTCAGTACCGTGCTCTGCACTAAAACAATTTCTTTNGAGAAATGTTTCCAATGTGCAATATGCACAGCTACAGAAGTTGATGTTAAAGGAGTGCATAACAGTGGCATGAAAATATTAGTGACAGCCTGAAATGATGTGAACAGTTTACCACAGAGGAGAAAAGGAAACATTTAAGTGCAGGGTACCAATAAAAGGATGTTTTACCCAAAGGGTCACTGGAACGTGAGACAATTTGCCAAGGGAAGCAGCGGGTGTGGTTTCTGCAAGCAAGCCCCAACATGTGTGTCACGACCCATGACAAATTTCAGCAAGGAAAGGACTGGCCTGGAAGCACGCATGGTTTTCCTCCTACACAAGCTGGAGTTTGCTTTGTCTTTTCTTCTTACAGATAGCACTACATGAACACTTAAATGTATTTTCAAGTTTTTAAGTAGGCCTAATATCTGTATTTATAAAAAAAAAAATCTTCAGATTCTTTTCCACAGGTTGTGTTTAAACAACAAACTTCTTTGCAAGACTCAGGATATGTATTAATAGGATCGGGCTGGAAGAAATACAGTAATCTACTCAAATGAGAAGAATTTCAGCCTGTAATGATACTGCATCCATATGTCGAGTCATGTACAGATGAGCGTAACAGGAGCTCTTACAGACCACTGGGTAAAGGCAGAAAGTAATCAATATTAAACACCACCTAATTTACGTCTCTAAATCAAATTTGACAACCTAAACAACACAAAAGCTTTACAAATACATAAACATTTGCAGAAATCACACCCTTATCAAGGCCAAGAAGTAATAACTGCAAATTTCAGGAGGTGCAGACACTCAGGACAAAGTTTGGGTGGTACGGATCAGGTGTCTCTAGACATACTCAGGTATGCAAGATGCATGATTTAAAAAACAAATAAACAGAAAATACTTCTCTACAGTTAACAAAGACACTGAAGACTGTCTATAAGCCAAGTGAATTACACCATACAATATTGTCACAAAATCATAGGCTCATCTAGGCAGTGTAGCCATGGCAGACAGCTAATCAGGCGCAGATAAACTAGTATACAAATAATATGCATATTAAATGTTATTTTAAAAATTATCAGTTCAATTTTATGATGAAATACCAAGCAGATTCCAGTATCATTCCCAAAGACTCACTCAACTGCTCCAAAAATATGAAGCATCCAGCTATGACATAGCAGACCATCGTACCGGTAGCTATAATTAGCACTTGCTCTTCCTGTATACCTGAGGGCACCACTGCCTGGGCAGACCCAAACTTCATTTACGTTGCCTTTAGCAAGCGAACGCTGCCCCACAGTCTATTTAAGTGTTGTTGTACTATTCAGTTTCCCATTAGCAGTTTCTAACACTTTTTGATTTAGTAGAGGATATATTCAGGAAATCCTTTCAACTGCGCACTGCCGATAACGTCTCAGATAGTAATCATTAGAAAGAAAAACATTACTTATTTTTCTTTTTGAGCCAGCCATTCCAGATAAGATCCAGGCATCTCCCACGGGAGCATTCAGATTTGACACCCCCATACAGAAAGTGAATGCGAACCACGTGGCCTCATCAGCCAGGACTTGCTGCAGAAAGGTTTTCAGGTTTTTTTGTGAGTAATACAATGCACGCACACTTCCTTTCTTCTCTACACAAGAAAAGCCATTCCACTTCATGGAATGAAATGGCTTTCTGTGTTCTCAAATATTGCAGCCAGGCAGGAATAGTATGAATTTTGAACTTTGAATGTATCTTCTCCAAGCCACTGAGAGCTTGGCCACGTTGCTGCTGCAGGAGCAGACAGCCCACCTGAAGGGGAGCAGAGGCCAGCACCCTCCCAGCCGTGCCGCTCAGCGAATGACACGCGTACATGGCACGTAAGGGACAGAAGTTCAAAGGTGTTCAAAAGTCTCTGTAGACACTGTCATGTAAAACAGATTGTTTCTTTGTATTTATATTTTATATTACATTTCTATTTAAAATTTATGTCCTAAATAAATGAAGTAGTGAAAAGCTGAGGCCATTACAAATATTTTCTTATTTTTATGTTGCTGGAAACAAATGTCACTAGCAAGTCCTTCTTCACAGTGCTATACAAAGACACTAGGGTATAGGATGTAGCAAACTGGCAAGGGAAGATAAATGAATGGAAAACCAACCATTTAAATAGATCTGTGACCTCAGACATCCTCCATTCACACATCTTCACTCCACAGGCTGAAAGCAATGTAAAAATCCACGCGTAAATTTCCAAAAGGTTCTGGGAAACAGAACTGAAATACAAAATATCAGTCTGCAAAGGAAAGAGGGACCTGCAGAGTGTAACATTTTTACCTCAGGGTTGTTCTGTATCACAGCACCTTTACATCTGAAGGTCTCCTAAAGATCAGCAACAGTGTCCATGTGTCAACTCTTCTAGGAAGTGAAACATTACCACTTAGAAGTGCCCTGTTCAAAATCACCAAAAAAGGACATGACAGAGACTGAAATTCCCGGTCCTCCTCATGCACTTCATCTGCACGGCTGATTCTCCTTCCAGCACAACACAGGCTGCTGATTCTGCCCACAGGTGACCCTGCTGCTCCCACGGACCTCCTCGGTACCACAAAGATGAGTCATTCACACAGCAGCTTTACAAGGGACTATTGCTGGTTGGTTAAATCCCCTTGGAGAAATGTGAAATTGGTGGAAATTGTGCCAGGTAAGTGAACAGCCATATCAAAGCCAAAGGACTCTGCACCTCTCTGAACAAAAGCCCTGCAGCTCCAGTCACACAGTTTTATTAATCAGCATCTCCATAGGTACTATTGCAAGAGCTGTAACTGTTCTGCAGTGATGGACGATACTGTGTTAAGAACAGGCAGAGGAAATCAAATGAAAGGGCAGCTTTACCTGAAGGCCACTAACTCTGCCCGTAAGGACATCTCCTTTCCCAGCCAGTCTCTGGGCACGGACTAACAGGGCCCACCTCAGTGCAGCTTTGCACCTGACCTAAGAAGCCCTGCCAAATGCTACTTGCATCCCTCCCCATCTTCTCCCCCACACAGACGACAGAAAGGCAACTCATACATAAGTGTGCATGGAGAGCCCTGAGAATACTTTAAGAGCTCAAGCACTGTACAAATACGACTGAATCTGAATTGAAATCTACTTTCTGAAACTTTCCAAAAGCCTGTAACACACGAGAGCTCATCACATCCCCTCCTCCTGACTCCTCAGTGTTAGCTCCCTGCTGCTGCTGTGCCTGGCTGATAAAAGCTGGCTGGATGCACTTCAGAGTCCATCAATCCCAATCAGAGCTCAGTCTTGGTGCTCATTATAGAGCGATAAATAGTGCTTGTTTCCTATGTTTATATATGTTCCTCAGAGATGAGCAATAAAAGCACTTTCAGAGGATAACACTTTCGCAACATAAATCATCTCTGTCAGTGGGAATTTCACCCAAAAATGAAGAGCAAAAGACTAGGCTCAACAGTGATCACCAGCCATATTCCCTCAGCAAACAGCCCCACACACAAGAGTCTGAGAGCAGGGTGTCAGAAATTTGAACACCTAACCACTGTTCTGCTAAATGTCTCTTCTGTAACTTAGAATGATGAAATCATAGAATTGAGTTGGAAGGGACCTTTAAGGGTCATTTGGTCCAACTCCCCTGCAATGTACAGGGACACCTACAGCTAGATCAGGGTGCTCAGAGCCCCGTCCAGCCTCACCTTGAGTGTCACTAGGGACGGGGCTTCCACCACCTCTCTGGGCAACCTGTTCCAGTGCTTCACCACCCTTACTGTAAAAAATGTTTTCCTTATATGCAGTCTAAATCTCTCCTCTTCTAGTTTGAAATAATTTCCCCTTGTCATATCACAACAGATCCTGCTAAAAAGTCTGTACCCTTCCCTCTTATAGCCCCTCTTCAGACACTGAAAGGCTGCTCTCAGGTCTCCCCGGAGCCTTCTCCAGGTTGAACAGTCCCAGCTCTCTCAGCCTGTCTTGTCTGCTTATCTGATGTAGTTGGATGTGTTCTTCACAGTTTCCTAATTAGAAAAGACACCTACAGAGTGATTTAAAATTTTTTCAACTAGTTAACTGAGTACACAGCACATTTGAAAATATGCAGCTGCCTCCTATGGAGCAGAGGTGTTTAACTGTTAGAGCCCGGTAGACAAGAACCTATTCTCATGCCTGCATCCCATCACACCAAGACTGACTGCAGGAATACACTGCACTTGGTCTGCACAGATGCTGTCAGTCTCCCGCTCTGCTTCTTTCTGGAGAGCTTGTGGGAAACTGGGAGCAACCAGAGAACTGGCTCCAGTGACAGCAGCCCGCTCACAGCAGCCCTTTTCCTGAAGGGCCACCCAGCTTTTTCTCGTAACATCAGCGGTGGGGAGAGAATTTGGGATGCTCCAAGGAAAGAGAACAGCTGGGAACAGCCTGCAACCATGAGGACAACTTGTGCAGTCTTGAGCCCGTTCCCAAAGGGCCCTGTTGAAAGGACAGGACAGGATCAGGCCAGACAAGCAATCTTGGCAAGTTTCATTCAGCCCTGGGGCAGCTGAGTGTGTTGCTTTAAATAAAAGAAAGAAGTTGACGTTATTAGTCCTGCAAAATAAATTACTTACAGGATTTACTATCATCATTACAATAAATGTGGTCTGCTTGCGGTCTATAAGTGTTGTTGTTAAAATCTTTGAGGGGCTGAAGGCTCAAGTCACCAAGCGACATATTTTTAAGCCAGAAAGGCAAGCAACTCTAAAAACAGATTCTTGCAAAAGGCAATCAAATCCACAGAAGCACATCAGTACTTGGGTCTTCTTCACAAAGAGTTTTATAGTTCTAGCTTAGGGTTTTAGTGTCACCACCAATCTCACTATTGCACTTATTCTGTAAACTAATTTTGTTACAATTAACATTACTACAACAAGGCTAGAAATTGTCGATTATCTTCTTTTTAAATTCCCTCTATGCTCCAGAAAGCATTCTGTGGTTCACCAGTGTCACAGTTTCCCTCACAAACTTGTTTCTTTTGTCATTTGCACCCTTCCACTCAGACTGACAGATTTCAGATGGTAAAAGCAAGCAGAAAGTCTGCCCACCTTACCAGGTCAACTGCACACAGCAAGACAAGATAATACCCTGAATGCTACTGGAGACAGGGAAAAATCCTTCTCCTCCTGAAACACTGACATTCGAATTGGAAGTGACCTTAAACCAACTCATATTTGTGTCCTTCAGGGTTGTTCCCTCTTTTCAGTGCTAGCTCAGTCTGGCACAAGCCCTGATTTCCTGCCCCAAGGAAGAGCCTTGCCACTCGGCTCCAGATGAAGGCTCCTCCAAAGCCCTGCTCCTGCCCACGCTCTCCTATTCCCCACTGAAAGAGCTGGGGCTTCCCTGCCAGGGCAGGCTTCCTCTCCCTTGAGGGAAATCCCTTTTGGTAAATGCTGGAAGACCAAACAAGATAGGAGATGCTATATTAAGATTCACTTGGCTATATACAAACCAGACCATACTTCAAGCTTCCCGCTCTGGCCCACTGAGAGGTCCGCTGTGCAACCCCAAGGCTATTTTTAGTCACTTATATAAAAAAAACTGCATTCCAAATTACCAACAGATCTGCCAAAGTCAGTATAGTATAGATTTCTGATGTTTCAGCCAAAATACACGATGCAGTGTTTTGTTCCCCCTGTAACTGCTGCTAAGATGCAAAAACTCACATATGGATTTAGGAGCTAAGAGGAAGAAATCTCACATAAGGAAGGTGACCATCCCTCTTCGCTTCAAGAAATCATTTGAAAAATGTTCCCACGGAGAACACTGAGATCACATGAAGATCTTAATATCAGTTTCAGATACAACAATTTCAAAAAAGAGATTATAAAACAGAGTGAATTCGGCAGAGAATAGCAGATGATTAATCAGCTAACCTAGATCCAAAAACGAAAGGTATGGCTTGGTCAGGCAACATACAGCAAGGGCGAGATATTATGTAACTCTCTACAAGTACTCATGAAAATACTACTATGTAGAGATGAGTATCAGAAAGGGAAAAGTGCTCTCTGGGCTGTCGAAGTGAGAAAGTCCTTTGGCTGTGTAACTCAATGCAAGCATAACTCTTTTTCCTGTACTCTCCTTCAGTAATACGTCTTTACTCTTGTTCAGCTAACTGATTTATTTTAACTTACTTTCCTCTGACGAAAAATGTTTCAGTTGGTTATAAGAACTCCTTGCCTACCAGAGCTTTTTGGTGAGTCAACGCCAATGCTCAACTCCAAGTGTAAATGTGACATAATTATCAGTCATCCCACACACACACATAATATATGCCGTATCAAACATGCTATAGGTTACACTATCGTCACAGCAGGCGCGAGAGTCTTAAAGCCTTCATTTGAAAGAAGTGTAATCACCAGCACACTGCGACATTTCGGAGCCGCAATAGCCTCTCATGCTGACTCAGACTATGGCCAATCCAGCAGCAGGGTACTAGAGAGCGAAGGAACGGGTACTGGGAGCTCGATCTCTGAACCAAACGCATTTCAGAAGCTCACACTAGAGATGACTCTTGAGGACTCAACAGCCCCTCAGCACTGGGGAGCACCAGGAGCCATCTGGCAGGTCAGTGGCACCTGAACAGGTGTCAGCTCCCAGGCTGCCCCAAGACACAAACCCACAGGGCAAAGCTGGAAGATGTGCTTCAAAAGCACACTGAACAAACTGAACTAACGTGCTAAGGCAGACGCTTCCTTACACACTTTCATGGAAATAATGAAACTTTAGTTATCAGTACTAAAAAGCAGAAGAAAAACCCTCCACACAAATCACTATAATTTCCTCTGCCAATAGATTAATTGCTATTAAATACTATAACACGGTATAATTTTTATTTCACGGCTATCAAAACAATCCAAGAATGTGATTTGTACTTAGACCATGTAATTATTCAAAGTTAATAAGAAGAGCACTGATTATGGTGCTAAATACTTCAGGTCAACAAGCATTTGATTTCAGTTAGGCAACTCATGGACAACACAAGCATGGACTTTGCAGAGCACTGATCCATCTAGAACCACATTCTTTAAGCTGATCAGTAACATCACCTGCAAAATCCACTTACCTCCTGTGTCACTTATTACTTTATTATTAAAATATATTTTTTAAAGTAAAAAATCATTAATTCCAAAATAGAGTATTTCAAGATATTAGAAGCATTCTTAGGAGCAGGATTTCCCCTTTGCAGTAATACACAGCAGTTGAAGAACAGCAGTTTGCGGTGCTGGTTGGTGATGGTCACCACAGGGGTTGGCCATCCCGCTCCTTGCTGTGCGTGCTGCCAACCTGCACTGAATGCACAATGTGCTGCTGGCTGCAGGCAAGAGACGGACTGACAGCCACCTGGCAGAAGCAGCAACGTGTCTGTAACTACTGGCTGACAGCAAGAGTGCCAAACGCAGTCACAGGACATAACAAGAAGTTTCACGGAGCTAGCACGCGACATGGCACTTCCATATCTGTGCTTAAATAAGTTGGGGTCACCAGCATACTAAACAGAACAGGCTCCTATTAATGGGATGGATGATGATTAGTTTCCCAGTAAAATCAGTGTCATTAGTCGTACATGACACCAAAGTTTCTTGCTTCTATACAGCTGTTTTAGGCAGTCTACCATTGCTTCTAAAAGCTGCAGCAGTACTACAGTGGCTGCATGTACTGAGTAATACTGACAGACAAGTGGGTACGACAGTACTCAAAAAGAAAGACACCACCAACAAATAACAACAAAAAACCCCAAACCTTCTACCCACGGCTGTGGACACAAGGTCTACACAAAGGCACAGAGAAAAGTTTAGTTCAACGGCCAACACTGACGGAACCAACACAAACCAGGCGAGGAGCACGCTGTGGGTCAGTGCTCCAGCGAGCAGAGCTGAGGGGATGCTCGGCCCCTCTCTGACCACCGGGACCCGCAGCTCCCACACAGCTTCAGCCCTGGTGACAGAATGCTGAGCATCATCACACACACATCAGTGCAGACAGCAGCAGCATCAGTCCCCACATACTTTACTCGTGCTGGCGTTTATTTACGAGTTCAGGAGAGGAGGCGGCCGACTGTTTCTATGCGACTTTTTTTTTTTTTTTCTCTCTGCCCGAGCGACCGAGAAAATGCTCCTAATAAGGCTCGCAGAAAGGAAGTGGCTTCTCAACGGCGCGAGCCCTTGCGAAGGAAATAATAAAACGCGGTCGCTATCGCCCAAAGCGCATTGGGCGCGGGGCCGGCGGTGCCCGGGGGGCTGGGAGCCGGCAGTGCGCTGGGGGTCCCCCCACCGGGGGCAGCAGGGCAGAGCGAGGCTGCCGCAGGGTGCAGCTCGGCTCCGCTCTGTGCACCCCCGAGCCCCGCGTTGTGTTCGCGGCTCCCAATGAACGCTGCAGCAGCGCTTCCGCAGCCCAACCCCGCGCACGGGACAGCGGAGGGGAGCAGCCCGCAGTCCCCGGCACCTGCTCGGGGCCGCCCCCGGAGCGGCAGCCCCGCAGCCCGTCCCCGCCGGTACTCACCGCGTAGCGCAGCGCCGGCCGCTCGCCGAACACCGAGTCCCCCATGGGCGCGGGTCTCGTTCCGCTCCGCACAGCTCCGCTCCTTCAGGGCTCCCGCCCGGCAGTCGCCCGCTCCCGCCCCGCCCCGCGAGCCGGCAGCCCCGAGCAGGAGGAGGAGGAGGAGGAGGAGGCGGAGGAAGGGCGGCCGCTCTCCGCCCGCCGCTCCGCTCCGCCCGGCAGCACCGGCGGTACCCCGCAGAACGGCAGGGCTCGCGCTGATGGCTCGGGATGGAGGAGCAAATAAAGCTCTTGCGTTGTAGTCTTCGTTTGTTTGTTTCCTTAATACATCTATTTTGTAAAGTGCGATTTGGGAGGGCTGGCTCACTCTCCTTGAACACACAGGCTTTAAAAAACAAAGTGCTATTTCGTGTTCATTATTTTCCCAATGCGTATTTCGAGCCACTCGCCCTAACAGAGGGCATCCAAGCCCACGGCAGGGGTTGGAACTGGGTGGTCTTCGGGGTCCTTTCAGCCCAAACCGTTCTGTGAATCCATGATCTGCACCAAGAGCAGAAGAGGAAACGAATTCTAAAGGAAAACTGCATTCTGCCACGTTATAATTAGAAGCAACTGCCTGGGGAGATGGCAGCATCGCCATCCATGGCGGTGTTCAAAAGTTCATAAACCTCGGCCAGGAGTGACCTAAGCAAGGAGACCCGTCCTTAGGCCAGGGGTGGGTGGATGCTTTCCTGTTTCCATCTTCTCAACCACTTCTCAACGCTTTGCAGAAATCTGTCACAACAGTAAGCACCCCAGTCACCCTGAGTTCTCCTCCAAGGAAATGATGGATGTGAAATGAATAAACTTTACTGCTCCTGACTTACAATCCAGGGAAACATGTTACCAGTGCATTCCAATACTTGTAAGCAAAGGTAATATTGTTCCTGTGGGTGAAAAAAGCAGGTTTGGAGGAAACATTTTGGTAAAAACTCAGAACACACACTGGGAACACATACGTTGAGCCAATGTTTCTGTGCACTCTGCTGATTAAGCCCTATACTCAGTGAGCTTCCAGTTATGGATCTTCCACTGACCTTGATTCCAGCTTCAAGGGGTAAAAACACCCTTCGAGTTCCCCTGCACTGGCAGGTGATTTATCAGCCAACTGTGTCCCGGACAAAGCATGGAATATCTGCACTGACCCATCAAATCCATTTTTGTCTCTTAATCTGTGCTGCTCCTCTTCCTGGAAAATGAGGCAGGGGAGGTACTGGAACGACTGCAGAGTATATTGGAAAGCAGCACCCAATAGAAACAAATGTTGCGTACTGAACACTTCAGATCACCAGGAAAAAATGAATTAAAAAAGGCAAAAACCAGACCTGTGTGCTTGCTTTTCCCTTCTGAAGTTCTGCTTTTTATTTATGTCAGTGGAAGCTCCACACACGCCCCATCCTCTGCCTCCTGGTGCTTTTCCTCTGCTCTGCAGCTGCAGCGTTTGGCCACAGGAAGCAGCAGGACGCAGACAGATGGGGATGGGGAGAGGCACGCAGCAGTTCTACTCTGAGCCCTCCAGCATCACCACCTTCTCTTTAGGCCTGTCTCCTTACAATGGTCAACGCAAAAGGAAATGCTGAACGTCAAAGAGGGATAGGATTAAAACATGGGGGACACGCCTCCATAAACACTCCAAAATGAAAAGAACTGTAGGAAGGAGAGGAGACAGAAATCCACCATGAGAAGGTACAGAAGATAAAGCCTAGCAAAGGCAGGGGTACGGAATGCAGAAGAAACAGACTAGCTTAGGACAAGGCAGAAAAACAGAACAGCAGGAAGATTGAGAGCGCCCCACAGGAGCACAGCTCAAGGTGAGGTTTTGCAGGCTGAACTTGTCTGCCCTAGCAATTCACTGTCACTGGGAAGCAGCCCAGTCTGTGACTCCCCTGCGTCCTGCCACTGCTCCCCCTCCTTTGGCTTGGGCATCCACCGCAGGTTGATGCAGCAGAATGAGCTGCATCACAATGGGGAAAAAAAAAAAAAGGTTTTTAAAGTATTTCTGTACTTAAAAAGGATTTAGCAAGTTGCAGATTTCAGAAACTTAATAGTGCAGTTCAACATTCCTCTGTACCTAGTAACAAAAGGTAAAACCAATTGCTAATTAGAGAAGGTGTGTTCAAAGGCCAGACCTTAGAACAAAAGCTTTCTGGATTTCCAAAGCAAGTTACTGGAGCTGTGAGTAACAAGTTAGCGAATATTGCATTTATCACAGCCAAGGAACCTACCTGACTTCAAATTTCACATTTGGATTTGGAGCGTGGCCCTGACATGCAGTGAGCAGTTACAGGCTGAGCTGTGCTACTCAGTTGCTTGCTATCATCTGTCCCTGTTTTAAGCCATTTTGCTCCTAGGATTAACATGCTGATCTTTCACCGCACTTCAGACTAACTTTTCCTTTTTCACATTCCTTCCTTTTTCACATTCGTTCATGCTTTGTCCCTGGTGTTCCTTCTGAATTTCCTTCCTCCTTTACGTACCTGATAATGGCTACCCAACGGACGCATGCAAACCACGCTAGAAAGTGTAAGCCTCTTAAAGTTCAGCTTCTTTCAACAGGTTGTACAGAGCACAGCAGCTAATTTCCTATACGCTTGCTCCAAGGCTACTCAATCAAGAAAAAGCTATATGAACCAGAATTTTTTCAGTAATTAATTTCAAATCTGTTTAATTGCATGAGATACCACTTCCCTGCATTTTTTGGTATTTTCCACGGTTCCCATTATGGTTGTTCCTTACGCTGCTTTAAGAAGCTTAATGTGTGTGCTGCACATGAAAATGTCAATTACAGGAAAACCTTCACTCCTTCTCTCCTATTTATCACTTACTGCTGACAACAGGAAAGAAGAACGAACAATGTTTCAGCTACACTTTAGCTGCTTCCAACACAGCATCTGGTAAATGAGTAAGTAATTTAATTTTGCAGCGTTGATCACTGATGATGCCAGTTTTGTTTTCTTCAGCATTGCTCTGTGGACTGAGTGCTTTCTCCACACTAATTGCTCTGAAACAAAAGAAACTAGCCGTACGGCTGCAGACAGCACGCAGTTATGACACTGGAGAGAAATGATTTCTCTATTTCTCCAACACAGCTCCTGGAACAAGTGACTCAAGCTGCCTGATGTCACATCAGATGAGGTACAGAAAATTTTCCAAATCCACCCTATGAAGGGAGGAAAGCCAGCTTGGTCCTCACGGCAGCAATGGATTTGTCTCACCTAAATTTAAACATCCACGATCTGCATCTCAAGGTTATCACCCTAGGCTTCTCCACTCCTAGGGAAGAAGCGGACACATCCGATGGATAATTTGTGTCATTCCCAGCAGACATCTAAAACAGGTCAAACAAACTACACCGGCCTCCCCCGGCTGGGAGCCCAGGACAACCAGTGCAGATGTCTGCCCCTCAGGCATCCGCAGCTCAGGGATGGGAAGCCCACCCTGGGAGCTGGGAGGTGTGGGGTCAGCCTTTAAATCTCACTCGGAACTTTCAGAAAGGGTCTTAGCAGTCTCGTTATCTTCATTGCCTTTATTCCCAAAAGCAGGGGCGACAATGCTTACCCGGTTTAAAAACAGCTCGCATCTTTGGGTGAAAAAGCTTCGAACAAGCATAAAGGTCTTGTTTTGCTTAACCTTCCTAATAGCATACGACTGCAGCTTCCACAAAGCACTAGCTCCAAATCTGGAAAAGACTCGCCTCTGTGGCTGCTGAACCAGGGCCAAGCGTGATACTGACAGCACACTTCTTCCTTAGGGAATTAGCACTTTCCTTATTCTGACCAAATGTTCATCTGGTCAGTTACAGAGTAAGTCTATTTTCCAAAAAGAAGAGAGAGGAAAGATGACAGACGAGTGCATCAAATGCACAATCATCCATTAACAGAAACTAGAAAGCAAGGAATCAAAATTAAGGCATAATGCACTGCAAAAATCCTTTGTTCAGAACTAGCCTTTTTTTTTTTGTTTTGAAAAAGTTCTTATTTGCTACCTATCAAAATATGTTGATAGTTTCTCACCATTTTGTAATAGAACTAGGGGAAACAGTACTTAACTGTGAAGAATGAAGCACCATCTCCCCTCACTGAAGGAGACGCTTTTTCACAACGGTGACATATATCTTCTTAGACAAAATAAATCTTATTTAAAAAGAATTTGATTGCTGTAATTTTCTGGATGTCTGAAGCCCCTTTATATGAGACCTTGTGCACTAGAAGAGCATGACACTGTCACAGCTCTGAAGGCGTACAGCTGTCCAAGTGATACTCCTATCAGCAGTGAGGAAGTCGGAGCTTATTCCTAGGCAGCCAATACAAAGCTGCCTGTGTTCCCCAAACACAACCTCTCAGCTTGTGCTCGCACCGGGGTGGTACAAGCAGAGAGGAACTGTGCACACTCACATCACAGTCCAGCACTCTCTACCACTGCAAAGCCCAGGAGAGGAAACCCGATCCCAGATTGCTAATTCAAACCTGCAGGCTGCTCTGCAGAGAGGCAGGAGCAGCATTTTTTCTTTGGAATGGTAATGCTAAGCATCTAGAGGAAGAACCCTCCCTCCACCCTTCCCCACACCCACGCTTGTGGACAGCCAGTGCTACCACTGCTTGAAGGGCACCATCTGGGAAGGAGCAGCAGCAGCAATGCACAAAATAGCCCCAGGACCCAAACCAGTTTTTCTGGTAAGCATTCAGTATAGGAGGTGGACAACTCAGAGAAATCACAAGTGAAATCTCTTCCCTAAAGAAAGTCTGCTAGTATGCATATCCAGGAGTGTGCCAGCACTGATGCCACCACCACTGGAATTTCACCCAGGCATTTCATTCTAGTTACCACATTCATCATTTTTTCATCTAATAAATCACTCTACTCTTCAATTTCTAAGTAACAGAATGATGTCCTGTATGTGACACTGCACATTACTGCACTATCAGTTACCAGCAGTTTGGCAAAGAAGCTTAATCTAAGATTCATATGTTAGAAGAAAGATAAATGACTTCACATTCCTTGTGTCTGCATGCTGTTCTCCAGCATCAGTGAAAAATCAATATAGTATCTTTAACCTAAAACTCCAAACTAGTAACTTGCAAACCAAATCTAAGGCCCCATCATGCAGCAGAAAATAGCTTTTCAACAAAGATTAACATTCACCCTCTGCAGGTCACTATAATTCATTCAGTTTTTAAAACTGGAGAGGAAATTAACAGGTATCTTGCCATCTTTTTCTCTTTTCAGAGGCTGCAATTTAAATAAATGGGACCACTCACTGTTTCATGTGAAGATAAATGACAGGGTTTCAGGCCTCATATTTTTTTTCTCTTTGGTTTTTCTTGCTGATGGAACAAGCCAAAAAGGCAGACCAGAATGAGGTGAAAAGAATAAAGGGCTGGGTAGAAAGAAGAAAAAGAAGCAAAATGGAAGCAAAAGTAACTTTCAGGTTCAAAGCTTCAAAATAGCTTAAAGGACTTAAATATACAAACAAAAAATCTCAGTCAAGTCTCATCTCTGTACATGATACCATCTTGGAAAACAACTCTAGTTGCTGAAAGCAGGCCTATCTCCATTTATTTCCTTCCTTGTTTATCTCCTTGCAACGCACGTTCACTATAAGCTGCACCACTGGGCTGAGCTCTCGCTATCAATTACCCTCTACCCAAAATGTGTTCTGAGAGCTGTAGAGGGAGAAAAGCACAATTTTGTTCCATTACATGTGACTTTTACAGAAATTGCAGCTGTAGAAGAAAAATAACAACCACTGACTTGAAACACATCAGCTTCAGATACATTATTTGCTCTCTGACTAGAAAAAGAAATGCTTATTAACAACTGAAAGAAGCATGGGCTTCTATCTAAATTTACCACATGAATATTTGTCAAGAATTTGGGAAGGCGAAGGGTTTTTTCATATAACTAAAGTTTACTCCATATTGTTTTGTGGATAGTATAGAATTGTTAAAATCCATTTGGTGTGAAGAGTAATAACTATAGAGCAAACTCCTACGAAGTAATGCAACTAGTCTAAGTTTGTTTTAATGTTGTAATTCATAAACCAGTTTTACAGTCTAAGAGAAATTATTTCAAGAGTGAAACAAGACCAAGACTTCTGTGACCAACAATAATAATATTCACAATGCTGACAAACCTCTTCAAAAGAAGTCACTGATTAATAGGTTCCAGGCTTTATCTGAAATGGTTACACGTGTCAAGGTTTCATAATTGTCCATAATTTGGGGATTATGTAAGCAGATGGACCTTGCATCTTTGTGCTCTAGATTTCAGCTGTAAATTAGTCAGGTTATCACTCATAGCATTCACCATTCCTTGACTGAAAAGCTAATTTGCCACCTGATAAGGAACTTTGCTGTTCAAAATCTGACTTTCATCCCACTGAGACCAAAGCCAGCATCTTAAAATGTCTTGTGAACCATAAATTGGTAAACTTTTTTTGAGCCAGAAAAAGACAATTTGTGAAGCAGTCTGCTTGGGTACTGCTACTGCAGCTGTTTGCAACAAGCCTGACACAAACTCCCCTTTTCTCTGAGCCCTGGGGAAGCTCATGCAAAACCACCCTCAGTGCAACAGCCCTGGAGGCATCCCAGGACATCCCAACTGCAGGGCAGGAAGCCTGGGAATGTGAAGAGCCAGCCTGGGAATTTGGATGTGCCACAGCCCTGCAAAGCCCCGAGGTCTTGGCGCCAGAATGTGGTATGGCAGGGACATCTATGGCCATGCCAGGCCCTGGCAGGTGGCTGGCCCCAGGGCCTGTCCCAGTGCCTGCCTCATGGTATGTCCCGTAGTCGGGGAGCCCAACACAGAGTGGCTGTGCCAGACAGCCTGCATCAGGAATGGGAACCTGGGATTTTTGGGATCACCTAATGACTCAGGCATTCCACAACCTGCCATGACAAGTGAGAGAGAATATGAGGGAACTGACTTCAGCACTCCAAGGACAGATGAGAAAGCGAAGAACCTCTGGGTGGCTCTTACCCTAACTCTAAAAACTCTGTAGAGCTGGTAGGAAAACAAACAAACAAACAAATCAATAAAATAAATAAATATCTAAGTGTTAGAGGGGGGATTCATCTTCAGATTCAGATATGTATATGTAGGTGTCTATACATGAATTAGGTGTCTGGATCCCCACTACAGTCACTGAAAGCTTAGTTTATTGATACAGGAGAGTTTAAAGTCTGTATCAGTCTAAAGCAGACACCATGCTTGACCTCTTGAATAGACTTCCAAGCCGAGCTGCACAGGCAGACTACCTGTGTCCAGCTGTGGAGGCTGCCAATCACAGACACATGCACATGTGGACCTCTAAAACAGGTCTCTGTGCTACCCAAAGCAAAGAATATGTTAAACCTCTTTTCTCCTGGGTAGTATGTTTCAACGGGCACGTGTTTCCAGAATGTAAACCAAAATGCATGCCCTTTAGAACTTAGGAAAGGGATTTGCAAGAAAGCTATCCTATATGTCCAGGTAAAATGGATTAATCCCTGAAGAACTGGTACCTAAAGGATTCATACACCAACACAGTATGTGCAGTGAACATTGCTGAAAACACAGACCAGTACACTACTGCAAAAAGTGCTTTGTTGCATTTCAGTTCTCTCCTGCAGAAGCCCTGATGACTCTTGCATCAGACTTGACTACTGTGCCTTAAAGACAGCACGTCTTCCCCAGGAATCAAAACCCAGGCCAAAAGGGATGCGTGTAGCTGAAGTGTTACAGTACGTTAGTACTAACAACTGCCTCCCATGCGTATTCAGCGAAAGGCTAAATCATCAAGGACTTGGGTGGCTGATTCTCACTGTTACCTGGAAACTGGAATTATGAGTGCAAGCACTGTTGAAAAAGTGATTTTAAAAAGGGAACAGAAACATGAAAGCATGATTCATATAAGAAATACCTTATCCAAGAATGTTTTTCCTACTTTGCAGAGTTGTGCTGTTTCAAGCAGCATGATCCTTTACTGCTGTATGTACAATGAATCTCTCCTGGCTTGAGTATTCCCGTGTAACCCAGACTGGGGCCCTTTCCTTTGCAGGGGTGGAAAGAAGGTAAAAGCAGGGCAGAGCCCACAGCCTCCTGCATCCAGAGGTAGCAAAACCACAGCACTGAGCAACAACACTTCAGCTAATTTGGGAGGGGAAGATTCCCCTGGGCAAAATAGCTTGGGAAGCACTGGGCTGTATAAAGACACTGGCCTTCTCTCAGCCAGTTGTTTTGGAAAAAGGTTAACTATGAATTGAAAGCACCACAGCTATTTCTAAGGAATCCCACACGAGCCTGCTCTCATTGGGCAGCAAGGACGCCTAGCTCCTCTGTAAATTCTTCTTTGGTGACTTGCTCTGCTCTAACTGTTCTGCTGGAACTCACAAAAACGTGCCTATAGAACAGGCCCTGGAAAGCTTCCCTCTGATCCTCCACAGCTTTACTCTAGCTTGAATCTGATGCAATACTAATGAAGATAAAGCCAACACAGGGGAAAGCTGGAATAATGCAGCACTGAATCAGAGCTGGGCTCTTTTTCCCCCTCGTTGTCCTTCTCCCTTGATTGAAAAGTTCAAGGGGAAAGAAACCATGGAAGTGGCTCCATGTGTGATTTGTGCCCCCTAAGTAGAGCCAGAAAGCTGTGAGACAAACACCCGGCTGGATCCCAAGACTTAAAGTTTGTACTGAAGATTGTATTCACCAGCTGCAGAAGTTTAAGACCTCTTCTCCCCACTTGGCAGCTGGGGGGTTTCAGAGCCCTTGCAAGTATCCACCCATTCACCTCCAGCTAGATCAAGTATCTACAGATGCTGCAAACAACACAGAGTCCTAAGGAAAAGGCACTCATCTGTGTAGGACAAAGAATTCAAGCTGTTTACAACCCTCTGGTCTCTAATGTTTATTACTCCCCCCATAAAATCTGCCTCCATCTGTGGTATCTTGCAGTGACAGAGTTAATGAAAATCCAAGAAGCATTCCAGGGATAGCAATGCAGAATGAGAGCAACCTCAGCATTGTTTTGTTAAGATCTGAAATTGCCAATATGGCAAAATGAAGTAATGCACTCTGTCAACACATAGCATGCTCTATAAATGGGATCATTTGTTCATCAGTTAGTAAAACATGCAGAAAAGCACTATTTGATCAGCCTTAAAGCAGCTGACTGCTTGCTCTAACTTCTTCCCTGAGATTTATTGGAAGCATGAAACTACTGAAAGTCTCCAGTGAGTAAGAAGAGACAAAAATATCTCCAAAAATAATTAAACATATTCACAAATAGACTTGTCTTTATACCATCACTCCTGAGTTAGCATTTCTTTACTGGCAAAATTAAAACAAAAGTGAAATAAAGCACTGATTGCTTTATTTCTTGCTAAAGTTGATTTCCATGGGTCACAGTATTATTTTAGAAAATCATTATATCTTTTTACAAACAAAAGATGACTTTATAAGTTAACTTGGAAACCTCAGACAGATTTCATACATTTATAGACAGCTTCCAGATTGAATTTTGCTGATCCAGGCTTCTTGGGTGGAGTTTACGGAGCCAGACTTGTCATATGAGCTATTTCTATAAGCCCCAGGTAAATATACACAGGGTTCGTGTTGTTAGAGAAAGTGTTTTTTTCTCTTCTAAAAAAAATTAAGTTGATCTTAAGCAAAAACAAAAGTTCATTCAGTACATTTTGTATTTGTTATTTTTGATCCATTTTGGGAAGCATTTTTCCTTCCACAGATCTACACTGCCCCTGCTTCTCTCAAATTCACTTTAACTCTTTTATTTCTTTTACCATGCTCTGCTTCACTGTCTCTGTTCTCTGAGCTAGAAACAGCTGGATGGCACAGCTGGAGGAAAGGAAACAGGGGGTCAGGTATTTCCTTCTCCTTCTTCCCCACCAGCAGCCTCATGCCTTCCCTTTCTAACATAGCTGATTTAACTCAAGTCTCACATAAGGTTGGACCTGTATTGCAAAGCCCACTCAGAAATGTGTTTTTTCACTCAAGTAGCTGAAGCACTGATGTGGGTGCAATTACAGGGACTGAATGGATACATTTTATTTCTTTTTCCACTCAAAATTGTTAAGACCATCTATACTCACTTTATAGGAATTATCACTGTGGCTATAATAACAAGGTTTCACAATTTTCAGCGTAGATAACGATGTACTTTGTAAACTCAATAGTTCAAGGAACGTCTCTTTATTTAGGATTTCAATTTACTGATGATATTTCAATGAAATGCCGTATAAATGTTTACCCATAAAACTCAGTCTGACGTACTCAAAGAGATGATACCAAGGCCGGGAATTAAAGGATCTGCAGCTTTCCCTTTAGGTATACACGTGTCTGGTAGCAAGATAGGAAAATGACCCTCCCCCAGTTTCACCTCTATCTTCTCTGCATCCAGCATTGGTATTTAAGCTGAAATTTGCAAAGCAATTCAGGTTTTTCCACTTAAATGATGACACAGTATACTCAGTATAGGTAAAGGTTTGTTACTAAATTTGTTATACATTGCAACAAACTAAAGCTGTTCCCCCATAAATGGGAAAAAAAGCTTCCTATGACAAAGAATATGAAAAAAGATGGCATACGCAAACAAAGAATGAAGAAATGGCTATAGGAATACAACAAGGATGACCAAATGTATTGAACATTAACTGGAAAGGAATACCTTCATATGACCATGAAACCCAGGGTGGCATGTCTGTCAAAGCAGCTTGTGGAGATGAGGAGGTGATGTCAGGAGCTGCCACTGTTTCTCCATGGGACAGTCCTACACTGCAGACAGCTGCAGAGCCAGCCAACCAGCAATGCTGGCTTGAGCAGCCCCTGCTGGCTTAGCTCTACTCCCAGCCAAGGACGCGTACTGTGCGAGCACTACTTCACTGCTAGCCCTGCCATGAAATTATGGCACTTGAACTGTCCCATGAGGATTGAAGAGACTGGCTGCAAGTCCACAAAGGTCTCCAAAGAAGAACAGAGCAAAGGTCATGAGGAGAGAAGGTCGTGAGCAAGGTTTTCCGAGATGAAAAGGGTAGTTTACTTTTTGCTGGTACTTGTCAGAAGGCAGCCAGCAGTATTTTGCTGCTGCTGCTATTGGTGCTCCAGCCTCAGCATCACTCTATGGATAAACATCCCAACAATGGACACCAACAACGGGTGAATCACTACTGTCCTAACAAGGTGCTGTTGTTTTTAGCATCTTGGCTAGTTTGAATGCTTTACACTGGGAGCTGGAGAAGATTTGACTGATTTCTTGTTTGAACCATATGCAGCCAGCATTCACACATCCTGCTTTGTTGGTACCTATCAGCACAATGCAGTGATGAACAGATGGGTGCCATGACCTATTCCATCAGCCTAGAGCAATCCAGAAGACAATGCCTGTGTATGTCTGTCTAGATTGTCTGACAAAGGGGAAGATCCTAGACTGGTGTAGTGACCCTACTGAATTGTGAATGAATGCACCTGGTATTGTGTTACTTTAATTCAAAATCATTGTGAAACATCCGAAGTGCAATACAAATTCTCTCTTACCCTTTCTTTAATCACAGGCTGCTGACAATGGCTGCGATTCAAGGTAGCAGCTAAGTACTCACATATCTTTGAGTATGTCTGTAGTCCAAAGACTGTTTGTACTTTTAAAACTCTGTACGTGCTTAAATGTTTGTGTAAATCTAAGTCATATTTTATTTTTTTTCTGTGATTCTTCACAAAGCATTAGGGCAGTGTGGTGAATCTGATCGTGACCCCTGGAAATGATAACTCTGGCATTCTTCCTTCTCTTTTGTGGAAACCTGCTCCTGAACCAATAGCAATTAAAGGTACAGACCTCTGCATTCCTCAAGTCTGCTGCCTCTAGGATGATCTCTGTTTCAGGTAAGGTTCTCAGGTGCAGAAGCCATCTCTCAGGCATATTATTTAACTGGTTGGAAAAGTATGGCAGAACTTCATGCAGGAAAAGCTTCCCTCCTCTTTGCCTCCTCTCTCCTGTTGTCATAACCTTTTATTAGTTCTTCTGGGTTCACCTCTTAAATACAATCCAACGAGCAAAGCATTTTGCTCCACATTGTGAAGTGAGTAATGACTTCATTGGTGTAGGATAACATGCTGCAAGAGGTACGAGAGTACAAACCATGGTGTCCACTATATGAGGACTAACAAGAAGAACATGGCAATTCTGCTGCTTGAGAGCTGTTATGACACACAGACCTACAACTCTACTGTTTTCTGTGGGAATGAAACAAAACAAACACAGGGGAAATCTCAGCAGAAAGGAGAAGAGCACTCTGTGTGCAGCAAACAAGCAACTGGAGCCATCGATGTCTCAGCCTCAACTACAGCTGGGCCATAGCATTCCTCTGGAGCACATACATTACTCAGAGCCTTTTCTGTTTATTTTCTTAACAAAGCTTGCAGCCTTCTTAAGTAGGGGAAGACAGACTCAGATGTTCCCCTCCCTCTGTTTTAAAAAAAATCAGATTAAATTTTTTGACTAGATCTCTACTAGAGAACCTTTAAGATACTCTAAGGTCTGAGCTTTGGGACTTTTTTAGTTGGCTCAAGATCTGTTTGTTTTAACTGTCACATTTATTTTTAGTTGAATATTATTAAGTGAGCAATACCATGATGGCAAAATGGGTAATATTTTAATTAAATAACATGATATATACACAAAGGAAAGAAAATGAACGAAATCAATGTTTTTTCTAATTTAAATTCATAAGTTAAATCCAAATACCTAAGTAAACTTGACAGCAGCTATCATTTTGTCTGCAAATGAATTATTTTCTACAGCACTGAAACATAAGGACGCTGCCAATGTGCGGATAAGCCCTCTGCATTATACAAAACAGCAGTGCATTGAAGCCTCATGTTGTAATGGAAAATCTAGATTTAAGATCTGGAGAGGAATGATAGAGAGGAGGAAAAATGTAGCTACCATTTGTAGCACAGTTGGTGGGATTTTTTTCCAAGTGAGGTCAGGGAAACACACTGGATAACTACATTTACGAGGCTCCTCCTATGCAAGCACAATAGAGACAAGCCCATTGTTCTCAGTGCAGCTAATAAACTGCATTCTGTTCAAAGTTAGGTAGCTATTGTACCCATGCCACTGAGGATGAAGTTTATCTTAGTGGATTACAAAAAACAAACAAGTTTCTCACTTAATGAGAAAGCCCTGGAAAGCTATTGTATCTATGTGATATGTTAGACAAACAGTATATGCCATACACTGCTCCGCTGCTCTACACTTCTCAAACACTGCTGCCACTGAGACTCTGTGCAGACTCACAGTGCACTTAACTCATTTGGTGGTGAGCTGCCAAATGGAGGGATTTCCTGCATCCCTCTGCCGCCCCCGTGTCTGACCACAAGCTCCTTGTGGTAAGGCTGCTAACTGGAAGGACAATTAATAGTGGATCAATTAATCAAAATAGTGGAAAATTAAAAGGTGAATCAATTTTCTGTCAGATCAATTCACTCTGAGGTCACTTAAGTGCTATACCTAAAGGTAAGTGAGAGAAATGGATGGCTGTGGGTTCCTTTTCAAAAGTGATCTGCAATTAAACTGAATTAATTAAACATCTTGTGCAACTTCATTTGCTTTCCTTAAACCCTACACATTCAGGGCATATTACTCCTAGAAGACATCACATTAGCTGTCGTTTTCCCTTTGTTGAACACAACCAGCCCTATCAGCACTAGCAAACACTTTCCTGCGCAGTACGTAACTCCACTGTGGAATTCCCTGTTTCAGCTTTGACAGCCAGGAGTGGAAATGGGTTCTAAAAGCAAATAGACAAGTCTCCAGGCATCACTGGATATCAAACAAAATTGCCAGAACTGTCGTCTAGTTCAAGAAGACCCTAAATCACTAACCATCAGGAATGGTTAACTCTTTATTCCTCTAATATTTCTTTAATGACTGGTTCCTGCCTACCACAGAAAAGAGCATGATGGTGCTGGGGCTCCTCTTGACCTGATCCAATATGCAACTGCTTGCCTTAGCTGTACATACATCTCTCAGGAGTCTTCCACCTCACTGATCATCAGCAAGACCCTTGCAGGAAAACGCAGCATTATCCTCAGCATTATCATCACGTCACGAGTGAAGGTCTACAAATTCTGAACTCCTCTAGAAACAGTTTGCAAAAAAAAGACTGAAAAGAGGAGGAAAAAGGGATCCATGAGGCCAGATGTCTTCAAAAAGAAATACAGAGCAGGAAAAATACAGTGACTGCTAAGACATTTCCTTTTGGGCCAAAGAGGAAAAACAAAATCAGCAAAGATTACATTTTTTACTCAAAAAAAAAACAAAACAAAACAAAACAAAAAAAACGCAATCCAGGGTGAAGCAGTGCCTGACAGACACTACCCCCCCTACCCCTACAGGCACTGCTGCCAGGTGCCCACAAGTAGCACCCAAGCCTCAGGCCTGCTCCCAGGCCTGCCCCCTCGGGCACCTCCCCTCCAGCCTGCTCCAGGCAGGGACCAGAACAGCAGGCTGGCTGGGAGCAGCAGTCCCTTCAGAAGCAGTACAGATTTGGCTACAGACAATGTGAGAGGGCCAGGAGGACCACAAAGGACAGGCTCTGCTGACATATCTGGCACCCACAGCCAGCAGAGCGCACATATCAAAAGGGAAGGAGAAATGCAGCCCTATATTTAGCCAAGAGACAGATAGGCCCTCTCAAGAAAGGCTTGCTGCTCTGAAAGACAAAAACAAAGCAAAACCCTCCAGTCTCCGCATTCCTGTGCTGTCACCACCTTCCTGCTCCCTGGCCTGCCCAGAGCTGGGGCTGTCGTGGGAGCCTCTGCTTACCCTCCCAGAGCAGCCCCGACACCTGGTGCCCTGCTCTCTCCAGGTTAGACCTAGAAGAGAGCCTCACTGTTTGGTGATATTAGAATTAATCACTATGTTGTGGTTACTCAGTCTTCTTTCACTTTAAGCTGCATTTTGACTCAAAGTCTCTCAAAGCAAAAGGGCATTTCCTTAACCCATCACACTGCAGGGCTTGTAAATCACATAATCGTGTAGCCTACTGAAGGCATAGATCTGAACTAAAACCCACCTGTTTCTCTTTGAAGTTATTTTTGCTCTGCCTAGATGCTATGGATTCAGACAAGCTATGCAGTGTACATCACACCTTTACTCCTTGTTTTCCACTGAGACACTTTTCCTCCACCCTTCCCAAGAGCCTACAGCAGTGATGAGAATGGAGAAAACTGCATTAGTTTCCCTTTTCTGCTGGCAGTGGTTCAAGAGAGCCTTAGGGGTTGGAGATACAACACTTTGGAAGGAAGAACAGCACTTTTTGGAGGGCTCCCATCTGTCCTGCTCCCTCGTGCAGCCATGGCTGGGTAGGCTTTGAGCTCAACATTTGTCCCTGGCTGTCCCTGCCGGAAGCTGGGATGAATGCTCAGCAGGTGAAGATGCAGTTTTACAGAGGAGCTGGCTGCAATCAGCGTCCCTTGGATACCCCTGTGGAGGAAGCCATAGCAGGGCAGGCAGATCCTGTCCTCTCCAGTGATGGATTTCAGGGCAACCAACACGGCTGCAGTCCCCACCTCACCAACGCTCAGAGCTGGAACATGTGCACATCTTATTCACCCATGCGAAACAAGGCATGGAGCTGCTGAGAGAAGCCTTCACCTTAACCCAAAATGTTGCACATCTCTTCCTGCCACTAATACCAATTAACAGTAGAAAACCTCAACATTTAGTAATTTTCTCTAATTAATGAGATCTTCCAATGAAAAGGTTTTTTTGAGGATGGCAAGTACTAGGACAACGTTGTGTTTTTATAAAGCCCAGTTTTTCCATAGAACGTAGTTCCACCAGACCCACTCCAAGTGCTAAGCTCATTTTGAGCACACCATGCTCCAGGAGTGATGTAAATCCTTCCATTTTTGTTACCAGTCTTATTTTTCCTAGAACATAGTTTGATTTATCCTTTTCTGTTGGCTTATTTCTTTGGTCGCTGGTCACTTGAGGTAGTTCTTTTCTCTCTATTACTTTCAAAAGTACCAATGCTAAGTTTTAAAATAATTTCGAAGTATTCCTGGCCTTCCTCTCCACAGCGCATTTCCAGCTCTACCTGCCTTCTCACTAATACTGGCCTTAAGTCTAACATCATTTTCCTGACTTTTTGGACTACCGCTGTCCTTTGTTCAGTGAACAGTCTTTAGATTTGTTCTTTTCTTGTTTCTCCATGGAGTATTCCTGGTCTTACCTATGTGGTTCAGCAAGAAATCCTCACTGAAGACTTAAAAGGAAACACAAAGAATAAATATAACAGAATCATCACCGTGACCTGTAATAATCCAAACATATATGCACACACCCACACAAAATCCCCCACTGCATACAGCTTTAAACAAAAACATGTAATTACTTTAACATACACTATCTGCAAACTCTGTTTCATGATTCCACAAGCTTTATGTAAAAGACAAGAGAATACAAAACTAAACCTCTATAGAGAAGAATGGGATCAAAAGTAGCAGAAACATTAGGAACCTTGCCCAGAACGGTCTTTACATTTTTGCAAATTGCACTACAGTGTGTTTAATTTGTTATCTATTAACGCCCAGATCCTGATCCTCACTGCTACTACATAAGCATATTTTTCCCTGGACTTTGATAACAGTTTGGCTTAAGATTTTTTTCCTCTCAGCTTCATTGCTGTAACTTCATGACACTGAATTTCCTCTTGGAAATTGCACGCTTTGCTTGAACTCTCCACATCCTTTGGCAAGTCCAATGCTCCAGAGCTATGACCTTCCACAAATTGCAACAATTATCTCATTTAGAATTCCAGATAATTCATGAAAGCAAAATAAAATAAAATAATACAGATTTACCCTTGATACAAAGGCATTTGCATAGATGTCTTCATTAATTCCTAAACTCAGTTTCAAAATTAACGTTCACCCTGAATTTTGTATCATCTACCTTATTAAAAGTGGCTTCGAAAATACAAAAGCTTTGCATAATTTTCTCAGTTTTCTAAAAATCCATGTTCTCCACAGTATATCAGCCTCAACATTATCATCTGAACATTTTCAGAATAATCTCTTCATCTGCTTTTCATTATGCCAGATATTGAAGTGAGACTAATTGGCCAGCGGCTCCCTGGGTTGTTAAGAAGAAGATCTCAGCAGAAATACATGCCAGAATTTCCCCCTATCACATCACCTGAATGTCTCTGCTTCTCCCCTCAGGGCACTCAAGTCCAAATCTTCAGGTCTAGCTTATTCTAAAATGATTTGCTTATCTGAAGACTCGAGAGTTTGTTACTATGAATAATGAACAATATGTGATTTTCTTCACTAAAGAACTATGCAGACATTGGCACGACTTGTGCTCCGCAGCTGGGAGCAAGGAACGGTTGCAGCTGAGTGACTCTCAACACCAGCACTTGTCCCACTTGTCCCACCAAGCCCCAATCTATTCACATGAGAGTGCAGACAACCACTCCGGCCCCGCCAGTTGTTTCTGAGAGTCTGTACAAGGGGAGAAGGCTTCTTCACTGAACAAAAAGCCCTTTCCAAGTCAATGTTTGGCAGCTCAGGAGTTATTCTGCTATGTTTCTCACACTGTGAAACATCTTTGCCAATTAGTAAGACTGGTGGGCCAGTGGCAATACCAAGGTTAAGGACTTCTCGATGTCCAGGATATCAAAAGCAAAACCCACTTCTACACCACAGTTTGCACCACCCTAAATTCTGCAGCTGTGGGCAGCGCCAGGGGCAGGAACTCGTTGATCCAATGCTGCTGCCAAACCCCTCGCACTGTGGAGCTGCAGTCCAAAATATACAATGTTTAATCACAAAATTTGCTTAGGCAGCTGCTCTAAAGGAGAGACAAGTTGCTTACACACACATAGTCCTGAATGACCTGTCTTATGTGGGCTTCAAGATGCTTCACAAACATCTAAACTATCTAAAACCAAATATTATTTAAACCAGCTAAAAAGTAACCACATCTCTAAGCATGAGAGCTCCAGTTCAACACACCAAGGTGATGAAGTGGGCACTGATGTCCACCATCCGTGCTGCTCAAACAGAGTGCAGCACCTGCAGCAAGGAAAGCTAAACAGCATCTGAAGCAGCTTCTGGACCACCACAGTTTCTGCACTATACTTCAAAGTGAAGTGAAATTGTACCACCACATGCTTTCAGGCTGGGCACTGTGTGAAATCACTCCTGTTTCACTTCACCAAATGCAGGTAAAACATGATTACATCGTGTTAAAAGCTTTTCTGAATGCACATTCATTTATGAGCAGCAGTGTTGCCATCTCTAGAGGGAACATGGCCTTGAAGCTGAGGATGTAACTCATCACTTCTGATTTCCTGGAAGCCCCAGTTCTTGACCATAGCTCTTCTTTGGACCACAGAGTACTCTAAAAACCTAACTCCCCTGCTTGCACGCTTTTCTTTTTCTGTGCTTATCAGTGCTTTTACCCTACGTTTCAACAAGAATGATAAGCTTAACTAGCATTTATATCTTGTATTCTTCTAGTTATGATTTTTTAAAATTTTGTTTCACTCTTTTTTTCTTCTCCAAATATTGTTTGGCATCAAAATATTGTTGTAGCCTGGAGAAAGTGTCTGGTGAGTTTACACGATGTCAAGATGGACCTAACTTTGAACTCAGGGTGGAGAAACTTTTGATACGTTTCCAGAACATATAATTTTCTAGTCAGGCCTCTTGAGTTTCTGAAAAAAACAACTTTCCCAGGCTCCACACGTCCGTGAGATGTACCAGAGGAAAGCACCCAGTCTTTCTGAGAGGTAAGGTGCTGATTACACAACTTTCAGCACATCCTGAAAGCTGATTCCACAAACTAATATTGCTTTTGGCTTCACGCAGAGTTCTTCACAAGGCCTTCTGAGGAGAAAGCAAGCACTGGAAGGTGAAGGTTTTTTAATATAGCTTGCAAAGAAAAGAAGCATGGAGTTGAGAAAGGAGACCAAACAGCCCAAGATCTAACTCATACTTAGCCAAACCTTGGCCACACCATTCAGTGTGGCCATGCATCAAAAGTCACTCAGCAAACCTGTATTAAACTGAAACATTAACATTCTATTCTGTAGCTAGTACCCATTGAGAAGGATGGATGGACGAACTGTTGCACTTGGAGACAAAAGAATTGCTCAGATGCAAAAAAACTCGAAAGATTTGAAAAATGCTCCTTAGACAAAACTTCTTGCCAAATGGATGCCATGAATGGTTCCAGACACACTCGGGAGGTAGGATGACAGCTTATCTTTTTACAGCGTGAATAACTGAGACTGTAATTTGGATAGCTGATCAAAAATGACTAAAACTTCAGTGCACTTCTCAGAGTGACTCAGTTGTTAAAAGATGTTGGTTAGACACCAAAGCGCGCTGAACAAACAGAACCTTTTTATCACAAAAGCTGATTATTTCCATACATACATACAAATAATAAATAGAAAGGATTCAGAGTAATGCAAATTTCCTCTCTAAACTCGAAGTGAAATTTGAATTTTTGGCAAGTCTTTTACTGCCTGACTACATTTAGAAATCACTCTGACTTGCCTTAAAATAATGAATTTTCTCTTCACGCTTTTCATATTCAAGCTATTCCAAAACAACTCACCAAGCAGTCTGACACAGCACTGGCTGGATACCATGACAGAGACTCCTGAACACTGGTTTTGCTTAATGTAAATGGGACGGTAAGCCAGATGGGGTGAGAGATGTCTGTGTGGCTGCTGCTTCACCTCAGCACCACCATACCTATGGCACACTTCCCCGCAGCCCATGCCCACCTTACCCTAGTCCTCACCCTTGTGGAATAAAGAGGCCAGAGGGAAGGAAAACGCGTGAAAACATCTCCAGAAATACCTCCTTGTCTTCACTACCACCTAGGTATGAGACCTCAAAGACCTTAGGGTCTGAGCGAGACCCACGCCAGCACACCCACCCACCTGGGGGTGCCAACCCTGGCTCAATCCCAGTCCAACCCTGGCTCAACCACCGGCAGCACCGGGCACGGGTGATGACAGAGTCCAAAGGGGCTGTGCCAGAGAGAAAGGTCCTGCTCACAGCTGCAGGGAATGTAGGTCCCCAGCAGTAACCCAGATTTCTCACAAGCCCAACAAAGTCTGAACCTGCAGCAAGGCTCTTGCAGAAAACTGCAGCAGCAACAGGAGCCAAGTGGCCTGGAAGTCAGAGACCCAAAAAAATGCCCAGCCAGTAGCCTTCCCTGAGCTCGCCCTGCTGGCAACACTCCCAGACCAGCGATTTTGTTGGAACGACAGTAATAGCTGACAGTCCTAGAGGTGAACTAAGACCTCTCTCTGCCAGGTGCTGCACAAACAGCATCAATTCAGTTTACTGAAAAAGCAATCAATGGACACTCCCTTCCTCCAGAGCAAAAGCAATGAAAACAAATAACTGAGACAGATAAATAGAAGTCAGCAGAGGAATTAGTGTCTATCCTAGAAAGTATTTCGGGAAAAGGGTGAGCCTCTAAAAATGATAGCCTGAGAGAAGCACAACTGCCAGGAATCAGAGACTGTATTCCCACCAGATTTAAGATGTTTTAACAAAATACAGATCATTTCTTCTGTCCTGAAGGAACATTTAAGCATTGTTTTAATCAGTGAGATTCTTTCTCAACCTTCAACACATCTGTTTTCATCCTTGGTTTGGGAGAAACTGGTTCCACCCTTGAAGGAAAAGAAAAGAACCACATAGCGCTGCCAGTCTCATTTCCAACATGAAAGAGGATTTATGATTGCAAGCAGGTCCTCCAGCTCTGCACTCAACCTTTGCATGCGGAAGCCACACATTTTCCTCCAAGGATAGCCAGGTAGAATACAGATGTGGTGGACATTATTGAATGTCTGTCAACACAACGCTAGGAACTTTAATTGTTCTGTTTTCCTGCATGTTCACCTCTATCTAGTATTTAAGCTAATATGGAGAGAACAGAGACCATGTTCTTATGGTCTGTTAGGAAGACAGAAACTTCAGGCAAGGCCAGACAGAAGTCTTGGGCAGCAGCTTTTGCTCAGGAAAATTCACCAGATGGTTTCTCAAGTCTGCACTTCTTCAACCACTAGACACCCAGGAAAGTAGGGAACACCACAGTCTTCTCTTTTCAAACCTATTGCTTTAAGATGAAGAAAAAAGATATTGAAAATGAAGACGTTTTCAAAAACAAAACAGACGCAAGGAAGAGATCAAAATCATGACACATGTCAAGTAGCCATTGATCAGTAGCAGAAAGAGATTACAGAGTTTGTTTGACTTGGTTTTCCTGCATACTTTGCCATCTGAGCCATATATTGACTGGGATAGCTTTTTCCAGGCCTCTTCTGAGCAGATCACCCCCAAGATGGTGTTTCTTGACACATCACCACTCATTCAGAGGCCTTGTTCCAACAGCAATGCCTTTGGAAGCATACAAGCCTGGAAAACAAATTTGCTCCTAAGGATTTATTTAGCATGGTCATCAGGGAGCTTGGAAACTCCTGTGCCTTTGACATCCCCAAGACATGATGAAATACAACAGGACTGCTCTATAAGTACTATCCCAAACTAAGATCAGGTGGCAGAAGCACATGCCCAGTACAGACGCACAAGTACTACTGACTTTTGATGCAGGTCCATCACTTGTGTCTTAGACTTGTGTGTGAAATGGAGCTCAGCACTAATGAAACCAATTTAAAACAGAGCTTTTGATTAGTTTGACTTCTTATTGCTACCATAATATCAGAGAGGAACTGACTGTCTGCTTTTTTTTTTCTTTTTTCCTGAAGGGAAAAGTTATGTGGCATTAACTTGAGCAAAACATTACATTTTCATGCCATTGTTCCATATCACATTAGGTATTCAGGCTGTTGCAAATTGACTCTCATAGTAACATTTGTAAACTGCATTAATCATCATTTTAAAATGCATTTATCTATGGATTGCACCCAATTGATGACTCAAGACTGCAGTAAGCCAAAAACTCCTTTTTTTCCATAGAGAAATACTTTGTGGCCAAAATACAAAATAAAAATATGCATCCAAGCATTAAAAAAATATTTAAAATATTTTAAAATATTTAAATATTATTTAAATTATTGTTGCCATAAAGTTTATATATTATAAATTATTGCTTTAAAATTGTATATATTTAACATATTTGAGTCTTAGGACTCAAAGCATCTATTTCAATAAGGATTGATTTGCTAATATAAAGATTTTTATATCAGTTGTATTTTAATTTTTACTCACCAGCACTGTAATTTGCACCAGAATCAATACATCTAGTATGCTGCGTTTCTTATATCCCAAAAATTCAATATTATACTCATGAGGATCAACATGGCAAGTACATCAGCGATGTGCTCAGCAACATAGAGGATATTTTTGAATCTGCTACCTATTTATGGATGCAGTTTTGCCACTGAAAGCCTGTTGAAGCTTTATGCCAGCACAATTAGGTGGCTATCTAGAAACTGCATCAAAACAGAGGATGATTTGCAGGGTTGCAATCTAGCTTCTCATCTGTCTCTTGCACTGATTCTGTTTATGTAGCAGCGTGCCAGCAGCCTGCAGCTGACTTTCAGAACCAACAGGATACCACTTGATGAGGCGGCATTTGTGAGATCCAACTAATTCTGCCCATGTCTTGACCCTCCTGTCATTTACATTTTGGTATCAGGAAGAAATGCAATAATGAGGGTGGAAAGAAAAGAGCTCTGCAGTGCTTTCTTAGACTTGGGGCATCTCCCAGCACTTTAAGGAGTGTCCCTAGCCGATATTTCCAGAGGGAAATCGGTCTGAAGCAAATACGTGGTTGCTATGAGAGTTGGCGCTAACATCGATCTGTGACTGTTTTGCTCACTGCCACAGTCTGAGAAGAATGAGGTAAATGACTCAGCCTTCTCATACGTACATAAGGGCATCTCAGACATACCTGCAAGATCGCAGATTTGTGACAGGAGATATAAAAGATGTCAGAGATTCTCACTACCCGGGGATCATTGTCATCGTGAAATCGGGCTTCTTCACAAATACTTTCAGCTCTCAGGACATCCACACAATTAACACAGTTAGCCCCATTTTAAAGATGGCAGCTGAAGCAGGGAACAACTTGTAAAGAGTACACACCTGGGTTGGTCTTCTGTCGCAGAGCCACTAAATCCCAGACACATTTTTAAAGCACAAGACTCTCATGTATTTAGAACTGAATTTCCACCATCCTCTGTACTGGAAGCCAAGCATAAGAGTACTATTAAAATCAACAAAAAAGCTTATAGTTAGATAAATTTTAAATGGATCCTTTAAGAAAATACACAAGCGAATAACAAGATCTACAGTAATGCAGAGAAAATTAATTACCTAGGCAGACTCCTTTTCAAGTTCATGACTCACGCCAGCATATAAATGTCTGCATGAAGCCAGCTCTTAATGCTAATTTGTTGCTGTAAGAAAATTGTAACCTTCTTTGTAAAAAATGAGTACATGCCTTGCTGACTGGAAGAATGCTGCATTGTAACTGCAGATTTTCACTAACATCATAAGATGTTTTGCTAGATTTTGTTCTTTCCCTGCATGGATGCCCAAGACTCCTAGCCACACCGCCGTCAACCTCAGCTGCACAGAAACTGTGGTCACGTTCACTTCATTTGTTCCTTGCGGTTGAATACAGAAATGGCAAGTGGATCACTTAATAGGTCAAAAATCCCATTCCGTATAATGACAATACCATGGTACAGAGAGTACAAAGAGTAGGAGTATGAATAAAAGATGCATTTTGTTAAAGCCACTTTGTGGTTTAAAACACACTCCCCCTCGTTCCCCTGCCAGGAGTGGATCTGTTTATCAGACAGTGCTGGCTCTGGGCGCAGCATCATGCCCAGCTGGG
Source organism: Penelope pileata (assembly GCA_013396635.1). Taxonomy (NCBI): domain Eukaryota; kingdom Metazoa; phylum Chordata; class Aves; order Galliformes; family Cracidae; genus Penelope; species Penelope pileata. Next base: position 1,640,194 of record WBMW01002665.1, read on the forward strand.
CTTCCAGGACAGCCACCTTGTCCGCCTCCAGGAGAAGGCACCCCATAACAATAGTGTCCTGCCACAGCGTTAATTTAGACTCATGAGCTACCGGCCATAGGTATCTGCTTTTTACACAGGGATTACTGAAATTACATGGGGATTACTGAAATGTCTCTTTTTTCCTGTCAGCATGATGCAGACACCCCCAGCCCTGGCAGCAGGAGGGATGCCTGCAGCATCCTAGCACTAGAGGTGCCACCAGGATGAGGCCCTCACTGTGCCAGGCCCTCTGCACAGCCACACGCCAGCACTGCTGAAAGGGCCTGAAGCACCACAGAGGCACTACATATAGCAGAGGTTTTTGGCTGACAGTTCGAGAGCAGGTCAAGTGTCCTGGCAGCCTCCTGCATGCCCCAAGCATCTCCCTCGAGGGCTGCCTTCCCATGACACAAAGGAAAATGGGGCAGGAAAAAGGGAGGGAACGGGGAAAAACGCCTCCTTCCCACACCACACTGTCCCCTCACCTCACAAGTGCCACATCTATGGCAGCAGCAAGACTCAGCGTGGTACAAACTGAGAGCAGGAGGACACTGCATCCTGTCACTGCGCCCAGCTCCATCCCAGACACGGGCACCCAGAGGACAGGGTGCACAGGTACAGCCAGACCTACATCCACAGGCACCACAGAAGCTACAGGGGTTGCTCCTGCCCCAGCTATGCAAGGTGGCCAGGCTGGTCCCAGGCACCGGGATCAGCACCTTGAAGGCACAGAGAAGGTGGCAACAGCAGTGGGGAGAAATCAGCCAAGGGGCTCTTCTCCATCCACCTCCCACAGGCTGCCATGCAGTGCGGTGCTTGCACCCAGACCAGGGAAGATCAAAGCAGGTACGTTCCTCTGATGCAGTGACACAAGGTGTGGAAATCCTCACCTGCACCCACGAAGCAGCCTGGCCTTATCCCGAAGTGCCATCCCCAAGCTGCACTGGAGGTAACATGGTAACCTCTGCACCCCATTTCCTGGACAATGTGAGCACAGCACCTACATCCTTACTTACGTGGCTGTGATGTAAAGAGGAGAAAGGGAGAATTTGGAGGAGCTAAAGGGAAAGATAATTAGAAAATGTACTTTTTTTCCCCCCTGTAAAAATGACGTACATGGCTTTTTTAAAAAATGAACTTTAAAGGTGAAATGTTTGGGCAGCGAACTCATTAATTCCTTGCATGCATTCTCAGGAAGTGAAACAGAACATGATCAGTGTTGCCCTAGATTGATTTTATGACTTTATTATTTTTTATTCGTACCACAGACATAGACTTATGGACGCATGGAACAACCACTCAACTGGGCAGATATCAGTATTTCCAGCTACAGTGGAAGAAAATAATTTGCTGGATATCCCTATGTTTCTCCAGTAAATCAGCAATAGATATTTAAATTGTTGTTTAGACTTCAAAGCTAAGATGAATGTGGGTATTCTCATTTCTCCCCTGCTGCTATGCTTTCAGGCTGTGCCTTTTAATAAGACCTGGCATGCACAATTCACATTGCGCAGAGCAATTTATACTCAAAAGCTACAGATCTTATTTTCAGAGAAACATGCCAGCATCTCCATACAATATGTTACCTTGATTTGGCCTGTTCATCTTAATTGCAGCAATTGAAAAGCATCCAAGCAGCCTTTTATGCAGCTTGAATACCTCCTTCATCATTCCATCCGGACAATGCGGCATTTGTTTGCGCCAACCACTCCGCATGCCTGCTCAGGAACCCGACCCATGCTAGACACCTTCCCGAAACCAGAACAATTCTGGGACTTGAAATCAAATTCACGTGCTCTCATGATCCTTTACTTGATGTCCATTAATTTTGTCACTGTCATTTCCCAGATACGCAGAATGCTGATCTTCAGCTCAAGCCTACTGACATATCACTGAATTTTGTGGAAAGTTGGTGGGAAGCAAGGCAGAGTGCATGTGAGAGGTTTGTTGAGGCAATGATCTGTAAAAATGTTATGGATGCATTTACTCAACTGAGAGGTTCTTTGCTAGATAGACAATTGGATATGCGATTTATTTATTGTTTGCTGCTCTGTTCAAGCTGAAATTATTTTGAAGGATTTATTCTGTATAATGACAGGGGTGAGGGAGGCTTTTTTTTTTTTTTCCCCACACACAACAGGGATCTACCTTTTTAAATACCTGAGGCAATATTTGCATTTGCAAAACAGGACAAACACAAGAGCATAAATCAACAATAGCCCTGCAAGTACACCATCAAGGGCACAGACTTAAAGAAGGCCATTTAGCTTGTGCAATCTAGGCTGTACTTGAAGACTTACAGTTGCAGAAGAAAGTTGTATCATTTGCCTCTTAAGCAATGAAAAACAAAACAAAGTAGAAAAATTCAGAGTTAAGAATTTGCATTTCTGGAATGTGTACTGAAAACAAGATGCAAGTCCCAAAGGCATAATGCCCCCACTTGGCTATTTTCACTGTGCTGGCTCCCAACAGTATACCAAAACCTTCTCTCCTCTGGGCCCACCCACAGTAACACACTGGGATCCTCTATCTGATAGTGAGCAGGACCACGCTTCCCACCTGCCAGGAGATCAATAGCTCGGCTGCAGCAGCAGATGGGCCTCTGGAAAGGCTCCAACTCAGGAATGCTGCTCAACCTCCACCTCTCAGGTGTTGTTAAACAGCAGCAACAGAGCAAACATCTGCAAATTTATTTTAAACATCAGCAACAAGCAGGGCTATTCTGAAGAGAACACACGAGCTACAGTCGTGCCCAAAGGCCACTTCCAGATCTCTGGCGTAAATTGATTTACTGCGACAGAAAGAGAGAAACAAGCTAGGGAATGGAGAGATGAGTGGGACAAAATTCCTTGGCGTAATTGATGGCTGTTTTTGCCTGATCTTCATGTGATGAAGCCGAGTTTCTGACTCATCACATTAAATTACATTTCCAAACTGCCTGGAGTAGAAAAGAGCAAAAATACAACTCAGGAACTAAAAGCTCAGGTTTTCAGCACAGGATGGAGGACACTTAGGGACCAGGAGAGGAAACAACAGCCATGGAGACCTCTCAAGCTTCAGCTAATTGCACACTTTATTTAGCTAACAACATATCCCTTAGAGAAAGCTTTGAATTTCAAAATGTAGCAAAGAAATATTCTGATTTGCAAGGACAACAGATCGTTAAATAAATATTCTTTAGCTCTTCACTTCTATTAGGTATGCATATACATTGATCTCTGCCATACTGGCTTCAACAGCTTATCCCAAAAATTCAGGGCAGAAATAGTTACAATGTCAGGGAGTAACAAATGAGGGAACTAAGAAGGCATATCTAGACAATAAATACATATTGTCATTACTCAGCTGATTAGTGAGTTTGGAGGCTTGTTGTGCTTTCTGATGAGAAAAAATAAATGTAAATCAATACTCAGCTTTCAAATGAGAAGTTAGTAGGCATCCTAAGCTCTGCTCAAGAACCATGTCTGGCCTCTGTAACAACAGATTCCTACTGTCATGATCTGTTATTGAAATATGGGGTTACTTTTGATGTCAATATGGTAGCAAAAGTAGGGCTGCATCTACCTTTTCTGTGCTAAAACACGCTAGGAAAAGGACAATTATTTTTTTTTTTATAGTGACTTCCAAGATTCAATGGAAAATGTACAGTTTATATTTTGCATTTCTGAACTGGTTAAGCAGTTTGCACAAACTTATTCATTGTTTTCTCAAATGACTGCTATAAGGGGACAAATTTTGAATGAGAAGATGGAGAAACAATGAATCTTCTGTTCTCAACTGTTTCATGCATAGAAAGAAACCTCATAAACTTCCCTACAGAAGGTCTAGACACAATTTCCTTTCCTTCACTGTTTCCTCACAGATAATTGAAAAAACAAAGAGCTTTTAAACACGAGTTTGGTTGCAACCATGCAACTAACCTGTCCCAGGCATTACACTTAAAATTATGCTAATATTATGCTCTTTCAGTAAATGCTTCCGTTGTCACTGTTGAAAAAAAACCTTCAAATGCAAAGAGATTAATCACTATGTTTATCCATTCAAATTACTTTGTTTTCTTATATGCTCTTCACAGATGCCTTTATTTGATACAATCCAAAGGAAGCTGATGAGTATCGACCCGTTGCAGGAACACTGCATTTGCACTGTCTTTTTTTGTTCTTGCTAGAAACATTGCTAGCCATTATGCCTGCATGTAGCTCATAATCTGTCTTTGAAAACAGCTCCAAGAAACAAGCATTACTGCTAAATATATATGTGAATAGATATGACATCAACATTCAAACCCCTCTCTTTCTGTAGTTCCTTTGTTATGATCTTCCACATTGCTACTATCTTCAAGTAACACATGAAGAGTCCAAATAAGAAACCCTGTGTACACACAGTCTGGGTTATTCCCTATTGCAAAAATCCTGTAGTCCAAGTGAATGACATGGACTGAAGAAATAACCACAGGTTTTTCTGCTAGACCCTCATTTTACTAGGAGGTTGGTGGAATGGAATAAATATTATTTGTGACAACCATTCATAAATATTCATTTTATAAAAGCATTCCTCTGGTAAAGAAAGGTCTTCTTGAATGGAAGATGGACTATGTCACAAAAAAACAAAAGCAAGCATTGCTTCCTTCAGGAAACTGGGTCAACCCCATGCCAGCTGTTTGTGTATGGAGATATTTGTGGCTATAATGATACGCTTTGCACATCTTCAATATCTTTCACCGTAACAGCCCAGAGCCTTTCACTAGCAGAGGTTTGACACATGTTGAAGGTGGGAAAATGTGAATACTTTCATTTTAGACTCAAGCACAGGGAAATTAAATGGAGTTCTTGGTCACAAAGCCACCTGTGGCAGAGTCGGAAAGAAAACCCCCATTAATATTTGGCTTACCACTCTATTCAGTCACCAGTCCACAGGTTTCCCTGAGGTCAGTATGTTTCAGTCCATAAATGATTATTTCTCATTCTGTGTCCCTGATACTATCTTGATGTTCTTGGCGTATGTTAATAACTCCCACAAGGCACATAAACTGTTCTGATGGCCTCAAACTAATAAAAGAAAGGTTCTTACCAGGCATAGAGGAGATTCCTAGGAAACCCATTAACAGTTACAGTGATTCACTCAATTTTCCTTTGAACTGTATTTGCTACGCCATCAGCCTTGCTTATTGCATATTAGCAAATGTCACATTTGTTAAATCCTCAGTAAATGGAAGTTTTCCCTAGTTGTCTATCTTGTTTGAAATGCACTGCCTCAAGCATACGTACTGTTGTGATGCAGCGTAGTCATGCACGTATCTGTTGTGTTCAGGGAATGCAGCACCAGGGCAATCTCCACCCTTACTCTTTTTATCATGGAGGCAAAATACCGACCTAAACACGCCTGCGTGTTTCAGGCACCACTGTTCACCTTACCATCTCAGTCCTTCTTAATGTTGTCTCCTTCCCCATCTCCTCACTTTAGTGAGAGAGGCCTGCTCCCAGCAGACGCCAGCCCTGGTTCTCAGCTGCTCTTGCTCACTCACTGCTCCCACATCTGTCCCTGTCATGGAGCAGCACAAAGGGGGAACCTCCTCAGCCAGGACTCCTCTGCTGGGGCCAGCAAGGATTCACACCAAAATCAGATGTAGCCTAAACACATCCCTACAGAAGAGCTGAGTGCTATGGTTCATGTGGTTTTCAAATCTTTAGAGCTGTTGTCATCACAAAACACATTCCAAGCCCAAAGGATGGGTTTATACACGTAAGCACAAACGTACATATATATATATATATAAAAATATCTGTACTTAAACAATGACACAAACATTCTTTGGGGAATACCACCACATAAACCAAGCCTTCAGCTGACGATGGATGGATAAAAAGTGGACATATGTTCATACTCAAGTGACAGGTTTTACATGCTTATGGGGTTTTCTGACAGTGTAATTCTTAACACCTAGCCATGTCACGTCAGTGACTTCCCACAGAATAAGCAGTCTTGAGGACACTGGGAAAGCAGTAACTATTATAAAAGTATGAGAAAACTGCATTGAATAAACATGTGTGGATTTATTTTACCAATGCTGACACAAACCAAACTTCTGTGTCTTAGGGCAGGTCAGCACACAGCGAACAAGAAGGATTCTGAGGACTGTGGACAAAGGCAGGACAAAAGTGATGTTGTTTAAGTTTAAGCTTCCCACTAGCATCGCTGCTTCAAAGCAGGAGGCTGGAGTCAGGGGCCGCTGGAAAGGACAGTCAAAACAACACAGCAGCTAGGAGACAGCAGAGGCTCATAATGCCACAGCCCTGGGACTGACAGCAAAAATGAAGAAAAAGTCTGGAGGAGCAAACAAGGAGGCCCTTGGAATTACAAACAAAGATAAATATTTTCTTTGATACACTTGCCAATTTTTTGATGAAATAAATGAAAGAGAAACTGCCCTAGGATCTTGATTATGGACACCAGTATCTTCTTCATTTTAGCATTTTTGCTCTGCTTTAACATACAATATAGCAATTTATAGCAACAGCAGTGTTTAAAAGGCATGCAATCTTTTTGTTATTTAAAAAAAAGTTACTTGTTTCAGAAGGCAGCAGACCCAGCTACAACATGAGTTAATGCCAGTTTAAATAGAAGTATATTTTTTAATATACTCAAACAATGATTAGACAACTGTAAATAATCACATAAAAGGTGTTTAACACCTACCGGCCACAGCTACTAGCTACCTTATCTCAGATGGAAATCACCACCCCCTCAGTGGGGCAATTTAAGCAAACCATTTTACCGCAGTGAAGTGTAAGTGCTCGCATATTCAAGGGACCAACTGAGAAATCAGTAGCTTCCAGTAACAGTAAAGTAACTTTGTTATAGCTCCAAATGGATCTGGAAGGGCACGTCTGACCGTGCCCACCAATTTGAGCTGTTCCTTCTCCAAAGGTGGCTGTCAGTTTCTAATTCATATTGCTCTAGTTCACACTGGACTGCCAAGATAGCACTCATTTAAAGTGCTGTTCTCTGAAAAATGATTTTAATTAAAATGGTATTCAGGGATTCCATATGGTTTGTTTCTTTCTATCATGGTACATTTGTTCAGTTTCCAAACTAAGGGGTGCTTTCACGAACTGCCAGATCCCAAATTAAACATGGGACCAATAACTGCAGACTTTCTTCTTCTCAAGTCATATTTTGCTGCTACTTCATCTTCTGAGGTTGCATATTCTCTGCTAGGAGATAATCCTCTAATGTCTCTGCACGTAAAGCTCAGAAGTGAGCTCTGCCAAGCTCGCCTGACAGCACAGGACATGTCCTGGTTGTTGTGCTAGGTCCCTTGACAAAGGGATGTATGGGCAGCAAAACATGCTTTGGAGTTTTAAGTGAACAAGAAGCAGTCATTACAAAACACCACCAGCAAGCACAGTACACGGAAAGCAGGACTGTTAAGTAGGAAAGCATAATTTGCACATAGCTACCTTTCCAAAGCAAGCAGTGCTTTAAGATGCAATGAAAAAGTTTCCAGAGCAGTGTTTTTTTCTGCAGCAGTTCATCATGTTGCTCTCTTGTTCCATCTGCTCTCCTGCATTGGTTTTGTAATTCACATTCAAAGAATATCCCAAGTTGGAAGGGACCCACAAGGATCACTGACTCCAACCCCTGGCTCCACACAGGACCACCCAAAATTCAAACCCTATGTCTAACAGTGTCCTCCAAAAGTTCCTTGAACTCTGGCAATGTGGGGCTGTGACCACTGCCCTGGGCAGCCTGTTCCAGCCCCCAACCACTCTCTGGTGAAGAACCTCTTCCTAACACCCAACCTGACCCTCCCCTGACACAGCTCCATGCTGTTCCCTCAAGTCCTGTTGCTGTCACCAGAGAGCAGAGCTCAGCGCTGCCCCTCCGCTCCCCACGTGAGGAAGCTGTAGGCTGCCATGAGGCCTCCCCTCAGCCTCCTCTGCTCTGGGCTGACCAAACCAAAGGAACTCAGCTGCTCCTCACAGTGACTACACGAAAATGGAAACCTAAGAAAAGCCGAAGAGGATTTCTAAGATGGCATGGTCTTGCGATCCCAGTACATACTTGGCCTTTCATATATACTGCTCAGTACACTCGATTCCTCCAGAGGAGATTACCATTAGTTATTTCAACATATACATAACACATACACCACATTTGTTCATTTTCAAAATGCGGGCTAACATGCTAAGTTATTCTTCTAAAGCATACCAGTCAGACCATCATGAATCTTCAGTAGAAACCCTTACTCAGAAGTAGAATAGATTTAACTTTGTCCACGAGGAAGAGTCAGTGGGCACACAGATTTTTCCAGTCATCACAAAACACTGCTTGGATATGTATTTAGCCAAGGACCAACACAGAATTTCACTAAAACATTTCAGACTCTGCCAATAACCCTTCTGTTCTCCCTACTCAGAGATTTGATTCTGAATCAGAGGAGTAGGTGCGTGGGTACACACAAGGTAACCTGGGGACAGATTGGGTGCCAATGGTACCCATATGCAGCACGTTCACGCATAGAAATAAAAGACCTTGCAGGAAGTGAAAGGATTTACAGCGGATTTCTCAAAAGATCAGAGTGTAACCACAGTTTGTAAAAGATATTTTGCAAGTTTAGGGTTGACTATTTTGTTGCATTGTGTTGCCCTTTAAAAAACAAGGATTGTCTAATAAATACAGCTGACAGACAGCAAGCACAGGAGTAGCATCAGCAACTTATCCCTCATGGGAAGCCCAAATCAGTTCCTGACATTCCCTTCTGCAGGCTCCCAGAGGGAGCTGTCCTAGAGGGAAACTGCTACTCAGTGGATCCATTGGACGAAGTGGTGTGAAACTGCGTCCTCGTGGTCAGAGCATATGTAGATAGGAGAGGACAAAATAAGGATGCTGAGGTGAAACGGGTCGCAGGAACCAGCACTTACACTCTCACAGAGGACACATCTCTCTTCAAGGGAACTGTGCGCTCAATCCTTAGGAAAAGATTACTGAAGGCACTAACGTAGTACATCAGCACACCAGTGTCCCAAACTGCAACTGGAAAGATATGGTGTAAGGCCTGACCTGCAAGCCCAGTTCCTGGGCAGATGTGACTATTTCTAGAAATTAGAGATTAGTGTGTTCACACCAGCTGTGGCAACTGTGAAAATATTTTCTACATCTGTATAGTCCAGTAAAAACACATACAGTGCGGACAACGCATAGGGCTGCAAGCAGATAACAGTAGGACTCTGTGGATTTGGCTCTGGGCAGTAACATCATCAGTTGTCCAGCTTCAGAGTGCTTAGTTTTAAAATCACATCATTACTTTGGCCTTGACTTTTCCGGTGCAACTCAATGTTGCATTATAAAGCATATTTTACAGATAGAAATCAAGCATTTGACCAAAGGAAAACAACAAATACTGCATAATTCCCCAAAGCTGTCAGCGGAGGAAGGGGGTTAAATAGTCAAGGATGACTTGAAATTACACCTCTGCTTCCTGGGGACTCATGTATCAGCCTGCACTAAGTTGGAGCACTCAGCACATTTCTCCAGAGCAAACAAAGCTGGGGCTTGACTATCCTAAGGCTCGCACAGAATTATTCTGACACAAATGCAACATCAAGAGTTTGAATCCTTCATATTAGCTGCCTGCATCAGCGTGGCAACAGGATTATGCTAGTCTACCCTCGGTCTTAATGCATCTTGACTACACCACAGCTTTGCAACAGCACAGCTGCACAGTGTCAATATTCCTCAGAGCTCAATGCCTTACTTTTTTTTTTTTTTTTGACGTGATCTGCACTGGATTACAAAATTGTGTGAATTGGAAAGGAAAGCACTGTACCTAGTTACCTAGGCTCTATAGCCCACCTCCACACTAAGTCATTGACGCAAACAACAAAAAAAAAGATTGGGCACACAACCCTTATGTACAGCTCTAATATAAATTATAGTTTAAAAAAAATGGAAGGAATATTATATCTTAACACTTAAGGGTTTGCACCCAATCTACAACTGTCCATAGGGATACAGTACAAAGGTAACCCATGCCCACATCTGCCTGCTGGGACGTCTGACACCCCCATGGGGGTGTTTGCATTGGCTGCTGTTTAAAGTGCCTCGAATGCTGGATAGGTCTGGTCTAATCCTACGCTTCTCTTCAGTGTAAATTGGCTATAGATTCCCAAACTCTTTGTCATCTTCTTTTAAGTCTCCCTTTCCTTCAAGAAGAAACTGCCTTTATCTTGCAGGTACAGTTGTCAGAGCAGGAATGAAGAGCGACAGCTGCAGTGACATCTCAGGCACCCATCTGCATGCAGAATAAACTTCACACTTCTCACAGCTTTGAAAAGTTGTACCAACAACTTCAGGCCTGTTCCTTACAACGCATGTTTCTTGCTAGGTTCTTAATAAGCATTAATTACTCACTCACATTGCAGCAGCACTGAGCACTGCTGAGCAGCACTCAGGTCACTGTGCTGGGTCCTGCACAGTTCTGTAGCAACAGAATGCCTCTGCCTCTCTCACAGCAGACAAGTATATTTCTACATCCAAGTGACTCCAGTTATTCCAGGAGGATCATCATAAACTGTTAATTATCAGAAGGGGTTAAAAGTTGCAGAGGAAAATTGGAGAAATTCAGAAAAACTTAATAAAGCTACTAGTTATAAAACAGCTGTTAGGGTTGCATGGCAAAGCTCTGTCAGCCCCATCAGATCCTTTCTTTTCTTGCTTTGAATGGAGATGCATTCACACGTATGATCATGGGAGCATTTGGAGAAAATCTTTCTTTGCTAATAACCCACTAATCACTAGGATTGCTACAAAACATGCACAAGAAAACCTACAACAGCAGCAATGTCAGTGATGACTGCTAAAATATCAAAGCTACACTCTGGTAGCTTCTGGTACCCCCACGGTGCACACTTTGCTGCTGTTTCATTTACTTACCACATCAGAGGGGAGGTGATGAGTATGAACATGATTCCTTTATAACCCAAAGGAGGAGGCAAAAGTAAAGATAATTCTGCACTTGAAGGTGCGTGTGAAACCTGACTGATGATTGCCTTAGGAACAGATTGGATGCATTTTGGTTTTACCTCGACAATGTGACTTGTCCAATAACAGTCAGGTGGTGGAGTTTCTGAGGAAATTTAAAAATTTCCAAGAACACCCCACTACAAACCAGAGTCTTATCCAAAATTAGTCCACTTCTACCATGAAACAACTCTGAAGAAAGTTACTGCATAAACCAAGACTTTTTAGATCTATGTGCATGCACACTGCTTAGAGCAGATGCAACAAATCCCACATTTCCTGTAAGCATCAAACCCACTGGATCTGTGTAGATTTGCCCAGCAAGCTTTGGAACAGTAAATCTAAAGCAAGTAAACCCACCAGCATATGATGTCATTGAACACAGAAGAGGACACACAGAGTGTACATATATCTCTGCGTTTACCCTCAATGGTGGCACTGAGACCAAGGCTGAAGGGAAGCACTGGATTTAACTGAATATGGTGCAATACAAGCACATGGCAGCTCAGTTCAAGTGTTCAGAATGTTTCACTTTCTCCAGTCAACAGAATACTTTCTAATACAGTACTTCAACATTCATGTTAAAGTTCTTAAAAAACTCCCAGGAATCAGAGGTGTGCATGAACTGTAAATATTAATCTCATGAAAAAAATCAGTGTTTCTATCTTTTTCTATTCTGAAATGGAGTGATGAAGTGAAAGGCTGGAAACGTGACATATTCCACAGAACAGATATTTTTGAGAAATAATAGGCTGTCAAGCCACCTCCCTGGATAGCTGTCATTCAGCATATCGAGCAGGCTGCCTTGTACTGTACTGGATTGGCAGGGAAAAAAGTAGGCTTCACCTCCATCAAGAATCACAAAAGATTTACATGTCCAGGGAGGGATGTTTTGATCCCAAATACTAGACTTCTCTGACCAAAATCTCTCTTATTGTGTACGTAAGCATGTACAACACACACATTGTTCAGTACAGGTAAGAGCGTGCTGTTTTCAGAAGATGCAAAAACCTCTTGAAATGATCTCTGTGAGGTGCAGGTAAATGACCATAAAAATGGAAAGCCAAGGTGAACATGTTTAGGATAAAAACGCTATTGGAGCACAAGTTCTATGCAAAAAACAGGAAAAACCTAGGAAAAAAACATTGACTTTCACCCTTGAGGATCTTTTTTTTTTCTTCCTATACAGCAAGAGTAGTATAGACACAGAATAGCCAGGTAAGGAATAGGAAGCCAGTGGCTCACCAGAGTTCCCTGGTGCATGATGCCCCATCTACAGCTAAAGGGATTGGACAATATGTCATTATGTTAGAAAAATCAATTCAGAAACAAAGTTAAGACTAACAAAACTTGTTCCTAAAACAAGCTGAACTCTGTCCCCTCTTGGAGCCGTTGTGCTCACAGGTAGATGCAGGAACTTGTGACCTCTCTGGTGAGCAGTCCTGGGAATCAGAGCCGCAGAACAAACAGGCTGTTTGCCTGATCTGAACAGCATCCGACCCAATCCACATGTTATTTTTACTGGCTGTTCTCTATTGTCATTACAATTGGCAGTACCTGGCTGCATTCAAGACCTCTGACAAGCCTTTGAAGTTCCACCCTACAGGAAGAGGGGTCAGCACATCTCAAAGGGAATGGTGTCAACACCCTCCTGCCGAGCCCAGGTGGCCATCGAGTTAGCTCACAATACTCGGCTACCTGGTAAATTTTCCTGCAATAGGAATCCTTTATCTCCTAAGTACAAGAAACTTTGGCAAATCCCTAGCCCTTTGAGCTACAAAGGGCACTTGTAAAAGGATGACTCAGCCCATAGGGGTGGCAGTGTTTGAACTACCTCAAAGGACAGTTGAGAGAGGTGTGACCTTTCTCAGTTCAGAGCAGCAGGCTGTTGATTTTGAAACCCGATGATAAATAACGTCAGCTTTGTTAGCAACCCGATGAAATTACCAGAAGCAAGAGGGAAGATCACACTCTGAAGTAAGCAGCTTGAGTAGCTCATGAACAGGATTTACAGTAACATGTTTTTTTTTTTTTCTCCAGATCTAACCCAGCCAGGAAAAAGAATATTTAGCCATGCATCTCAAGCCCAGTCTCCTACTGTAATAAACATCTACATCATACAAAACCTTCTGTAAATCACCCTGTAATCACTTCTGTAAATCATCAAGTGCACATGCAGAACTAGGTAAGCATCTCCACTTCTCTCTCATGGAGAAGCTGCTGCAGAATGTTGCTCCTCAAATGTTTAGAATTCTTTTCAAACCTCAGGTCTAAGTGTGCACTCCTTTGGGTCATCTCTTTGTATGCTGTAAGACTGTCCTTTAACTGAAACAGTCTTCAGTGTCTCCTGACCTTTATCCCCAGATACGCAGTAATAAAATCTTCCGAGCCTTTGTTTTTTCAAGCCAAATAGCCAAACTCTTAATCTCACCTCTTTAGAAGGGCATTCTATTCATCCTATCACACCACTTCCACCTGTCTGATTAACGAGATAGCCCAGTCTTTCCTTCCCCTTAAGAAATGAACATCTTAATCCCCCTTTTTGATGATTGCAGCTCCAAGCTTTGAGTCATCGGCATATTTCATTATCACAGTTCTTTTATTCCAAAGGTCTGTTTTACTAAACTGGTCCTAAGACCAACAGGAATTTCACTAGTGATTTCCCCCAGCCAACATTTCCTCTTTCAACACTAATTGTTGTCATATTCCTGTTAGCCAATGCCTTACTCATCTCGGATTTTTTTCTAATAATCCAGCTTGCTTTATATAACAATACTCTATGTAATAGAATTAAGGCCAGTTAAAGAACTATATATCAAAAGATATACTAATGAAGGAAAAGCCCAGGCAAACATTTCACTAAGTCATTTTCAAGCTACATAGAACAACCAAGCTGTATCAGAGTAAAAGCCTCTGCTAAACACCCTGCCCTCCAGAGGGGACTACGTGTTTCCCTTTACCTTTTCCCTCTGTGCTCTCCTCCCCCCCCAGTTTGAGCAGAGAAGGTGGTATGAGCACAGCTCTAATCGCAGTTGTGGTTATTTCCATTGTAGCAGCGCTTGTGCCAAAGCTGATTTGGAAGTACGTTGACTTCTCAGCTTAAACTGATGATGAAACTATTTTTACACCAACATTTGAAAATTTCCACCCAACTGACAGACCTTCTCTTCCGCTCACACTGCTGACAGGGCAGCTGTCTCCAGCTGGGAAGTGGGGACCAGTAACTTCTCAAACTGGTGGAGCACGTTCTGTCAGAACAGCTTCTGCAGCACTCTAGAGGTGGTGTTTTAAACTGATCTGCCAAAGTCAGAAGACACAGTGAATTAAAGGCAGCTGAAGGTGCAGCTTCAAATTATAGCTAATGATGAAGTGCCACCAAGAGCTTAGTGCTCTCCTATTCAGCCCATCGCTGACAGCACCAGCTCCTGCCTGGCTGACATGGTGAAGTCACAAAGATGAAAAATTATCACTTCATTTTTCTTCAAAATGTGGCTTACCTTTCTCAACAAGTTTTCCATGCATTTTTTTTAAATTTTAAGTTTAAAAAATTTAAAATTTTTAAAATAAAAAAAATTTTAAATTTTAAGTTTACCAGTACTAGCAAAGCAATTTAAAATTCACCTGAAATAAGAACACCCCTCAGGAAGCTGGGCTGCCTACAAGACCAATTTTGGTGAGGGTGGCGTGGCGTGGCGTGTGTGTGTGTGTGTTCTCAAATGGAGCCTGTGGGTCCAGGTCACAGTGGGGTGCTCTCATCCTCAGCTGTCTTGTCCATGTAATAGTGACAACAAAATGGGATGTTCCTCTGCTCAGATGGTGTGGCAGGAGACAGGGGTGGTTAAGCATCATTTCCCAAAACTGCTGTCCCTACTTTGGGCAACAAACAAAGTCACGCCAGTGAAATGAAGCAGGAACGTCCACTGCAGAATCTAGGTTTGGATGATTACATATGTAACCACCATTTCCTCTGGAAAACAACTGGAAAGCCATTCTGGTCCTGCTTCAATCACATGTCCATTTAACTTTCGCATTCATTTCTAAAAAAGCTATGTGCTAAATAATTTTTTTTTCCACGGGAACGCATTTTTTGCATGTAGCAATAAGGAAAATACGAGACCTTGGTGAGACCAGTTTCAAGTAACCCTAGATACTTGCATGAATCTTGAAAAACTGGGCTGTAAATTATGTTTGTTGCAAAAATACCATATTGCTTGTTGTTGTCTTTTTGGTACTTGATGCTTCTCGGTGCCTCACAAAACTGAAAAAACTGCAGAGGTTGTCATAACAAAACTCCCGACTTATCTGAATTCATTCTTCTCAAACCTGAATGATCTCACACGATACTCCAGTTGGGTTCCTGACAGTTCAGAGATAATGAGTGTCATCAGCAATTCATTACCTGTGAGAAAGAACCTCAGCACAGGAACAGAACTTTTGCAGCACGTGGCCTTGTGTTGTCTAAGATACTGTGCCAGATCAAATGCTCTGGGAGACTGAAACCTTTGAACCTTAAGAATGAGAAAATCTACAATAGGAATGAAAATATTTCCTGTTTACTAGCAGAACTCTAAAAGCAAGCAAATATTCTAGGCAATCAGTCAGCAGCTAATAACAAGCTTTTCTCATACAGTATGTCACTGCAAATAAGATATGCTAACATTTTTACTTTATGTGTTTCCCTCTCAAGATTTCTGGTAACAAAAGAGCGAACGCTGTTAGCAACATGGGGCAGACTTGCCATATCACTTTTTCTACATATTTGAGTGAATGACTTGAGCCACCCAAGAAGCGCAGTAATCTCTCAGCATACATTGTTTTAAGGCTTTTATTGTTATCATGAAAAATGGTGAAGGTGGAGAAGGTCATGTTTATGTACTTAGCGTACATTCTTGACATACAACCAGGAAACTCCTTTTAAAGTATTTCCAAACCCATCTCCAAATAATACTCAATACTGTAAATCCCACTCACATGTAATTCTGTGTGTCTTCTACAGTAATCATGCTCCTCTGAAGTAAGACAAAATCTTACTTTTGTTGAGCATCCAAAACCTCACAATGTCTGTTAAAGGACTGGACCTTCTGCTTCACTTATCCTGAACTTGAACACAGCAGCCAGATAAGAGCCAAGACATTACTATGCAGGTCACTGCGCAGCCCTATCCCTTCCCCACAACAGGCCAGGGACAGTGGTTTGCTCACAGCAGAGAGTGTAGCAGAGTGTAGCTTGGCAGCTTGGAGCACGCAGGTGAGTGAGGGGAGTGCTAGATGCCAGATGATGGCAGGAGTTTGGATACTTAATTGCAAAGCTTCACATCAGCAGAGTTTACAGGAATGATCTGTACTCAAACTCCTCTGGGTAGAAAATGTTGAAAGTAGGAGGAAAAAATTGAATGAAAAAGTGAGGATTGTGTTTCCCTCTCTTACAATCAGAAACCCTCAGAAATATCACATTTAGTTCGCTTTCAGTAAACTCCATGAGCCATCAGTGTGCCCTGGCAGCCAAGAAGGCCAATGGTATCCTGGGGTCCATTAAAAAGAGCATGGCCAGCAGATTGAGGGAGGTGATCCTCCAGCTATGCTATGCCTTGATCAGGCCTCACCTGTAGTACTGAGTCCAGTTCTGGGCTCCTCAGTTCAAGACAGGGATCTCCTGGAAAAAGTCCAGCAGAGGGACACAAAGATTATCAGGGCCTGGAGCATCTCCCTTATGAAGAAAGTCTGAGAGATCTGGGGCTGTATAGCCTTGAGAAGACTGAGAGAGGATCTTATCAACAATTACAAATATCTAAAGTACAAGAGTCAAGAGAATGGGGACAGGCTCTTTTCAGTGGTACCAAGCAACAGGACAAGGGCAAACAGGCCCAGACTGGAATACAGCAAGTTCCATCTAAACATGAGAAGAAACTTCTTCACTGTGAGGGTAACAGAGCACAGGAACAGGCCAGCCAGAGAGGTTGAGAGTCTCCTTCTCTGGAGATACTCAAAACCCGCCTCGACAATTTCCTGTGTAACCTACTGTAGGGAACCTGCTTTAGCAGGTGGGTTGGACTAGATGATCCCCAGAGGTCCCTTCCAACCCTTACAATTCTGTGAACTCCATCCCAGAATCCAAAACTTAAAATACCCCCCCAGAAACTGAGCTGCTAGTCTCATCTCATTTATCCTTCATTACTTTTTCCTATCAGTTAACTTATGCTATTATTCCATTGACTTTATTTTTGTATAAACATAATATGAAAATTGTGTAAATATTTGTAGTAGAAATACCATGTAAATGATTTTTAAGTAAAAGCTGATCTCAATTAAGTTGCTCTAATTTGCGCTGAGAACAAATGAAAAAAGAAAAAAAAAGAAGGTGCTTTATAAAACAAAACCTGATTCTATACAACATAGCATCTTTTATGTTTGTTTTGGACCATCCAGCCCCAGCGAGAATGATTTCACCTGGAAAACATCCTGGTGGGGAGACATACCTGTGCTTCATGGTATCTGAAGTTACAAGACTGAAACTTTAAATTTCAGCACTTTGTCCATAACAGAAAGGAACAAAAGAACTCCACTTCAGCTAAGAGATAAACTTAAATAAAGCAAAGTAAAAATATTATTACATGGTAGTCCAGCTAACAAACAGTAACAGAGAAACCAAAGAAATGAAATTAAAGCAAGCTTAACTATTTCAAAAAATTTAAAGAGAACTCAAGACTGATGAAAGGGTCAAATAAATAACTTCCCATTTTGTGTAATATTTGCTTGTCTCGTTCTACATGCCTCAGCCCTGATGGAGTTTAACAAAATACTGTTTTTCTGACAGCTTATTTTCAAAGTCTGTAAGATAATGAAATCCTACACAATGGCAGAGATTTTCATCCCAGGTTCTTCATTAAAAAAAGGCAGAAGCAGCAACTTCTTTCAACTTTTTTCAGACTTTCAGAGCTTGGTTACCACAAGCCTAAACCTGTAGACATGCTTGTTTCCAAATATCTAAAAGGTTGTAAAGAATAAAACACTTGCAAATCAGAGGAAGGAAGGGACTGGCTTGTAAACACCAACAAATGCTTACTGCTTACTAACAAAGTATCAGGACAACTGAGGAGACACTGAAGCACGACCACATAAAATTACTAAGAGATACCGCTCTAATTCCTGGATTGCGTATTCTTTGTTCTGAAGCTCTACTTCACTAATGTAGTTTGTCCATCTTAGCAAGTTTATCAAAAATATGGAAATCCTTTTGTGTAATTCAATCATGATGATTTGAAACCGAATTCCTGAAGAGCTACCACATAAACTAGGCTTCCCAATGCTATATACCAAAATATCTTTTTGAAAATAGAAATCTTAAGGCAAGATGCCCACAGATACACAACTAAATTCCTATTTAGCTAGTGGATAAATGACTTTATCCAAAAGCTCAGTGGCAATTAAGACTGATGTTCTCTATGTTAAATGTGCTTCTTTTAAGGGCAAACAACTAATTTCTTTTGTGTGTGTATGTCAGGGGAGTTCCTTAAAAAACACAGTGAGTGGTCAGAACACGAGGTCTGGTAAATAGGTAAGTTATGACAGTGAGTGGGCATCACAGTCAGCTAAGTCCAACAAATGAAGGGACTACACAACTGTGATGTAGGAGAATACATCATGCCAGGCAAGACTGAGGAAAGGGGGCTCACGTAATTTATTCTTCATTGTGAATCCTCAGCTGGCAGATATCTGAGTTCCTGTCATGGTTGCCGAGACTGCTGACAGATTTTGCGCTTACAAGTCACTGGGAAGGCAGAGGAACAAATTCAGCATTAGAAATTGGATTTCTCCTCCCAGGTAAGTGCTTGCTGCTTTTTTGAGGGGAACCTTAACTTGCTTTTTCCTATACTCCTGGGTATTAACAAGCAAGAGTAGCTATCCACTGGAGTGAACATTGTCCTAAGAGGTGAGCCTTAACCTCCTGACCATTCTCCTCTGGAAACGCAACAGTTTGCAACTATTTGGCTACGACAGCAACCGACCCAACTCCTGAAGCAGTTTAGCAATGAGAAATTAAGCATTTGCTTATGCAATTGCATTTGCATCAGAGCACCTCTGCAACAGGAATATTCCAAAAAAACTGGAACAGAGAAATTTGGAATGAGATGTTTCCTGAAACAATCTTTGGGGGTTGAACTAGATAATCTCCAGAGGATCCTTCCAATCCCTACGTTTCTATGAAAAGTAATACCCTCCAGGATAGATGAATATCATATTCTGAATAAGTAAGGTGTGAGAATATCAGAAGAAAAAACTTCAAAAGATGATGATTCAAGGGGGAAACGAAAGTAGTTTTGGTACAAGTATAACATTTATAATCAATATGAAATGAAAATAAAATTATGAGGAATGGAGGACATCGGTGACTGTTCTATGGCAGCAAGGGAAAACAACTGTATTACATTAATTCTCCAAAAAACATACGATATCACGTCCTACTAACAAAAAGAGAGCGACATTCTACTCCTGTTTTAGAGTTGGCTCCTAAATCATAGTATGGTTCAGGTTGGAAGGGACCTCAGAGATCATCTTGTTCCAATCCCCCTGCCATGGGCAAGGACACCTCCCACTACACCAGGTTGCCCAAAGCCCCATCCAGCCTGGCCTTGAACACTTCCAGGGAGGGGGCATCCACAACTTCTCTGGGCAACCTGTGCCAGTGTCTCACCACCCTCACAGGGAAGAATTTCCTCCTTATAGCTAGTCTACATCTACCCTCCTTCAGTTTATAACCATCACCCCTTGTCCTGTCACTACCTGTCCTTGTAAAAAGTCCCTCCCCAGCTTTCCTGTAGGCCCCTTCAGGTATGGGAAGGCTGCTATCAGGTCCCCCCGCAGCCTTCTCTTCTCCAGGCTGAACAGCCCCAACTGTCCCCCAGCCTGTCCTCATAGGGGAGGTGCTCCAGCCCTCTGAACATCTTCGTGGCCCTCCTCTGGACCCGCTCCAACAGCTCCACGTCCTTCTTGTGATGAGGCCCCAGAACTGGACACAATACTCCAGGTGAGGTCTCACGAGAGCAGAGTGGAGGGGCAGAATCACCTCCCTTGACCTGCTGGCCATGCTTCTTTTGATGCAGCTCAGGATCCGGTTGGCCTTCTGGGCTGCAAGCACACACTGCTGGCTCATGTTGAGTTTCTCATCAATAGAAACTCCCAAATCCTTCTCCTCCGGACTACACTTCCTCACTGCTGTGACTACATCTCATGCACGAGCAACACAGTATAATGCTGCCACAGAACACACCAGCTGCCATGCCTGTTGCATCATGGTTGAAATCAAACGTTAGGCAACTCCTTTCAGTGCAGAGAATATGTTGCTCTGCTGCAACAGGCATGCATTCTGTTAGCAAAGCCTTTAAAAAAGTCCTTTCTGGAATATGGTTGTGTATCCTCTGTCCTCCTCTGCCCTGTGATCTCCAACACTGAAGTCATGTGAATCATCACTTAACTCTTGTTGCGTGTTCCTACTCAATTTCCGGTGCCCAGGAATGCCTCACATTCCAAATTACAAATCTGAAATAGAGAACACAGAAAACTCAAGACATCTGCAGAAGGAGAGGCAGAACTAGCAGTGACTCGGTCATTCTTCAATACAAGAGGATAACGAAAGTGATAATTGTGTTGTTTGCAGTACTGTGACTTAAGCTAACTAACACACTTCACAATTCTTTCCCTAGTGCTAAGAAGTCTCCAAGTTTCCCTTGCCAACTCTGGTGCTTGGAAGTGGAGTGGAAACACAGAGGCTATACAAGAAACACAGCAGAAAGGCTCCTCTCTTGGCTGCTTAAAACATGAGCCTTGATGCTTCATTAACCCTTTGTGATGCTTCATTAACCCTTCAATAACTGTCCTGCCAACTGAACTGCTACTGCAGTCCTTTGGCAGATCACACAATGGAAATCACGTGCCAGGAATGCACTGCTAGGAAAGCAGTCACAAACATATCACTGAGTGCTCTTACCGCTCCATTGCTTCACCTCTCCAGTTGAATACTTGAAAGCAGAAATTCTCAAACACTTTCCCCTCCCAGAGTAGTATGAAATCAGCGTACAAAACGCAGTCCCTTCACAAGAGGCTGCTTACACAGCCATGTATGCTCAGCTATAGGAAAGGATACCTCTTTCATAAGGTTTGCTGAACCCCACCTGGGAGTCCTATGTATGACAGACACAAATGAAGAAGATGTTTTCCTCGTTTAAGTCACTTTCAGTGTAACTGCTTCCTAAACTGACGGTCACACATTTCCAACACTTCTATCTTCACATTCCCAGTCTTTCTTAGTACAATGCTAAAAGTTGTGTGACTGTGATAAAGCAAGGACTTGCTGAAAACTAACCCAGTGGCAAAAAAGGAGCAAAAGACTAATTTTCAGCTGGATCAGTTCTCCAATTCAGCAGTCACTATGCAGCTGTGTCTTTATTAAGTGCTGATGCAGAAGCAGCAGAATGAAGAATTTAAGGACTTCCTTAAAGAAATAATGAAATTATGACCTAAGCAGACCTAATTTTAAAATAACATAACAGCAGCTGCAAGTTTTATTGTAAGTGGGTCTACAGAGCTCAAAATGGAGCCCAGTTAATGGAGTGGTGCTACACAATAGCATTCCCCTGCAGCGTAGAAGAGACACTACAATACTCTGATCATCAAGGCACAATGATCCCTTGCAAGTTAGGGGTGTCTTTGTCACGTTGTATTAATAGCATTGCACAAACAAGCAATTACTGTTATCTGAAAGGCACGATACGAACACCCCACTAAAAACACCAAGGCCAATGACCTCTAAGAAGCAAAGAATCTGAAACTCTTTGAATATCTTTTACTTTTCTTCATTAATTATTTTGATATCACGATACTTTTATCTGAGGGAATGGTTGGATCCAACATTTTCACAACTTTCTTTTGACTTTTTATCATTTGTATGTTTAGAAATGTTTTCTTGTGAGGTTCACTGCTGCCTTACTAAATTCCTAATCCTGTCACGGCAGATATAATTATTAACATTCACCTTCTGGTGTTAAATCTAGCAGTACAGTAAGTTTTGCTTTTTTCTAATATGGCCAGGATTGAATGATGGGGAAACAGCAGTAGGACTACAAACATCCTAAAACAAAGCACATACCAAATAGTGCAAAACCTAAAACAACTAGCAGAAGCACCTACTTGTGAAAAATACTTATGCCTATCCTGTGCCAAAGACAAGGAGATACTGCTTCCAGAAGTCGTCAACTGTGACACTTTTCGGTTCTCAGCAGGAAGAGCGCAGCGGAGGCCCCTTCAACACTGACTGGATGAAATCACCAGGCTGGCAAATCGGTTTAACCTTCTGAATAGCAGCCTTGTTACTGTGCCTAAAAAGCAGAATCATTTCTTCAGTTAAGACAAAAGCAGAGAGAAATTCCCCTGCAATTGTGAAACAGTTTTAGTTACTTTCAGCTTAGACGTGATGTGGATGCTTCAATAAGAGTGTGACCAAGAAGGATTCAAACTATTCTGAAAAAGTTAGGGGGAGAAATTAATTCCATTGCTTCCATGCCACCCCAGGACCACCAGTCCCTGATCGAACGAGGCTGCAGCAGGGTCAGGCTCCGGCTTCCCACTGCCCTGCCTGGCCATGGCCCCCACCCAGCTGGGCCCACTGCAGGCCCAGATTCCAGCCTGGCCTCGATTCATCCCCATCAAGGTGCCCAGTGCTGGAACCAAGGCTCCCCTGGTGCCCGCCTACCCACTCTCAGCAGGAAGGAGCTGGGACTTTGGCATTCAGGATTATAAACTGAGGCATGGATACGTTTCTGACAGTGGAAGGTCCCATGCTTGTGGCCTGCTGGAGTTTTGCAGATTGTTCCATTTGTGAACTCAAATCCGCACAGCAGCCTCTGCAGACAGAGGAGAATGAGACAAGAGCATGGGCTAAAAAACACTTGTTGCCTGTCCCTGAACTGTCTCCCAGCAAGCCAATTAACACTTCTAATGTTCTTGTGTTTATTTTTAAACACAGCACCAAGTATCAGCACGGCATAACTTTGTGGGGCGTTTACGCAGCAACTGCCTGCACTGTTTGTCCACTGAGTTAGCATCAGCTGTTCAGATCCCTGAACACTAATTTTGGTACCCAATATGTGGCCCCAATAATTTGGGCTATCCAGGCCAAGTTAAGAGCCTGATGAGCTTAGATTTAGAAAACTAGATCATAATAAAAAACTATTAAAAAGTGATGAATGCACTTCTGCACTCATTTTAATAATAAATGCACCTCCACAAACACTTCCTCAGCCCCCTCTTAAAGGGCTGCAGCCACACAGGTGACTTCAGCCGGCAGGAGCATGTTTGACAGCAGTGCTGTCTCCAGGCTGGCCACTAGATAACCTGGTGGCACAAAGCTGGAAGGTCTACATGAGATGGGGAGCCACCTATCTTTCTCTGCCTGTATCAAAATATAAAACTGGGGTGTGTTACTTGTCTGCCCTTCCTGTGATCTCCCATCGCCTCGTCAGGCTGGGATTTCAGAAGCAAACAGCGTAAGGGTAACAAACACAGGTTCATCAACCAAGGTGTTTGTCACAGAAACCAGAGGGCCCCACACATGGGGTTGGTCAGGAGCTCAGACACAGGGTCCTGGGCACACCTGTAGGAGCTTCCTGGTGCCCCTACACACACATCCTTCAGGGTGCTGTTCACTATCAAAACAGCACAGCTTACACACTGTTGTCCAACTTACTAAGCCATAGCAATCCCTCCTCTCTGGTGACTCTTCTGTTGCTTGTGGATTTTTAAGCCAAAAAGCTTAAAAGCTGTTACTTCAACTAGCCCTCACACTGGTCACGTTTTCCACCAAGACACTATCACATATACCTTGTTCCTATGCTCTAGCCTACTGCTTCATGACCAGTATATGCTATTGTAAAGCACACGCTAACAGGCACCCGAGCCAACCTACAGGCTTGCTGCTTGAAAGCAAGGGACCTCCTCCTCACCCTACTGACGCCAGGGGGTGGCAGGAAGTGGGGAGCCCCACAAAACTCTTTCATAGGCAGCTCTAGACCAGCTAGAGGAAACCATGAGAATGCCCTGGAGCTGCAGCCCCAGAGGGTCATGCATCCCTGTCCCTTTCTGCATGCCAGTGCAAGCATATGCTTGGAGAAGCAGCTCAGGGCAAATCAGCTCATTGTGTGGCCTCCTGACGTAGGAGGGGGACCATCTGCCAACCTATTGTTGATGGAAAAGCAGTGACATCAAGTCAGAGATGCTGCAGTACGTGGTGGTCCTTCCTTGATGGCAGCCTGCCCACCTCAATTCCCATCATGAAACCCTTGTGCTTCGTAAGCCCATGGCTAGTCAAATAAGAGTAATCTGTGAATCACACTGGGAAAGAGTCAGTTTAGCTCTTTGATTTCCTCATGGGCTCAGCCTTGATGACTAATGTGATAATCCCAGATTCTCAAAGTGGGTTTTGTTGCAATATATGCACATCAGGACCCAAAGGGCACATCAAGTCTGTACTTCCTGTTTCTCTGTGACAGATTAAAGATTGCTCAAATAACGCAGATTCTGTGAGGGGTTCCTGCCACTAATGCTGAAGCTGTTCTGCACTGAAAGTTTTCAGGCTCTGACAGTACAATAGAAAATCATCATTTTGGGGGTAGCGTGGTGCTTCCAAAACCATTCTGAGCGAGAAGTGACAAAAAACAATGGCACTTTATGGTTCAGTAGTAGTTAAAAAACTGATACCCAAATCAAGTCTTTGTTCACTTCAGGCAAAACAGCTTGTTTTTCCTAGCTTTGCAAAGGCCACATGAATTCAGTAACGAGTTATTTTATTTTAACAAATTATCAGTGGCACAGACCAGTCTACGTGGGGAATTATTCTGGAAAAATTATACATAAGCTAACAGATAGACTCATGCAGAAAACTATCCAGATACAGCTACTATTTAATTCACATTTCATTCTAGCTTGCCTAGTAGAACTTTAAATACTGCAATTTCATGACGTGGCCTGAGACAACTGAAGTTCCTCATAGGCAAAGGGAAGAATTTCTAGTTAAGTGTATTTCTGTCATCTTCTTCTTTCTAAAATGCTACAAGAACTTTTCAAGCTAGATTTGAGAGTTGAACTGGACCAACACAGAGAAGTGCCAAGACTCAAGGGGAAGGAGAAGACAATGCAATTGGGTCGGGAAGGAGGATGAAGTGAGGAAAGAGTGAGACTACACTTCTGGCAGAGGTAAGCTATCCATCTGACCCCACTCATACTGTGACTTAACACCACGAGCCAAGATCGCTCCTTAGTTAAAGATTTTTGCAGCCCCACACATGCTCTCATTTAAAATGCTGCTTTCCCTGAGTCTTACTTTTGTGCTTCACATTTGTGCCAAGCTTGAAAGGTGAATCACTGCTGCATCGTGGCAAGTGCATTTCTGTGTGAATTTGACATGCGGAATAATAACTCTCCTTTCCTCATATGATCCGAATCTCTGGCAAGAAACTTCAAAAAACTACTTCCAGAAAATGACTCTGATAAGTGCAAATAATTTGGTGCCATTTTCATACCAAAGTGCTTTCAACTATCATTAAGTCTGCATGAGAACAACAACCAGAAAACTATTGGAGCACATTGAACCCCAACTGGAGTTTTTACCATATCTGTCATTTTCTATTGTATATTTTTAAAAAAAACTTTTTGGCAAGCACAACTGTTGTAGTCAGAAATGTTACCTGACAGCTGTTCAAGAAATGTGCATATGTTGATTTCTACACATAGAACTAGTTTAATTGATTTCACTGCAATTATCCATATGTATTAGATGAAGGGGTACATAAACCTGTGAAAGATTGGGACCTAAACTAGCATGTTGCAACTCTTTTGAAAGTACTTGGAAAGAAGGAGAATGGAGTTGAACAAGTGGATAAAGAAAATATTGCAAACTTTTCATTTCCACACAAACCCTTAAGAAGAAAGGGAATAGTGAAAACAGAATTGTTATACAGGCCTCGGACAGTGACTAGTGTTCAGTCTAAACTAGGAAAGACTATCAATTTTAAAGGCCTCCCTTTTGGTAATATACATTCTCACCTTCATGAGTATCTGAAAGAAATCAGTCTTGACTTCCTATTCCTGTAAAGATTTCTGTTCTAAACCGTGTGTCCCTTCACAGCTCACTGCTGGACACATTCCCTTAGGAAAGGTCACACTGGAGCCAACTTCTCCAGTTCCACATTTCGTTTTACTGAACTTCACTAGGAACCTTTTAACACTATTCTTCCACACAAAAAGGTTACGGAACAATGAAATGTGAAAGGACTTCCAGTGCTTGAATAGGAAGAGATTATGACATCAGGCTGGCCTGTCATCTAGTAAGAAATTACTTTCTTTCCAGAAGGGTATTACTGCCCACGTTAACTCAAGAGTCCCTCTCACACACCTCTTACTGCATTTAGAGGTACAATTATGTACTCAGAAGTTAGTCCTTCTTGGCCAAAAAAGCATGATGATACAAGAAGATGCAAAATAAGTATGGGACTCCCCGTGATTTTGAAAGAACATGGATGCTTCCTGAGTGAATTAAAAAATCAGATTGCCACACACTTTGATTCTCATGGCTGTTAATCTTTTCTAACAGTACTTTACAGGAATGCAAAGAACATTATTTTTAAGCTTTACTTATTCAGCATGTCGGTATTTATCAGCCACAGCTACTTTGCAGTCATGTTAGGCTCAAAAAAAGATACTATTCACTGTATTTACATAAGGCCTGTTATTTTATGTATGATGGTAAACTTCATGAGAAAATTGTGAAAATGCAAGATTTCAGCTTAAAATTCCCCTGGGTGATGCACTGAAGCTGGAACTGGACGGTTTTCATCAGTACATTTATTTTTTTGCAAGATCTCTGCCTGCCCAGTTGGAGGAAACAAAATACAGCAGGCTTCTCATCCTAATGCTGGAGGAGATGATGAGCAACAACTTGTAAATTTAGCTGGAGAGAGATCTCAGGAGGAAGTCTCATCCTACATTTCACACTACCAGTGAAAGAGGAGCTATGCAGAGACTTTGACAACAGGGCAATGTGAGACAGGAGAGAAAGGATCCAGAGACAGGAACTGCATGCTACTGTGGAAAGACAATAACAGGACATGAAATAGAAGCTATCTAAGGAAAGAAACGTAGTGGGTGAAGAACCAGTGGTGAAGACTGGTAGGTAGCTGTTTTGAGATGATTTCTTGGATGTATCTGCAGACAAATGAAACACTCTTCTTCCAGAAGGAATTAGAAAAAAAAAGACAAAAAAACAGTTAAACTGAAAAAAAAGAAAAAGCCAACCATGACCAAACAACTAATTTTGTATTCTGTAGAAATACTATTAGTCGTTATTTTAAACCAATATATATATTGTTTAGTCTAATACCTTTCAGATTCACAGACAAAACTTCTTTTTTAGTATAAGTAATGCATAGTATTTCTCTGCTGTGTGTTCAACTTTAATACCACACAATTTCTTGATTATAAATTTGTTTTCCCAAGTTCCTTCTATTTTGAACTCACAATGGTCTCTGCCATCATCTCACATTTTACTTTACCTCAGGAAAGTATGTTGAAGATGTATTCCCCAAACACTAAACCTACAGCACTTTAACCAATAGTCAGCAAGCAACTATTTTGTGGCTTAAGTTCTCAAGCCAGTTCTCTTCCAAACAGCGTAAAAAAAATCATTTGTAGCAATTTTATTGTTCCCTGCCCTCACAAACCACACTTCACAACATTTTTGTTGGAGGCAAGGAGAAGGAAACATACAGAATAACTGCATTCAAAAGATTCACGTTTTAACACTATAAAATGCTAATTCTTCTTCATCTGCCACAGCATATAAACCTTAGTGCATTTAGTTCAGTGGTAGACATTGTTAAAAGCGTTGGCATTTTTATAGCGCCTTCTATCTTCAGATTGCTGGTCTAAATTAGGCATCCAATGTTGCCAGTCCCCTCACAAAAACTGGAAGGATTTTAAACAAGGTGATTTGCTGCAAACCACCTTGTCTAGGAACTATGAAGTAATCCAAGTATTTTCAAAGTATCTTCAAGCTGGGGAAACAGAATCACCTACAACTACTTTTTAATACCTCCAGACACTTGAAAACAAATGTAATTTTTCATCAACCAAGTGAGTTCATGAGTGCTCCAGCCTTCTTATGCAGCAGTGAGATACCAAGGTGGATAGGGGTGTGTAAGAGCAGATTGATGGGAGAACTATTACATACCTCTGAGCACTCTGCTACAATTTACTCATGAACATATTTGCAATCTGTCAAGAAAGACTTCTAGACTTCCCTACCCTGAGGCTCCCAAGCATTTTACTTACGTAGAAAGGCTAATCTGTTAAACCTGCCACTGGCTGGGACACCCTGATTCCTGCAGCACTGCAGTTTTATGCACGGGAAGCCTCCACTGTGAGAGTAACAATCAGCGAGTTACATGAAGCTTTGCCAGAGGAAATACCTGCACATAAGGTGTTTCTACCCAGCAAAATCATGAGTACTACTGTGCACACATCTTCAGACCCCAGCTGTGACCCAGCTGTGCAGGCAGAGGTCTGGAGCACAGACCTGGCTTCAGCCTTGGTGTGTATAGCCACAGAGCTATCCTCTCCATCAACAGGAGACTGATGAGTCATCTCCTTTAATTCTTCTTGATAGATGGGACTTTCATGCAATTTCACCTGGTTTTCTTTCACCCAGAAAGAAAATTAAATATTTAGGCTTTTCAAAACTAAAGAGGGCCAACTTCCTGAATGTGATGCATGTGCAGCGCTTTGTATTATAACAAGGAAATGGAGAGCAAAGCTATCTGAGTGCCATCTGGATAAACAACTTTCATCTACATAAACATATCTCAGCGAGTGCAAGTCCCATGGGCAGGATATTTGCCACCAGCTTTCACATTCACATGACGCATCTCACAAACACTTTAAGGCCTTTACATCAGGCATCTCTGTTCCTGGCACAGCCTTGTGGTGCATATTCCCTCATTTCTGTGGAAGAAGGGCTACACATCTGACTTCAGTCCAACCAGCTTGATAAGGCCCCAGTTAAAACAGCAGTCCAGACTGTCATGACACCTCCTCGCTAAACTGCTGCCACATGTATGTGACACTGGTGATTTGCACTTTTGTCTGCCCTTTAATAGCCCTTTCCCAAACAGGTAAGTATTTTAAAAGCTTTAACCCATACATATTGTTTCTTGCTGGGCTGGGGTATGACAGTGGATGAAGGAATTGAGCAGCCCAGAGCTGCTGGGCAGGCCTGGCATGTTCTCAGGTTGATCCTTCACTAGAGGTGGTGAAACATCATGTGCCAGTCATTGCTCTGGCCTGTCACAGCTGTTCCCCTAAAGTAGGCAGAAGTACCATGAGGCCATGCAGAAGGAGAATGGCTATGTTCAGATACATTTACTTGCCTTCACTGACCATCCTGGTGCCACTGACATGCTGGAAAGCACGACCAAGAAAAAATGACAGCAGTGAAGGTGAGGAGGCCTTTCCATTCCCACTGCTTACCTCCAGATCTTCTAACCACACTCCTGCCCAGCCTCTCTGCAAGACCATACCTATTCTGCAAACAGCCTTGTCATTCCCTAACTCCCCTTCCTCTCCTTCTTCTTCAAGAAGCTCCTCTCTTCCAAAACAGAGCCAGGCTTATTCTTGCTGGAAGGAGCTGGAAGGAGCGGAAATCATTGAACAGCAATCCCTCATCTGCTCAAGCATCAGACTCCGCTCTGTGCTCCTGTGTTAGGGAAGAGGTGGGGGAACGCAAGGTAATCCGTAGGTGTGCTAAACAGCTACAATGGTAATTGCATTATTAAAATCCTCTAATGTAAGACTGCCTAGAGAGACTAAGGAGAACAGCTAAGCTGCCTACTCAATTCTTCTTTGTATAAACAAGGCCATGGAAACGCATGCAGAATACCATGGAGACTGACTTATGAGAGCCTTCTTACAACCTCTGACGCTCTCTAGGGCTGCATTAGGACAGTTGTTCATTTGCCTCTTTCATTTCTTTCTTCAGTGTTAGCAAATCATCCAAAAGCAGTAGTTCACACTTAGTCACAGTCATATACTACCTTTCTACCAAAATTATTAATTTCCTACGTCAGTATTTTTCAAGAATCAAAGTCAAGGATCAAGAAGAGGAAGCTGTAGGAAAAAAGAACTTGAGCACAACTAAAAGAACACTTTGTTGGTGCTTTAATGAAAAAAGAAAGAAAGAAAGGTAGACAAAAGCCAACAGAACCATCATTTGCTGATTTTGTACTATTCCTGCCAGAGTCAGGCAGATGTACGTACCATTTTTCTCCTAACTGACAGCAGCCAGACTCAATGCCTTCCTTGATTATGCTCTTCCTTCTTAAGGCCTCTCAAGGTATGCTGACCATGCACTCATTTTGAAAGAGCACATTCTAAAAGAGACTTCAAAGCTTCAGTAACCACCTGCTCAGGGATCTTCCAAGCCACATCCCTAACTGCCACACACTCAGCTGCCCCCTATACAATTGCACTTCATGGTGAAGATACTCAGAAGCAGGATCTTGCACCTGGATGTGCTATTACTGAGCATAGTATGATGGCATTCCAGTCTCTGAAGTCAAAACCACAGATCTAGAAATCCTTTCAGCCTGCTTAAAGTATATATTTGGGTGCATGTGGTTTGTGGCTGGCAACTCTTCTAGATACTCTTTCTACTGTCATATGGAAATAAAAAGAAAGGTATGCCTGGAAGTAGAACAGGCTTGGACTGCAGCTGCAAAACCTGCAGTGCAGGGTCTGAAAGTGGCACCTCTGAGCTGAGAGCTGTGGCCATTGCCAACTACTGCAGTATTTGAGAGGTCACAGTCACAAGCTTTCTTGCCAGAGAAGTCCCTTGTTAAACCTGTTGCATTTACTCCCATTATTTTCATTCTAAAGAGTTTCAGAGCTTTGCTTCTCTGATAGTTGGAAATCATCTTCCAATTTCTGTTAAGGTTATTCAATGACACATTATAGCTCTTTAAATCTTCAGCCTAAATAGCCGTGTTCTCCCATTTCATCCCCAGTATTTTGTCTCTACTAAGAAAGGATAATCCTACCGCCTTCTCAATGTCCTTCTTTTGTGAGGCTAAGCAATCTAAAATCTTTTGATCTTCCTCCTCCCTGATTTTAGCAGCAGTTGCTTGGATCTACTCCAGTCCTCAGTCATTGAGGACTGACTAGGGATGGCCAATACTGTACATGAAGTCTTAGTTGTGCTTTGTACAATGGAGTACCTTTTTTAAAATAAAACCATGTATACACACAAATTAATAGCTTTCCAAAGATCATAAGGTATTTCTAAATCTAAAATCTTATCATAATGCTACAAAGTAGATGATATTTATGAGCAAAGGCATTCTAGTACTTCTGTTACAAGCCACTGACAGAACTAGATCTTATTCTTCCATTTGTTGAAGACCATTCCTCTCTTAAACACAATTCTGGGACGAAAAATTCCATTAATCAGTCTCTGTGGTATGGTTCTAAGTGCATCTGAAACTGCAGTGTACAAATATTGAATTTCTAGGTGCAGACTGAGTAAATTAAATTCAAAGTATAGCTGTCACTGGTCATTAGTGTATGAAAATTAAATTTTTGGTCAACTTTTTCCCTAAAAATTTCAGGTTTTCTGCTCACTCCAAAATCAAGAAATCATTTTCACTCTGCTGCTCTGTTACATTACCATATCATTACCTTATTTTTCTTTCTGAGAAGCCATAACCATTCCATGAGAAAAAAAGTCACAATTCACCAAACTACTATTTCCTATTCTTTTTCTCTTTCCTGAAAAAGAAATAGTGCTTTCATAATATTACATGCCCAACTGTCTAGAAAAAAATATGATCAGCTAAATTATACCCCAATGAAAAGAAAAGCTCAGTAATACCTGGATGAATTTTAGCTTACATTTCCCCAAATACAAATGATAAAGAAGATTGTTATAAAGCAACTATCCTTTTCTTTCTAATGTAATACCAACATACATATCTCCAAGTGTTTCTAAGATGTTGATGTCATATTGATTCCCAAGCTGCTTGTAAGGGCAGAGGTATGAAACAACAGTAGTAGTAGACTCAACTACTATGAAAAGGGAGCTATTACAGACAAGTCTTTGTGCACCTACTATGAAATTTAACAATAGTTTCCATTTTTAATTCCAAATTTCCCTATAGTAGAGTAATTCGTTTTCCAAATAGTCCCTCAGAAATCATTACGATTCTGTGTTGGAGCAGATGTGGAGTTGAGAAGGAAACGTAAACACACCAATATCTGAAAGTCGAAACTTATCCTTAGCAGGAACACAGCATTAAAAATTAACTTTGTTATCCTATGAACAGGCTTCTCTGAAACTTGGAGTGTAACAACAAAGGTTGGCTTGATCTCAGCCAGTTCTCTCACCATACTACATGTTTAACAAGGCTATATAAGGAATAGGCAAGGATGGAGCTATCCTTACCTTGGCTTTCCCCCTCAGCTCCAGCAATGCTAAGATTAAGGAATGCCACAAACTATATTCAAAGCATTTTGGTTTTTACCTATTGAGTTTTTTTAAACCCATTTATACACTTTATCTCTTAATATCCTGCAATAATTGAATCACCTACTCCTAAAACACATGGTTCTTCTTTCACTCATAATAAATTCTCCTGTCTAATATTCTCCTCCCAGGTATCATCAGAACAGTAATTTTTACCCAACATTTTACCCAATGTAAGACAAAGATATTCTCCCATAAAAGGCAGAAATAAACAGATATCCCAAGGAACCAACGTGCATCTTTGCAATACTCACTCAAGAAATTCCACAAATAAGTATGCATCCAGATAGCTTTTCTAAGTTGTCGCTGCTGCTCTGATAACCAAAATGACATACCAAAGCAGGACTATGGCAGAGAGATCAGCAGGACTGCACAGTGATGGAGAACTGTGAAGACTAGCAACGACAGCAGCATTGGAAGATAACAAAAACCAACATTCCTACATGCAATGCTGGGACTCACACCAGCAGTCTGCAGCAGAAATCTAACATAAAGGAATCCCTCAGCACAGGACGTACACTGCAAGCCCCAGCTGGAAGTGAGCTATCCCTGCAGCCAGCAGCTCTCCAGGTTGTGTTAATGAATTCATCATCAGTACCACTGCCAGGTGTAGCTGACTTGCTGCAAGTCAGTGACTACTTTATCTTAATAAGAAGCTTAGCAGAAGTTTAAAACCCTCCTCGTAGCCATAGGCCTAACTTACACTTGGCCTTCCAGTTATAGAGCCTTCTGCTGAAAGCTGGGCTAACAGGAAGGTGTGACTGACTCTGGAGGAGTTGTACAGCTGTGTGGTTTTAGATCATCAGTTAGATGGCACAGCCATGCTTCCCACCTTTCTCCTTCTAGGAGAGAAAGCATCTGCAGCCATTAGCAAAACCTCTAACAAGAAAAATTCTGGACAATATGTGAGAGCAGAAACTGAAGAGACTTCCAGAAACGTTAGGCAGCTGTAGAGGGCTAGCTCTGGGAGGAAGAGTGCAATTCGTCAAGGCCATAGGTCACAGATACATTACTATTGCCACTTCAGTGACAAGGGCAGTTGTGCCTATGAAACACTTCTCTGCAGAGGAAACACACTTTTGCATGAAGAAAGAGAAGAATAGAAAAGGAGAAGTTAGCTGTAAAAAAAAATTGAGAAAGCTAACGTTGTCTTTTGCAGACTGACTAGAACTATAAAAAGGTTTTGGGGTGCACAGTTAAAAATGCACTTGTTGATTTCACAAAACACAAGCATTTGTTCCATAAGAAATGGAAAATTTTAAACTTTAGAAGGAGAAATGCATGTCACAGCATAGAAGACTATCTCCTCTGGGACTCAGTGTGGTGGAAATAATTTGCACATTGGCTGATTGAAATGGATATTCCAGTGTGGAGTGTTTGCTGTGTTTTGCAGAAGTGTAGTTCTTGATCTTTTAATATGAGGTGCAACCCAGCAGCTGTGTTCCTCTGTATATGTTTAGATTCTATCACTATACATGTTATCACTTGCTCCTCTGAGACTGCTCCAAGAAGCTAATTCTCCACAAGTGTAATTTCACATCTCTCAATTGGGATGAAGCACATGTTTCCTGGAACTATTTGGAGCTATTTAGGGAGTGCTAAGAGAGTCACTTGATCATTCACTACTCATCAGACAGAATACTTTATCCAGCTTAAATCTCTTTCGATGACTCCCACCAACCAAATTAAGTGCACTGCCAAACCAACTCTGTATGATCACCACACACAATACTGCCTTAAGTCTGAACTCTTTGTAGGCTCACTTGAAGCCTTTCAATCATGACCTCCGGAGTTTCGTCAAAGAGGAATGTACGGATAAGATACTATAGAGGAAAAAAAAAGATAAAATATTTCCACCTCTGGCATAGAGGCCACTTGGGAAAAGCTGGCAGTCAGGGGCTAAGAGCCATGCGCTACTAAAGAGGTATTTTGCTTTACCCAGCAAAGTGCTAGGCCATCTGTAGTCAGGAAAAGTAGCTGAAATACACCTGCTGAATTACACTGCAGGGAGAGATGACACTGCTGGAGAGATACCCAAAATAGTGGTTTGAAAAGGGCTGTCCACTCACAGGTCTTGTTAACAGTACACTCTGATAATGTTCCTCTCTGGAGTGACTGGTGATGGTCACACTCTCTACAGAGCTCTTCAAATTGATCTTTCAATGTGTGGTAGCATTTCCTCCCAAAAAAATAGATTCCATTTCTTCAAGGGAAAGGTAGATGATGGATCAATTGCCAAAAGTTTTGCTCTGGCAGCACCTACCCCATAGACCTCATTTTAACGCCTGCATAGTACAGGCGATTGGAGGATCCCTAGCAGTGTCCAGCAGCTACCTGTCCCATGAGACAAGCAAACAAGGCCATCAGCTCCAGTCCCGTGACTTCACATCACAAGGCTCAAGAACACACCTCTTGCTACTGCAGAGGGAAAGGCCATCCTGCCTGCTACCTCATAGGCATGCAGCTACCACCCACCTAGACTGAGTTCATGTAGAAAACCAGTTTTAGGACTGCCAACAATGCAACTGCAGTCTATTTGTCTTTGCAAGCCTTAAAGCAAGTCGCCTCTCTGTAAAGCAGAAAGAGTGATGCTCTGAGATGACTTAACTGAAATCTAAAGCGCAAAATGGACAGGGTTTGAAAAACAATTCTGAGATAGAAGACACTAATATAAACTACAGTTAGTACAATATGGAGGCTCTTTGCCAATAAGATCTAACCAAACTTGCACTTACATAGGTAGGAAAAGAGGAAAGCTGAAAGTATATAAAACAGCCATACGAGCTTTCCCCCAACTCATCCTCCCACAAAGCACATGTTCCAAACAAGTACTGGGCACAGGGTGGAAAGACTGCGTGTCAGTGGCAGAGCCAGCACCCAGGATCTGCCATTATTAACAAATAAATTCCAAGTACTATCCATCAAAAAAGTTGAGTTAATGAAAGACTCCTTCAGTCTAGAAGAAGTTGAAGACTGCTGAAGAAAATGTTTTCCTTTAATGAGGTAAAACCAAGAAGCTTAAGTGTCCCAGGCTGGCAAGAGATCTGCTTGCATCCATTTACACAGCACAAGACTCCCTCGTGTGGTCTTTGAAATACAGTTCTTCCTTTTCCTAAAAACTGAATCAGAATTGCCATCAAACAGCAAACTAAGTGAAAATCAAATGCTCTTTAGTCAAACAGATACATCAAACAAGGACATGGGAAAACACGGAAAAATCTAAACCTTTGTAGAGGGACTAGCCCATCATAAACTTTTACTAAAGCAGATACCATTAACTAGCACAGCAGATGCCCAGTTTTTTCCTTCTCAGAGGAAAAATTACAACTTTTCTTTTTTCTTCCAAAAGAATGTATTTATTTCTGTTTTTAAGGGAAAACTCAGAGGGGGTCAAATGAAAATGTCTCCTCAAATCTGTAATTCAGAGAAATTGCAGTTTTGAAGAGCACAACTTTTCTCATATTAATTTTATCTTTTTTTCTCTCCAAACTAGCAAGCTTTGCTGTAGCTGGATACCAAAAATTGGCAGTGCTGCAAGCTTAATCCCTGAAGTAATTCTCAAGTGTTTTGTCTAGGTCATTTTTCTTTATCTAAGGAAATAAAGGAAACTTATTTCCCTTAAGGGAATCTTAAGGGAAACTTAAGCTACAGTCAAATACATCTCACTGTGAGAGCTTGTATTTATCATTCCTAAAATTCTGGTACAAGTTGTTAAGCTTTTCTTCAGATTGGTGAGATAAGAGAGCGGGAGGGAAGAAGTGAGTCATCACATGCGTCCTCATGTTCTGTACCAGTGAATCACTGCATGCTCATTGCATCACAGATGTCCTGTGCAGCAACCAGGACAGCTCTACTTTAGTTAAATACGCATAACCTTGTATACACAAACAGACAAGAATGACGTTTCCTTTCATTTTACGTAGCTGCATAGACATATTCCCCTAATCTGGGTCTTGTAAGGCTAACATGCATTTCCTTGGCTTTCTGAAGACTTCAGCAGCTTCAGTTCTGATGAAACAAACAGTTTAAAACTGAGGTCTCTATGTTAGCCACAAACATGCTGCAAAGGACTCACTTCCTGACTCACAGATCTCAGCTTTTGGACCATTTGACATCAATACATATCCATCAGTACATGCTCTAATCATGTCTTGCTGTGCCATTCAGAGTCACAACAAAATGTCATGCACAAACTCACAAGAAATAAAGAAAATCACCCAGCAGAGCTCTTTTTAATGAATCCTTTTTAAAAAATTAGTCATTCTTCTACTACAAAGAACAATCAGTATAGAAGCTTGACAGCCCTCTCAGGAAGCCAGTATACTTTTCTAACTCCCAATCATCACTTCTCTCCCTGTTCCCATATGTAAAATAAAGCATATAACAATTTTTTTTAAAAAAAAATTAAATTTCAAATACTTTAAAAAATAAAAAAAAAGTCACATAAAACTTCAGGGAAGCAGTTTTAAAAACAAAGTTGGAGGTCACAGGCGATATCAAACAACAAGGAACATAACCAGAGGAGCTCAAAAAATGTGAAAAAGTTTTTGATTACAGGACCAAAAATAATCATCAGACCTAGGTTTTGGTTATCTAGCTGAAACAGCACTACAAAGCAAGGAGAAGGCCCACTGATGTCTATACCTGCTTATTTCTGGTCATGCCTGCACTTGATGCTCCTGCACTGAGCTCCTCCCCAGCTCATTCCAGGAGAGACCACAGGCTTGCAACAGGGCTGAAGACATCAAACTGGGAACATAGTTAAAAGAGAAATGGGAAAATCTAAACTGTAGGAGAGAGACCAGAAAAACACTCATGCACCATCAGCTGGTATTTCATGTGCCTGCAGCTACAGCTCCAAGTTGAATATGCACAGCCATCAATCATAGAATCACAGAACAGCTTGGGTCAGAAGGGATCTTAAAGCCCACCCAGCCTCAATCCCCTGCCACGGGCAGGGCTGCCACCCACTGGATCAGGCTGCCCAGGGCCCATCCAACCTGGCCTACATGGATGGGGCACCCACAGCTCTCTGGGCAGCCTGTGCCAGTGCCTCACCTCCCTCTGAGTAAACAATTTCCTCCTAACATCTAACCTAAATCTCCCCCTTTTCAGTTTAAGGCCATTCCTCCCTGTCCTATCGCTATCAGACCATGCAAAAAGGCAATCCCCCTCCTGCTTATAAGCCCCCTTTAAGTACTGGAAGCTTGCAATGAGGTCACCCTGCAACCTTCTCTTCTCCAGGCTGAACAATCCCAACATCTTCAGCCTTTCCTCACAGAAGAGGTGCTCCAGCCCTCTGATCATCTTCATGGCCCTCCTCTGGACCCACTCCAACAGCTCTGCATCCTTCCTGTACTGGGGGCCGCAGACTTGGATGCAGTGCTCCAGATGAGGCTTCACAAGGGCAGAGCAGAGGGGGACAATCCCCTCCCTCTCCCTGCTGGCCACTCCTCTTCTGATGCAGCCCAGGATACTGTTGGCCTTCTGGGCTGCAAGCACACACTGCTGGCTCACATCCAGCTTTTTGTCCACCATCAAGTTCACTGGCTCATCAGTTGGCTGGGACAGCAAAGGCTTCAGTTTGTCTGGGAAGATTCAGTTTTTCAAAATCTGGGCAATGTTGATGCAGGCCAATGTATGACTAACAGCAGCGCGGCTGTGAGCCATGAGGGATGCTGTCGCCCTCACAACACAACAGAAACAGTAAGATTGCCAAGTAACATAAGTGAGAGTAATTTGATCTCTTTTCACCTGCCAAGCAATCAATTATGGAAAAATTAACTTGTTTCGCAGCAGCTCATGAGCAGATCTAAACAAACTGTTACGAGACCTGACAGTGGACACAGGCAGCACTTTGGGATGGGACAGTAATGTCTGGCTGGGCTGCTCTGCCTGTGTTCCCACCAGGCGACTTCAGCAGTAAACCAGACAGGCACAGTTAAACCAAACCCTTTCTGTTCCAGATGGAGGAAACAAAGGTAGAACCAAAGTTACTAAATCCAACTGCTCCTTCAACATACTCGTGCTCCTTCTCAGGTGCCTTCCTTGCCTCCAGTGATCAGCAAACCTCACCACATTGCAGGAGCCTCCATAGCTTTCACAATACCAAGTAATGCTCAGTAATGCTTAAGCAACAGAAAGTTAGCAGGCAACACATGGAGCGCTTTGCACCTCCATAATCTACAATACAGGCAGAAATGTGTTCAAAGAACTATGCAACTTGCCAGATTCCTTCCTTTGTTAATGACGTTAACCCAAGGGTTTTCCAAGAATTTGAGGACTGACTGTCTATTATGTGACTATGCCTAAAATAACGTAAGTGACTGCAAGTTTGTAATTATTTTATCAGTGATTTTAAGACAAATCCACTACTGATCAAAAACACGCATTTATGACTCAACGGAGAAAAAAAATCACATATTTTTCTAGCTTTCCACCAGAAAACAAGATTTTTTTTGAGATTAAGCATATAGAAACTTGTGAACTGAGGTTCGTCTCCCGGGATAAAAGTCTAATCATTAATAGCAAAATTGAATTTAAAATTTTTGATGTCTCATTTCTCTTTTGTATGTTAAGAGATTGTTAATATGTAAGAAAACATTTCGATATAAGAAAACACATTTTGATCTTACTTTTTTCCCCAAACTTTTGACTTATAAAACACCGAGATGCCTTAATTTTCACTCTAATTCCAAGAGAAAATTATGTTTAAAATCATGGAATCTCATATGCCATATGAACTTCATTTTCCGTACTATTTTTATATAATCTTTGAATACAGATATTATTATTATTATAAACGCAAGAAAGCAAAATGACTAGAGAACAGAATAAAATTTCCAAATTTCAGACATCTTTGAAAAAGAAATAAGAAAATAGACAATTACTGAATATAGAAAAATGACAAATCTTAATTTCCTCTGAAATTTCTTCTTTACAAGGGTTTTTTTGTTTTTTTTTTCTCCCGTTGAAAGCCTCGCATCTTCCTCTCCTCCACTGGGTGGCATTACTACCTAGAGCTGCAGCATTGGACTACACAAAGTTGTCAAAATGAAGTAAACATCTCACACATCTTCTTGATCTCAATCTACGGAATTAAACCATTTGCCTGAGACATCCACATAAGCTAGTCTGCTGACATGCAAAACTGCCACTTTTGAGGTAGATAACAGTCTCATCTGACAGTTTCAGAATGAAGACTGTTGTAAAATAACTGTATCTTACAGCTTAATTTAATCCATACTATTGATTTTGGCAATGTTGAATCGCATATATCTCTTTGACGAATAAATTTAAAAGGGAAGGACTAATATATTAAAAGCATATGATCACTATCTGTGATGCAGAGAGAAATATAGCATAAAATTACATATAAAATAACTTCAGGGACTGAAAGAGCATTTGAACTCTAGTAAAAATCAGTGTTCAAGCCCCTAAGCATTCCCAATGAAGTGAAACACATAGTACCTCAATGTGTCACGAAGAAAAAGCAAAAGAGTGGATGTAGGAATGTGAGAAGTTACTTTCTTGCTCTCTGATGCACATGACTAGGACACCTGGGCTCTGCAGAACACCCCACAAATCCCACCACCAAACTGTCCCTTCTTTTCCCCTTCATGTACCAAGACTCAACTGCTCATTTCCTTCCACCAGAACCAAAGTGCAGGGAGTGAGGAAAGAGGCTACAAACCTATTACATCTCAGCTGACTGAAAGGATGCAGTTGGAATAAACACTTGGACGCTGAGAAATACTTTGCGTCACAATTTAGACAGCAACTCACCACTTCTAGGAAAAGCATGAGGAGCAGGAGTAACTGTCAACAATCTTTTTTTTTTCCCTTTACAACAGTAAAAAGATTTCAGAAATAAAAGAAGAGATCCAGAGTCCTTATGCATGAATCCATACCTACAAATATTAGCAGGAAGAGATTTAGATAATATACTGACAATATTTCTGATGTGTTGTTTCATTTAAACCTGATTTGATCATAGGGCTTAGACCACAATTCCTTTCTGTCTTCTTAACCTGTCTTTCTCAAACCCACCACTCCTACTTTCTTCACCCCTTTCACCCAGAAATGCCATTGTTAACCCCTTAAACAGACTGTCTTTACGTGCACATACCAGACCCAGCTCATATCAGGCTTTCAGCCTTGAAGAACTCACACTTACAATAGGACAAGGAATCATGCACTTTTGGCATACTGCAAGTATTTTATTGAAAAGTTCTGTTCCCTTACTATCAATTTTTGACCCAGGTCTTCAACTAGCCTTCAGTGTTTTCATGGCTGAGAGAATGTGCGCAGAGGAACCTGCCCTGACTGAACCTTCTAGGAAAACAAAAACAAGCCCAAACCTTCAAATTTCACCCCCTCCTCAAAATAAAACATCCATGGGGTAGGAACTGTACCATGCCTTCAGTAGTGCCACCATCAGGTAAAGAGAATAAAACTTCCAACCATCCCTCTTTCCTTTCTTTGGTTAGGGTCTCTTAGGTTGTACGGCACTTTGCTTCTTGGGCTTTTATTCCAGAAAAATCCATTTGAGAGAGTTTATAGTTCAGAATGACAGGCTTGAGTTTGCCCAGGCTGGCTCCAACCAACGATGTGCAGCCACACTTTCCTGTCCACCCCCACTCCACACGCACGGCGCGCAGGGCTGCCCACACTCATCCCGCTGCATGCACAAGTGGAAGCTCGGTACACAATGCACAGCGGATTTCTGCACCACTGAATTAATGTATACATTTGGTGGAAGAGAATCCTCTCTCCAGAATGAGTTCATGGCACAGAGCTGCTAACTACTTCTTCCTTTGCTCTGGTATTCTCTCCACAAGTGTGCACATTTTGGGCAAGAACTTGACTGAAGAGCGAAATTTGTCTTTCCCTCAGACTTGCATTTAAAACCTCCCCACAGAAACAACAGTCGAGTCATTTCTTCTCCTTTCATTGCCATTCAGCAGCCACATTTAACCTTTTTATGTAATTTGCACAGGCTTCAGGACTTTTTTTCTATTCATCTGTGGATCACTTCTTATAAATTGTGGTCTTTGTCCTCCACGAGGGGGCTGGAATACGAGGAATGAAGTTTTTTCAGTAATGATTGTTCCTTTCAATAGCAGCAAGCTACAGATTTTCTTTATGCCACGAGGGACAAAGTTATTTTCATAAAGTGACTAATGGTTATTCAGAAGTGACCGTAAGAATACAAGAATTACTCTGTTATTGCCAAATGCAGTTTACCCACTTACTATATTGGCAGCAGTTCATTCACTCCCCTCCCACACAAAGCTACAATCTTCCCAGTTCTGCTAATTTAACTGCTCATCCAGTCCTACCACAACCCACCTTTGCCAAGTGATTAGACAGTGACAGAGATTAATGAAAAATGAGGGAAAAGAGGAAAAGGAAGAAAGAAAACTGTTCACACACACACTTCTTTGCAATCCATTAAAAAAATGCATATTGCAGAGATCTGGAAGAAAAGAACAAGAGTAAAGGCCAAATCCTCCACCAACAGATGAATCTCTGTAACTCAACAGTGTTTTTCAAGTACCTTACGAAGGTCGTTTCTAGGCACGTAAGTTCAGTTCCGTTCATACATTTGGACATTGGTTTGGCCAACATACATGTCTTCTTGCTTCTTACCACATCAGACAGCCACAACAAAGAAGCAATGCCAACTGAAGGACTCGTGCATATGCTTACCAGCCAATGCAGGGAATGTTTCTTCCTCCCTGTTTCTCAGTCCTACCTGCACGGGCTAGAGCTCCACTGCCAGGCTGTGCTGCTGGCAGCCAGAGCCAGTACTTCCGACACTTCCTTGGTGCCAGAGCATACTTCTGGTCACACTGATGCAAGCAATTCTGCCCACCATGCTTGCAAAGATGTTGCTCATTATTTTAATGACTATACAGAATGAGCAATTTTCAGCTCCATGTGCCACATCATGTACGAATTAGCAAGCAGAAGAAACATTTTGCTAGACTGATTCATGTGCAGTTGCAGCTGCACGGCTTTGCCCAAGGAGCATGCTTCTTGTCACCTCCAAGAAAGGCTGGATTTAAGAAACACGCAGGCCAGTAGTTCTGAGTTTCCCTTTTCCTCACATGAAGGATTTGCAAATATTCCTACAGTCTTCTCACATCTCCAGATACATGGGCTATGTACATAGAAAATTTGCACTACTATTAATCACTGTACTTTCTGAGCGTTTTGTATGTAAAACAGACTGGCAACAGATGACTTCATACATTCTTTGATTCTTTCTCTTGACAGTTTATAGCTGTACGGAAATTTACAGATCCCGGCCTGAACAGGGGACTAACCCATGAGAAAGGGTTTATATTAGCTTAGGAACACAAGTACAGTGCCTCAGCCTGCGCTTCTGCACAAAGCCAGATAAAAACTTGTCTGTGAGAAACTGCTCTGTAACTGTAGATAGGTACCCTTGCTTTCTGTAAACAACCTTGCTTATTCCAACAAGTGATGCTATATTTGTCCCCTGCTATTATATATATGGCCACGGTACTAAGGGGGGGGGCACAAAATTCTTGCCAGCCTGCCACTGCCAGCACCTGTATCAGAGAACCCACTGCTGGCCTGTTGCCCTAGGCACCCGTATTGGCAAACCCTTTGCCAGCCCACTGCCACCCGCACCCCTATCGGCACAGACTACTGGATGGCCACCCCGCTATCACGAGTACTCTTCTATTAAACTGATGAATCTGAGCTCTCTTCCGAGTGCTTTCCTCAGAATCAGTGAACCTTACACAAAGGTGCTCTTGCTTTTGCGCAACAGTAGCAAATTCCATTATACGTTTTTGGGTAAGTTAAAATATATGGGAGATGCAACCCACTTTAC
Source organism: Penelope pileata (assembly GCA_013396635.1). Taxonomy (NCBI): domain Eukaryota; kingdom Metazoa; phylum Chordata; class Aves; order Galliformes; family Cracidae; genus Penelope; species Penelope pileata. Next base: position 1,683,719 of record WBMW01002665.1, read on the forward strand.
AGTAGAATTAATCACCACCAAACTCTAGCAATTTTCCATCTACATGCCATTCCTCCATCTGGAACAACAAACACAATGTCACCTTCTCCACTTGTTTCTTATCCCTGTGCTCAGCTGTAGCAGAACTTAGAGCCACAGAAGGCCCAGCTGTAACATCCTGACAGCCAGGATCAACCACAGCTGAGCTCTTCCAGGAAAGGCTACCTAACAGAGATGAGAAATTGCTGTCCCTGGAAGGTAAGCAAGGGCTAGGCAATTATCTATTTCAGTGCTCCACTATCCTTACCATTAAAGAAATCCTAATGTTTAATCTCCCTTTCACTCCAATTTTTCTTGGTCTTATTTGCTGTGGACAAAGGGAATTATAATGCCTCTTTGCCTATGGACACATTCAACAAATTTAGAGTGTCCCCCTCACACCCTCTTATCTGTAAATTAAACAATCTCTTTTCTTTCAGATTTTTTACAGAATATAGTCTGTGAAATTCTGGTAGATCATCCTTGATGTTTTCCTGCATCACCCCCAAAATAGCACACGTAATTCCTGATGAGTGGCATCCAAAAATGGACATGGTACTTTTGCTAAAGCCTCAGCAGGGCTAGGTAGAGCAGGCAGACTACTTTGCAAGTCTTGTATGCAGCACCCCTTTCTATACATGCTGGTGTTTGGTGATTGCTTCCCATAGAACACCCAATACACTGAATCACAGATTAAATCCAAGTCAACAATAATCATTGCATCTTCCTCAGCAGAACTGCTGCCTACAAATTCACCTCCTATCACGGGGATGAGCCATTGTCTGCTGATAACCAAATACAGTATTTTGCATTTGACTTGTATCTTATTTCAGACCTATCTGGTCAAAACTAATTTTAATCCTGTCCTTCAATGTTTGCAGAGTAACTCCTATCTCAGTTTGGCATTGGTTGCACAGTGAATAAACTTAGTGTCTACTCCACTTTCCAAGTCATTAATTAGAAATGGTAATTAATTTTGGACCATGACAGGTGCCTGGCTCAGCATATAAGACTGACCTCTGACACAGTATCTAATTCCCATTAATGCCTGCACAGACAGACATGCAGCTTAGTGTGGTTATGGAGATACAGCATAACAATCTTCTACATTTCCTAGGACTTTCAAGGCAATATTGAAAAAAAGGACCAGTTCTACTCATTTTCCCCTCTGTGGAAAATGAGCTCTTTTCAAAGAAAAGCAGTAGATTATTTTCCATCTGTTTCCATGTTTTTAATTAGCCTTTCCTTCAGTATATGTTAAAAGTCTTCAGATTATACAGAAACTCAGTTAATGAACCTATATTGCTTAGACCATATTATTCTTTCTGTTGTCAAATTTGGGTGGCATGTTTCTTGCCCTCTTTTCTTTTAGGGACAGTCACCAAGGATTTTCATTAAAAATCCTTTTTGACTGATCTACAGCTCCATGTACCATTTAAGAACCTGGCAACAATCAGAGACGCCTTCTGAATCACTCATTTGAGCTGCCCTCCTCTTAGTTGTGCTATTTTCCCCTTCCAAGCCTCATTTCCATCAGTACTCTTTTCTCCAATGGATATAACCAAATGCTGAAGCATATTTTTCATTTGATCAATCTGATTCTTTGCTCGGCTATCACTGCAGAGCAAATGCTTTCCCTTATTATATGTATAGGTAAAGAGCTTTTACTATTGGCACCTTTCTTTTATTGTAACTAAGCTAGACTTGTTTTTTGTGTTTTTTTTCTTAATTTTATTATGAGTCTGTTTTTTTCTGACTTAAACATTTCTTTATTGGTCCTTTTGTTCTTCTTTTTCCTATTCTTTGTGGAAAACATACTGCTTACTTCTAACCACCTCAAAAAGTTCATTATTTGACTAGAATATTTCTCCTCAGTTTGAAATACTACTTCCAGTTCCTCTATGAAACCACATATAAAACAAGACAGCTATACAGTGACAAAGCCTTTTACAAACACATCCAGTAAAGCCTAAATCTCTCTGTTAGCATTTTTTCCTACCCTCACATCTGCTGGGATGAGAAGAGCCAGTAGTCTGGTAATGCCAAATGAACAGCACCAGACAGAAGGCTTTTCCAGCACAGGGACTGAGAGCGAAGAATCTCTGCAGGCTCATCTCCATGAAGCCTTCCAGGCTTAAGTGTCCTTCCTGCTATGCCACTTACTGGCTTGTCTGTCCTACCTCTCACGCTAACATTTTTCCTTCAAGATCCATGCAAACAGCTTTACTATCTCTTGCCCTGCTCTAACACCACTCCGAAATTGAGACCACACCCCGCCACCAAAATGCCAAAAGCAAAGGAGAAATCAGTATTAATATGAGTTCTTGTACGGGAAATGCTAGGTCGCGGCCTGAATCTGTGATTGAGCACCTGGAATAAGGGCTGTGGCTGGCCTGAGGAGCCCAGGCAAATCGTTTGCACCTGTGCTGCCCACGTGATCAGAAGGGGTGGAACCAGGGTGGGGCTGCCCTGGGCTCATTTAAGGGCCAGCCACGGAGGCAAAGGCATCTCCTGTGGGAACTGGCTGCTCTTTGGGGGAAGTCTTGTTGTGGGAATCACTGTCACGTGAGTCTAAAACTTGTTATTCCTGTTTTTATGACTGTTAAATCCTCAATTACTTTACCTAGGATCACCAAAAATGTATCTGAAGCAATCTCACTGCTTCATTTGCATGATATCTCTGATTGCTGGAAATCTCCCTGAAGCAACTTTGCTACTTTGTTTGCAGAATATTTCTTTTACCCTCAGAATGTCTTTTGCTCCACAGATATTCACTTTGAGATAGCAGCTGACCTCTCTCATCTTTCTGGTTAATGATGTCCTCATTTTCTAAGCAAGAAAAACTCATGTGAAGAAGCTGAATCTTGAGTAAAGTCATAAGTAGCATTCCTGTGATGTTTTCCAGACAGTGGGAAAAGCTTGCATTGACTGCATCCAGCTCTGTGCTAGCCCATAGCTGGCACACCAGCAAGGAACAGCAACGTGAGTCAATCCATAAAACTACTGAGTGTGCCTGGAGAGATGCTCTGTGACAAAGCTCAAATCAGTTTGATCTTCTGTGCTGCGATACCAAGGTTAGAACCCTACCCAAAGGAATCCCAACAGAAGGACAGCTTTGGAACACAGTGGTGCCCTCACCTTTTCAGTTGCTGGATTAGTATTTTCAGCTGCTTGCTCTGGAAGAAGTTGGCGATTGTGTCTAGCTTTCCTTGCTAGAGGAAGGAGAGGAACCTCTGCTTCTTCAACAGCTTCAATATTCTGTTTAGATTTGCCTTTTTTGATGATTTTTGAAGGGGTATGGTTTACTTCTGTTCTTAGCTTATTTCTAATATTTACAAGTTTGCAGTCACTGCGTCTTTCAAGACCTTTTGGCTTTCCCTCTTTGGCAGAGAATTCCAGTCAATTCATCTCGTGCAGTGCCACTGGCAGGCACAGGATTGCCATGTTGTAGAGGTTGTTGACTTCATCTAACAGGTGCTGACTGCTTGCCCACAGCTTCTCAGCATGGCTCCATACCTCCCAGTCAAAGTTGTTCAGGAAGGCAGCCAGCTTCCTGCTGTGTGTGCATGCAGCTGCCTTCTTGTGGGAGGGACCCATGGGGACTGCACAGCAGCACCAGCAGGACTCAGTTGCCGAGGTCAGGTGCTTCAGAGTTGGACCAGCCAGAACAGCAGCAACAGATCTCAAGGTACAGGGAGGTTTCAGGAGTTTCCTGTGCCAGGGAAACACCTGGGAAAGCAGTGACCCAATGGCAACCAACAGCTCTCCTGGGAGAGGCTGACATGACATGAGTATTGCCAGGGCAATAGAGACCATGCCCTTATAAGAGGCCTCCAGAAGCCACCAAGCACAGGGAGGGGAAAATCAGTGCCTGTGTCCCCCATAGTCTGCTGCAGCAGCAGACATAGTAGCTCATGCAGCAGGATGCTGAAGTTCTGCCAGCTCTAGAAGCAAGGAGTGCTTGTTCTAACTGACCCTCGAGGTAGAATGGCAAGCACTCAACACTAAGACCGCAGCTCTGGAAGGGCAGGTATGCACCATCCATCCTGGAGATGACCAATGCCTCCACCCAGACAAACTGAGAAGCAGCTGTGTAGACCCTAGGCTGTGGGAAGTGCATAGGACTTTCCCCTGGAGCAGAGGTGGGTGGCAAGCTAGTCTGCACAAGGTGTGCCCAGGTGGAGAACCTCCGTGACAGGTGACTAAGCTGCAAGAGACAGTCAAAAGTCTGTGTAGTATTAGGGATGCAGAAATAGAGAGAGACAGCTGGATTTGAGTGCAGCCTGCACTGAATCCACAGCCTGTGGCCAAGCAGCTCCAAACTCCCCTACCAGCACATCCAGTAGGAGCAGAAGCCAACAGTGGTGAGAAATGGGGAATGTCCAGGACAAGGACTAGCAAGAGGAAGAACCTCCTTCAAAGCCTGAGATGCCTCTGCAGAAAGAGGAGGAAAAAGAATCTGTAACAGTTAAGTCCTCATACCTGAGTAGGGCAGCCAGACCTGCTCCCCATTGTGTAACAACTTCTGCAACTAAGAAGTGATGGGTGACAGTGGTGGGTGACTTTCTTCTAAAGAGTACAGAGGCGCTAATTTGTTGTCCTGACCTCTATCTACAGAGGTCCACTGCTTACCTGGGGCTTGCATAAGGGATGTGACACAGATTGCCAGATGTTGTACAACCCATTGACTACTATCTGCAGCTGCTGTTCCACGTAGGCACCAGTGACACAGCTGTGAGCAACTTGAAGAATATCAAGAGAGACTATAAGGTGGGACTATAAGGCACTGGGAGCAGTAGTGAAGGACTTGGAAGTGCAGGTAGTACTTTCATCAGTCCTCCTGGTTAAAGAGAAGGGGAGGGAAAGGAAATAAAAAAAAGATAAAACTAAGAAAATCAATTAATTGTTAAGGGAGCAGTGTCATGGACGAGGCTTTGGCTATTTGTACCATAGGAAGCTTGGAGAAATCTGGTCTTCTGGGGGCTGATGGGGTCAATCTTTCAGAGAAGTGGAAGAGCATCTTTAGCAACAAGCCCTCCAACTTAGTCAGGAGGGCTTTAAACTGAAGTTTCTGGGGGAGGGGATCTTCAATTCATCCCACTTTGAGACCAATGACAGTAACGAATGTTCTGGGCCTAGAGTAGGATCACAGGCCAGGAACAGAGCACCTGAAGTGAAGGACAAGGGAACTCTGGTAAATCAGCCTCAATGGGGGCCCAACTTAAATGCCTGTACGCTAATGCATGGGGAACAAGCAGGAAGAGTTACAGGTGTGTGCATGCCTACAGGGTCATGATGTCATCAGCATCACTGAGATGTGCTTTCATGACGGCATAGGAATAGATGGGTATAAGTGCTTTAGGAAAGACAAGCAGGGGGAAAAGGGGAGGAGGTGTTGCTCTCTATCAGTGATCAGCTGGAGTCCATGGACATCCTCCTGGGGATGGATGAGGAGCTGCCAGAGAGCTTATGGGTCAGGATTAAAGGGAAGGCAGGGGAAGGAGACAGTGTAGTGGGAGTCTGCTACAGGCTGTCTGACCAGGAAGACTGAGTGGATGAAGTCCTCTATAAACAGAAACAGTTTTGCATTCACAAGCTGTAGTTCTCATGAGGGACTTCAACCACCCCAGTATCTGTTGTTACTACAACACAGCAAGGTGCCAGCAATCGAAGAGGCTTCTGCAATGCATTGATGATAACCTTCTCTTCCAAGTGATACAGGAACCCATGAGAGAAGGTGCTATGCTGGACCTTGTCCTCACCAACAAGGAGGGACTGGTGAGTAACGTGAAGCTCAAGGGCAGCCTTAGCTGCAGCAACCATGAAATGACAGAGTTCAAGATCCTTAAGGCATCAAAGAGGGTGTGCAGCGAACTTGCTACTCTGGACTTGAGAGCAGGCTTTGACCTCTTCAGGGATCTGCTTTGCAGGATGCTCAGAAAAATCTGCACCAGTGGAAGTGACCCACTGTCACTATCACCACTGCAGAAATACATTACTCAGAGCCTCACTGTGCTCACATTCACTGTTTGGTCTCCACCAATGTTCAGCAAGCATTGATGAATGTCAGTGGGTGCCATTTTCTTTGTGTGAAGGAGTTCAGTTCCACTCCTTTGCTCCATCCACACTCTCATGTCAGATACCATTGTGCCAGGCTGCCCCTCTGCTGCCATCTGTCACATGGCAGCAAAATGGAACAGAATATCAGTAGGAAGGTTCAACCTCTACTGTCATCCCACAAACATCTGCCTTTGACACTGTAGGACAACACAAAATAGGAGGCATTACTTTTGGAGCTCCTTGGGTAAAACAGGGACCCTCACACCAGAGAGAAACTAACTAGTTATCACTATAACAGCTAGCAGCGCTGGGATATATGCGTCTCATTTAAAAATGATTTATGGGGGCAATAAACTCTTAAGCAATTTATCCTTTGATGGCTGGCTCACAATTCCCACTGGTATCATACGCACTATGGAAACTATGATAGATAATCTGTTAAAAAAGTGCATCTGTTTCTTGTGCAATGTTTCCAGCATGAAAATAAAGCCTGAATTTAACAAATGGGTCCTTCTAGGATGGGATCGTTTTGTAGATAATTCTTCTCCCAAATGACCTCAAACGCTTTCAAATTTTCCGTGAGTAAATTGGGGTTCACAGTCAAGCTTCCTCTCTCTTCTTGATGGCAGTCCCCTTTGAAGAAAGCTGCAAGATTTTAAAATGTGATAAATACTGTATGAGAAGAAGTTTTCCTTGGTTTCAGAAACTTTGGGACTGTCGTGGTAGTTCCTCTGTAGACATGAGGGATAACCAGAAATCTGCTACAAAGAGTGTAATTTCAGAACTGACTTGTTTGTCATTGGAACCCAGAGTTAAAACTAGTATCAGACCTTCTTTAGAATAAGTTCTGGAAACTAATGTGGTAAAGAAAAGGGGTAATAGCAAGCAGTCTTTAATTATTTTCCACCATGATTACATGATAAATGTGTGCTTTCAAGTCTCCTGCACAATCTCTGCAAGAAGAAAAGGTCAAGTCTAAGCCTGGAAGATTTCCAACTGTGTCCCTCTCGTATCCCTTCAGTATCTCAATTTAACAAAAACATCCACGCATACACACAAAAGATCTACTTCCATACTAACGAGTACTAGCAGCAGCAATCTAAACTAGGCTTCCTCAATGGATCAAGATTTAATTACATTTAGCCCATGAGTTTAACATTTGATAAGTTTCTGCCATCATTAACATCAATAGCTGTTTAATGGCGCACAAGGTGTTCTCGCAAGTGACTGATTTTCTAAAAGACACAATGATGAGAAAGAGATGCTTTTAAGCCAGTCGATTTGTTCCTTTCTAAAAATGCAATGGCAGGACCTGACACCCCTTTTTCAGTTGTTTTTTAAGAAAGTTTGAAGCATAGAAAGCTCCCAAAAGATTCCCCAAAGATATGGTGAAGCACCACTGCCAAACACCAAGATTTCTCCTGACAATAGCAGAAGATGTCAGTGCCTTAGCAGCAGCTTGCTATTTGGCCCTGCCTGGAAGAGGGCCCTCAGTGTGGGACCTCAAGCAACAGTCACCTGAGAAAAGACCAATCAATGTCCCTGTGGAGCAGCGTGGAGAAGATTCAGAGCATGAGGCCTAAATCCAAGGGCCAGAGCACAACCTGACCCTGTCAGAGGTGAAATGGATTATTAGTATTAATCCTGGCCGGACTGTGGACTAGCTTTGTTGATATTTTCCTGAAGAAAAGTGACTGTTCTGTACATATTCCAAAAGCATGGGACATGTTTTATTTTTGCCACTCTACAGGAGGAGTTTGTTTTATTATTCGAAAGCCAGGGAACTAGCTTAAAGTTTCCAAATCAATGAGAGAGTTTTGTGCAATACCAAAGATTAAAGGAAAAAAACAAACACACACTCCTCCCAGTAAAAAACCCACCACAAGTCTGTGGTGATGCCTTTACTGCCAGACGTCCCAATGCTTCTGGGGACACAGCTCCAGACAAAACCAGAGTATACAAGATGATAGCACCATAGCTATTTCCCTTAATAAAGATCTGGGACTACAGAAAAAATTCCTTTGTGGGAAAAACACACTGGCAGCACAACTCATGCTGTGGCCAAAAGCACAGTCACTGTGACAGGTGACGACAGGATGTGGGCTGTTGAACAAGTGAGAGCCAAAACAAATGAGATCTCACGGATCTGTAATTAGGTCTTTAATACTCATGCAAATGTCACTGCTAGCATCTACACAGATCTTCTAACTCACTCTGAAGTACATCCTCGGTTAGAGCAAAGAATAAAACAGAGCCACAATACTTGCCTGCTTGAAAGGAAAGCGTGATCTTTTCAAAGACTATAAGGCATCTAAAGAAAGCCCCTGAAATGGAAATGATAAGGCCTTTCCTAGGAATTACAGAAAGCATAAGGACTTCTCGGGCAGACTTTATGCAGTGCCTTTACCACTTTCCATCCACTTCAGAAAATCTGGAGCTAGGAGCAATTGAATGTGAAATACGTGTTATTTACAACACAAAATATTACTGGAATACACACATCCATATGAAAAAGCCAAACCCAAACCATTCATTTGGATTTATTGCCATTTTTAAGAAGCCCTGGTCAGGGGACAGACACAAAGGTAGGACTGACCCTAGCAAATCTGAGCTGGTCAAGCAGATGTTTTTTATAGGTAAAAATGGTATTTCCAGGGTACTGTTCATACCCTCCTCTAACAGGTATGTGAAGTGCTTATTCTCTCCATTGGACTCACTACAAAATGGTGATGGGTGGATAACCCTCAGGCAGATATATACATTGCAAACACCTAGAGCTGTACTAGGTGAACTTCTACTCACCTATGCCAAGGGGCATAGAAACAAGGGCTCGAGACAAGAAGGGCAGCAACAGATAACTCAGCAGACCAAGCCCTGGAGATGAGCTGTTTTCAGAGGGACACGTTTGGATGCCAGGTCCTGCAATAAACCAGTATATCCTGCTGGGACCACAGCAGCAGACACACCACCATGGCTGTCTCCAGCCCATGACAGAAGAGCAGTACTGCTTTGGCCTGACAGTGCTAAAATTAGCACTTTATTCCCAAGTATTGGCTGTCCTCTCCCATGTGCCTGAACACTTTGCTTTCTTCCATGGAAACCAAAGATTTTGCACTGACTTTCCAAGCAGGTTACTCCCTACAGCCTTATCTCAAAGACGCAGGCCTCCAGCGAGGAGAAGAGGTTCAGCAAGGGACGCCACCAAAAGCTTTGATTTTTAATGACTAAGGCACTCAGGCGTGACATTTCCTACTCCAATTCCATTTTGTCCCTTCACATTAAGGACTGGATTCAATCACCAGCTTATTTTTGCAGGCATTTAATCATAAGGATAAGTAAACACAAAAACTGGCAAGGAGACAAGCTCTGCAGCCCAACTTCTTCCTTACTCTACAACTCAGTACAAGGCAGTTCCACTCAGCCCTGAAAATGCCAGTACCTACGCTGATAGAATCCAGAAAACTGTGATGCATCATTCTCACACCGCACAGCAAAGAAAACAATTCAGAATTTAAGAGAAGCACAAGACACAACTGTCTTTACAATTACAAGTAGCATCAGGAAAATATTAGCAGACGCTATTTAAACAAAGCTCTTATCACCTCAATCCTACCAAAGATCTTAGAATTACCCCATTACCCAATCCTGAATATGCACTGTTTTAAAAACACAGGCTTACTGCTTATCTGTTGCCCGCATCCAAATATTTTGTTTTCCTAAAAAGGGCCTGAGAAGCCAAACAAATCAACACCACCAAGTTTCTTTTGGAAGCAGGAAAGTATTCTAAGTTCAGGACAAATGGGTTTTGTCACACAAGAGATAAAAAAAGGAAGCAGGAGAATAAAATGTAACATCAAAATCTCCCCAGGAGGACTGGCATTTTTGCATCACGTCTGAGGCCAAAGTTCCTGCCAGTTCCTAACTTCAAGCTGCACATTTTACAAAATAAATTTAGAAAAGTCATTAACATATACAGAGAATGATGAATTCAGTTTAACCAATTAATTCAATTCATTATTACCATTGACCCCAATCCTGTTAACATAAAAGAATCTCCCAAAATATTTGGATGATATTTTAGGAATTTCTAACACTAAATGTTTGAAAAGGGAAGGGGACAAAGGCTGAAGAGATGGTTTAAAAGCATGTAATCTAATGAATCTGTAAAAAGGAGTTAAATGACAACATCTAAAATGCAAGAGAGAACATAAGGATTTTATGTGCACCATACTGAATTTTGGGTTTCAGTCTAAGCTCTGGCGAGATGGAGGAGAGCAAAACTGCGCAGAAATAGACTGAAACCATAATCCAGTAAAGACTTCAGCAAGAAAATGTCATCCCCATCTTTATGTTACTGCAAATCTGGGAGAGTCCCAGCAAGGCAGAGACACACTAAGTCACTCATCACAGCCAGTGAGCTTGGCTCGCTGCAGAATCAGAGCAGAGAACACCGCATTTCCATGCACCCATGCCCCAAAGGCTGTCACCACTAGGAAGGCAGACAGATGCCTCCCCACTCTCTTAAGCTGTCCCTGAGGAAGCACGAGTACACGGAGATTCCCTCCCTGCAGAGACTGGCAAAGACAATGCGCAACGCAACATCAACAAGAGATGACCTATCCGTGGTGCCATGTACCTGGGCCAATCCTTCAGGCAGGCAGAGAAGTCCTAAGCACAAGACACACTACAGACCCTTACAAGCAATGCTCTCCACTGCCCTTCTTTTCATGCCCACTATGACAGCACAGGCAAGAATATGGAAAGGCAGCACCTAGCATCAATATGCCTCGCTTCTGACACAGGCATACAGCTTTGACTTTGACTGCCGTGCTTCAACAGTATGATCAAACACTAGATGTTCATGGATACTTTTTTTAACTGGTAAAGTAGCTTTACAGTCATACCTATGATTAATCAGCTCTTAGAAAAATATCGACATTCAGTTCTGGAGACAGAGTGATCTATGGGATCCACAAATGAGCCTGTTATTGGAAAGATCCACACACAGCTGCTGGGTGAAATCCCGAGGGTGCAAGGTATAAACACAGATTATTGGTTACAGCAGTGTTCCCTGTATCTGCATGAATTGGATAAAATTGCTCAAATCACAGAGTTAATTCAGCTTAAAAGTGTAACTTTTTTGTGAAAATACTTCCATGAAATATTTTCCTGTTCTCCATCCAGTTGTACATCTGCACTGCAAAAGAGGTTGCTAATGATATCACTGAGCACTAACTTTCTAGATGGCCTCTCCCTGAAATTTGTTCCAACAGTGAGTGATTATTTGGCTTAAATATTACTTAAATATCCAGGACATCTAAAAGAACCTCAGGAATTACGGGGGAACTATTGCCAGCATGTCCTCAATGGAAGGTGACCTCTACAGATTGGCAGCACCAAAAAGTAAGAGCTTTGATGTCAAAGATAAATCTCTTTTTCCCTCCAATAGCGTAATAAAATAAAACCTGAGCAGCATTAAACAAATGTTAAGTGGAAGACAGTCCCCATTTTACAAGACAAAGATATGGATCAGTGTGGTGATTTCTCACATGAACCCTGTAATGAACAAGCACACCTCTCATACTGCAGATCCTAAACATCCATCACACCCGTGCAACCCTTCTTGACTTCGGTCGCTTTCAGAGGACCAGAAATGACTGTTATTAGTGTGCTACACTCCCTTTACTAAGAATAAATGTGCTCTGGACCTTTCTACATCTGAGTGGTGAAAACTTGCATCTACCCAGCTTGCTTTTAATGCATTTCTTTAGCCAGAAAAACTTACCTGGATGCTCCTTTTTTTCATCTCTTTCCACTGACTTCTGCTATCTTCTTACAAAGTAGGGAAGTTTAGAAACACTTTAACTGTACTGAAAGATTTCCATTATTTTTACTTAATACAAAAGACTCTTTAATACAAAAGAGATAACGGCAATCTTTAAAGAGAGATACCAATCTAGGACTGTTCAGTATCTTTGTGAACACAGAATCCCAAAGGCATATGTTACACGCTTCTAACACAGGACCCCTCTGTCCTCTGGAAAAAAATAAACACCACTGAGAGCATTTTACAGTTATTTACAGAATTAAACAAAAGTATCACTGCAACTGCAAGCAGCTAAAGCAAAGCATTGAACAATGTATGACAGCTGAACTCAAGCTCATCCTTCCTTTTTCCTGTTATTAAAATGTTATGCACGAGAAATCTTTTATTGTGTGCTTCAGAAAGCTGATGATAGTCATTGAAAGTTTCTAAGCACTAATAAACTAACACATCCAGTTTATCCCCATGTTCAACATTAGTGTTAGTGGGATCCACAAACGAGGTTTAATAAAATTGAAACCAGTGACTCATCTTGGGTAGCAGCAATATGTGGGGAGGAAAAAGAATGAACAATATACGGGGAGGAAAAGGATGCCATTGCTAGCCAAGTTCTGAGCCTGCTCACTAGCTTATGCTGTTTAATGTATGAAACACTGCAAAACAAGGATTATTTTCTATTATCCTACACAGGAGATACTGCTGTGGCCATAAATGGAGGAGAATGCATTAAGCATAAGAAGGTGAAGCTGCAGGGTACCTTTTTGATAAGAATTGGTGCAGAAAGACAACATTATACAGAGAAAAGCAGGCTTAACTTTCTTTGCAACAAATTGTTATAGCTAACCTGCATTTATAACCCTGAGCATGTTTTTCCATTCTTAATCACAGAATCACAGAATTGCAGGGGTTGGAAGGGACCTCGAGAGATCATCGAGTCCAACCCCCCTGCCAGAGCAGGTTCCCTACAGCAGGTTGCACAGGTAGGCGTCCAGGTGGGTCTTGAATATCTCCAGGGAAGGAGACTCCACAACCTCCCTGGGCAGCCTGTTCCAGTGCTCCGTCACCCACACCGTGAAGAAGTTCTTCTTCATGCTCTTAATGAGCATTATTATAGCACACATCTACTCAAGAGCTTTTTCCAAATGGATTCAGTATTTAAGTGTCTTCTTTAATCACTTTATAGCAGTATAATATGCATTAGATACATATATCTCACAATATACAGAATTACGTCAGGTATTGATCAACACAAGGTAACTTCTCTAAAGTCCTTCATGTTGCTGTTTAAGTCAAAGAGAATGTGTCCTTGTTATTTTATTGCCACAAGTTATGAAAGCCTACCTGAAGCAAATGCATCCCTGAAACAGCGTCTGTGGGTTTATCACCGTGAGGTCCAACTGCATGTTAGAGGGCCTCATGAAGCATCTCATTTTCTTCTACAGGAGATGTGACTTGGGCTTACTGCTCAAGGCAAAATTCACACACTTCCCATGGACTGGAACTACTTGCAAATGTATTTCAACCAGTTTTAGCAATCTGTGCAGTGCTGTGAAGTTTCCTCTGGCACTCTCCATAAAGCCTGCCCAGGTTTTCTTCTGTCAAGTCCAGCATAACACGACTCTTCTGAACCCAAGGGAAAACAAAATTAAGACTATCAAAATATGAAGAAGGGTGCTGATAAGTCTAGAGAGGCCCTTCAAGTGCACATCTAAGACTTCAAAGGTTTATTTAAAATTGCAGCATTTATATGCCACTGTGCTGCCCTAAAATCCTAAATATTACCATTTGTAAGACTGATTCTGACAGCCCACTAACAATTTGTTTGTCTGAGGTCTCCAAGCCTTTCACAGAATCACAGAATGGTTTGGGTTGGAAGGGACCTTAAAGCCCAGCCAGTCCCAATCCCCTGCCATGGGCAGGGCTGCCACCCACTGGGTCAGGCTGCCCAGGGCCCATCCAACCTGGCCTTGAGCACCTCCAGGGATGGGGCACCCACAGCTCTCTGGGCAGCTGTGCCAGTGCCTTCCCACCCTCATAATGAAGAATTTCCTCCTAAAACATCGCTCTTCATCTTCCTTATAAGTTTAGGTACCAGAAGACTGCAAAGAGGTCTCCCTCGAACCTTATCTTCTCCAGGCCAAACCACCCCAACTCTCTCAGCCTTTCTTATAGTAGTGCTGCAGCCCTCTGACCATTTCCACATCCCTCCTCTGCGCCCACTGTGTCCTTTCAATTACTGCCTTGCCCTGCTGGGAGCCCATCTCTAGGAGGTGGCCATGGTCCCACCACTGTGGACACACTGGGCAACAGCTGAACCGCTCTGCTCTTTCAATGGGTGGAAATCTATGCCTCGAAGACCCCTTTTAGCAGACAACCAGCTCTGGGGATGAAACTGAAAGAGCTGTAGAGCTGTTAGGAATCAAGTTTTCTTACAAGGCCAGATTTGGCAGCTTGGTGCCTTTTTCCATTTACACCCAGCCAAAGGCAGTATCTCTGCTTCCTAGGGCAGCAACATGTACAGCTCTGACCTCTAAAGAGATGCCTGTGTCATACCAACCCTCCTTAAAAGCTCTACTGATTTAAAGCTTCAAGCGAGAAGCTTTGCATTATTTTAACTTTTAATTAATTAACTTTTAACTTCCAATTAATCCTTTTAATTTTAAAAGGATAAAAATGACAGTTTAAGCAGCAAGAAGTATCGGGAAATCCAGAGCAAAGGGCCAAGCTGCTATTTACTTTTAGCATAACAAGTGCTTCACAGCTCTCAACCTACAAAAAGGTAGCCAAGTATTTATTCGTGTTGCAAGCTTTTTCTTTTAAAACTAACAGGATGGCTCTCATATACATTTGCCTTAAGTTTATGGGATGTGCGCTCCAAGAGTGACACAGCTGGTTTAACCAGGGGGCTTTCAGTAACTGTATTAGAAGGAGCCAAACTGTATAATGCTCCATTTAAAACAACGATGCTTAGCCCCATATTTCTGTGAGCACAAAGACACTACCAATTTAATTCAGGAGTTGACAAAATATAACACCTAGCTTAAACACACAAGGACATGCACATATACTTACGTGCACATACATACAGAGAGGAAAATACAGAAGTCCCAAATTTACCAGATACTATAGACACAGCACAACATTAGGGGAGCAGTGAGAGCAACAGCAAGACACTAGAAAAAGAAAATGGACTAAGAAGCTTAGATTTATTCTGTCATGAACTCAGGAGAAATTCACTTTGTTTGCTGCTCACCCTTGCTCTTCTTCCATCCCCCCAAAACAGACACTTGAGCAGGAAAGCATGGTGGAGAGGGGAGGTCTTTGTACTTGTGTCCTCTTGCAAGCGCTGGGTTTTTTTCAGCATGTTTTTTTTAACTGCTTCAAACATCCAGCAAAATCCTCCAATTGACACCAGCCCCAGCCACACAGCGGGGGCACCTCACAGGACAGCTGGGCACTGAGCGTGCTCTGCTGTGGAGGAACCGGTGCACAAAGGCCTTGCCTGGCACAGGACGGCCTCACCTGCCTCCGGCAGCAAGAGCTGTGCCAACATCCAGAGCAGCAGGTGATGCAGCAGCTTCCGCACAGCGATGCTGTTTGTTTGCTTGCAGAGGGAAGTCCTACACCCAGGTCCCAGTACGGCTGAGGAGATTCTCCTGCTCTCCAGGCTGTTGGCTGTTCCTCCCCTTTGCTGTCACAGAGGCCTTCTGCCATGCCAAAGGCTTGGACCTCTCTTAAGAACATGTCGGCTTGTAGAGCTGGGCTTTCACAGTGGCATTCACAAAAGCCAAAGCACAAAACGTGCAAGTTGGACACAGAAACAAAAAAAAGGAGAGAGAGACCTCCCCCAAGGCCAACCCAAATGCCAGCCCGCTGAAGTGGGCTCTCCAGGCTGCAGCCCAGCTGTGCCTCTGCTTTTCACCCCACTTCAACTCCTCCTGCCCCTGCTCCCTGGGTTTGCACTGGATACGTCAGATGATACACTTGAAGGTAATTTAGGGGGGGCATAATACTACTAATGGAGTTAAATAATGTCTGCTCTGCAGAACTCATGGGATGGACCACACCATACCTGCAACGTTCGCCCTGACCCTGCAACCCTGTCAAAATTTCCCTCCCCAAACTGAGTAGGCCAGAACTCTTCCCTACTGTCTTTGCTACACTGGTCTGCAGAGAGTAAAAGTCAAGAACTCCTGCAGCTAGTGTTGCTGGAAAGCCAGAAACTCAGTGTCATACTAGAACTAAGTTGTGATGTCCAGAGCAGGGGTAGCTATGTTCACACCACACACAAAAAAATAACAGAACAATAACTCCAAAAGATGAGTTGTATCAGCCCAGAAGAGATTTTGTAAAACGGAAAAGCTCACAACAATCTTATTTTTCATGCAAAATGCCACCACTTTCTCCATAACACTTCCCATGCCCTGCAGCATTTGGCCACAGGTTCATGGTAGTAGCAAGGATCCTTGATGCCTCTCTTCCCTTCGAGGAGCCCCTTGGAGCAGGAGCAGAGTTGGAGATGGTGATCACTTTCCTGCTTCCAGGTCAAACACTTTCCCAGAGCTACAACACATGGCAAGAGGCAGCATCATTTTTTTACCTTCATGAAAGGACAAAACTAACACAAGGATCAAATAGCATACAGGCTGGGTAAAAGGTGATGTTTCTAACCTATAAAAGATGCACTTAATTTTTTTCCAAAATGTTTTTTTTATTATTTTTCACAGACATTTCCAAATTTCTCCTTGCTTCCCTGGTTAAGATCACCCCCAGCTGAAGCCTGGCTGCATCCTGTGCCTGCTGCTGGTCATGCATGGGCCTGGAGCAGCTGTAACATCTGCCCCCTCGCTTATGCAAACAAATCACCACCTGCAGGTATGATGCCGGCACAAAGGGCTCCACATGGTACCCCATGCTGGCACTCCTGGCAGCCCTGGCAGAGCTGTATAGGGTAGAACAAGTAGATTCCAGCTGCTATGGGGCTTAGCATCACAACAGGATACTGGGAAACAGCATAATGCTGAAACAGATATACCATGGAACACCGAAAATGATGCTGAAGAGCCCTGCCCTCACCTCCTTTCCCCTCAGGGTTTCCACAGGGCAATCACACCTGTGCTTTTAAACACAAACATCTGTTCTGCATGTGGATGTGTCACTGCAACGGAAACAGGCTTCGCACTGGGGATAAGCACGGGCACATATTACTACAGGCTGCATGATGCTGCAGATATCCCCTGACTTTAGTGTGATGTTCTTGTTTTAAACAAACTCGGCTTCTACTCTCAGAGTCCACAAAATTCAAAACACAACCAATATCCCCCCTCAGTTCTGTTTGCTATTATTAGGAAGGAGGATAAGATACGCAGTCTATAAATGCAAGTCAGCGTTAGTATGTGCCTTGCTACTGTTCTCGTGATCTTTCTCTGGACAGCCTTATTCCTCCATTAAATGCTGATTTTAAAAGGAACCTGTTGTTCTCTTTAAAATGTCATGCATTCTTGTAATGCCATATAGCAGCAGTGAACAATGAAAACCATTTTATCCTTCTGGAACTCAAACTTTGCGAACTTAGTTCTGCAAAAATAATTAAAAAAATAAAAATACGTAATCGGAGGTTTTGAATTCTGATGGGTTCACAATATTCATCTACCCTATTTCTGGGCTACAGGTACTACAGAAACATGTTCTCATGAACAAATAATATTTCCACTGGAAAGCTTCTCCACTACAAAGAGATTATCCATCAAATTATAATGTTCCACAATTACACAGTAATTAAGTAAAAACTAAAAAATTTTTATGACTTGATTGGATTAAAGCAGTTTAATTCTATCAAAATAAAACATGGTTAAAAATCTATTTTCTCTTGAAATCATGAATTTTTAACTTTTCATACCAATTAAAAGAAGTGCTGCAAAAAACACATTTGAAGTATCTGGAAGCTAGAAAGCCAACCCTGCCTTCAACATGTCAGGTTACAGGCATCCCACCGCATCCTTCCATGGGACATAAAAATCTGTACATCCTCATTGAAAATTCGCTCCCTACTTCTAGCATAAAGCTTCCCAGCTTCTATCAGATCAACTCATTACAGGTGTTTTTTCCAGAAAAGTTAAATAACTGTGTATATGAGAGATCTTTTCTCCAACTACACGTAAAATGTGACCATGGCAGCAGGCTCAGTCCCTTAGCAGACACTCTAACCAAAGAGTTGGTGTTGAGCACCCGCTATCAGCTTATCAGAGGCATTAAATGGACGCATAACAGCGCATCCATTTTGCCATCAACATTTCTGCTGTTAATGCAACTCTTAAAATTACTTTAATAATTATACTGCAAAAACCTATCAGGGTTCTAGATTTGCTACACAGTTGCTTTGCAGCTCACATAGTCTGCTGATCCAAAGGGTGGCACGCCAGAATGGCAAGATCGCCACACATCTCAGGTGAATGAAATGACCTCACTTGGCTTAAAGCTAAACAAAACCAAGCCCATCTCGGGATACCTGGTTTGGTGGCATAATGGATCTGAATTGCTTTCGTGTGAGTAACTGCTCGCTTGTTTTTCACCTTACAGAAGGAAAATGAGCAAAAATGATCAAAAATGATTAAAAAAAGTAGTTCAAACTTTTCTCACTGAAGCTAATAAGGAAAGCAACTCCTAGTTTTAGTGCAAGTCCAACAAA
Organism: Penelope pileata; assembly: GCA_013396635.1. Taxonomy (NCBI): domain Eukaryota; kingdom Metazoa; phylum Chordata; class Aves; order Galliformes; family Cracidae; genus Penelope; species Penelope pileata. The sequence continues at coordinate 1,702,309 of WBMW01002665.1, forward strand.
ATATTTAATCTGCACTGAAATGGCTGCTCCCTTGACATCTTTTCTGAAAGCCCAGGAAACAGAAGGAAGCAGCTGTGGTGGTATAAGGCGCTGTGCATTGCCAGCTGCTCTAAGTGCATAAATAACCATCCAAACCAGGTCTGGAGGCATGGCAAGAGCCCCAGCCACCAGCACGCTGGCACTCACGCCCTTTATTCCTCTGGCTCAGCAAATATTTAAGCCTTGCATTTCATTGTTTTAAAGGAATATAATCTAAAGGAGAGATAAGGAATGATATAGCCCAAAAAATCCTTTATTTTGCAGATCACTTTACCCTCTTAAGAGATGACTGATATGGCTTCATGTCCTTTTGGCCTTGAGCCCACTCTCCATTACCAACTGTGAGCACCCTAATGACAAGGTAATTGGCCAAAGCAGAACAATTACCACTTTAGCCTGAAAGCTTTTTCCATCCAAACCTACTCAGGAAATCATCCCAAATTTCCAAACAGCTTCAGGATGATAGAAACCACTTTTCTTTGGCAAACTGTTTTCCCCCCAAAAGAAAGTTGAACTCTGCTCTTAATGAAAAGTTGGAATGGCTGGATTCACTGTGCTCTATAAACTGAAAAGTACATTTCTGAGGGTTTATGCGGATCCACAAAGAATGTTAAAGTCCACAGAAACCAACTTCAGGTTAAATATGAGGTATTCAACTCCCTGCTGAGATGAAACAAAATGACCATGAATTTTAAGATACTTATGAGTTTTAGAGAATTTTTTAGGGATTCTCTTCCAAGGCAGATTTAAGGGCTCAGGCGCGTGGTTTATTACAAGAGTTAACAAGTTACTGTGTGCCAACTATGGTAACCTCTTCATACATACTCCTAGACCTAGGTAAACGCAAAGTAATATGACTTAAATTATTGTACTTTCACTGCAATCTAAACTAAATTGAATTACTTTGTACTCGCTGTAGGCGAGGAACACGTGCACAGACTGTTACAGACGGCCGCTTTACTAAAACCCAGTAAACCACATAGCAATAGCAATGTGATAATGCAGCTGACGCCCAACCTACCCATTGCAAACTACCAAAACTCATAGTTTTGTTACATTTGAATTGCTTTTCTGTACAGTAAATGCTATATTTAAAAGCTATAATGCTCGTGTTTACCCCCCCCCCCCNTTTAACAAAATTTGTCCTTTGCTAGTAAGGAAGATAATTTAATGTTACAAAACATAAAAGTACAAAAAAAAAGTTTCTAAGAATATTTTCAGCTCGCAAGATGACTATAAATACAGAAATCTCATTACAAAGAGCTGTTGGAAATTTACAACAACCAGATAGTGACAAAAACTGCTGAATGCTAACTTGATTCATACTCTATTTTTAGGGAGTATGCTAGTCTTGCAAAAGATACCAGTTACTCTAACTTCAGTCTTACAAACGCCTCAGCGTGGAAAAAACACAAAGGAGGGTTTAAATTTTTCTTCTAAGTAACAAGACAGGCAAAGAGGGAAGGAAAAAGAAAGGGAAACATGTTGAAATTATTAAAGCAAAATGGTCATAGGTAATTGCCAGAAAAACAAACAGTATAAGCTGAAAAGTGGTTTAAAGTCTGAATTCTCTCCTCATTACAAAACTGCGTGTTTTCTTTTCTGGTGATACAGAATAGTTGTAAGAAATAATCCTCTCAGTGCTTCAGACACAGAAGCACGTCTGTCAAAGTGTGTCCCGTGGCACAGAGCAAGCCTTCTTGTCTGAAGAATCTCAGAGAAGGCTGGATGAAGAACACGTGGAAGTTACTTCATTTGTTCATTTGTAAATATTCACACACAAACACAAATACTTTGCAAAGTCTGATGGTTCTAATGACTCTTTCAGCTTCCGCGGAGCCAGTGCTACACAGCAAAGTTGCCCTCTCTGGTAGATGTTCCAGATTTCTTAGTTCACCTTCTGCACTCATTCATATTTGGCTAACCATCATCAGCAGAGATATTACTCCCAGGAAATCCTTCTGCAAATGCAATTGTCTTGCCAGCATTCATAATTTCCTTGCAACTCAGGCAATATTGGCATTTTAGTCTTAATTGGTTTTAGTATCTGGAGCAATGTGAATATTCCATTATGGAAAAAGTACTGTGTCAGCTACTCTAGAGAAAATATGAAAAAGCCATCTATTGGTTCTGTATCAAAAGTAAAATAAATGTTTTCCTTTCTTGCTTTCAGATTTTGCTTTTAAAAGTCTAATACATAACTACAAATTGTACAGGGCTGCTGAGAATTTAAGCCCAAGCACTCACATACTTTGAGTCAGGAGCTTATGATTTGGTAGAGGTTATTTGTTTAAGAGACATTGCCATTCCTCCACCAGAGGGAAATTTTTATGCTCAGAAGGGTCAGAACATGCTTCCTTCCCTTCAAGTCCCAGATGCTGGCAGGGCAATGTATGGGTTCACAGAGGGGACCACTTGGGAGGAAATAGTCCCTCACAAATGGTCTGGCTCAGGATACGTTAACGCTCCTCAGGAGTTAAATCTCCGGGCATGTGTCCATAAAATATATTTATATGCAGGATGTTAACAGAAACATGTTAGATTTTTACATTAACAGTATCCACATAATGCATTTGCTATGAAAATAAATCTCTTCAAGTGAACCAAAAAATGCCCTTATTTCTAATAATAGGAGAGAAAATTACAGTTGGCAAACTTGAGAGACAATTAAGCCAGTGTTTCAGAGAACTCCAGATCACTGCCAAAACAAATATTCAGATAAAAGAACACAGCTTCCACTCCCTGCTTCCTTATTAATTGTGTTTTCTTCTCCAGCCATTACAAACAGGTTTGTAAAATAAGCTCCAAAAATATATAAGCCTCTGTTTTTTGATTTGCACTTGATTGTTGTTTCTGAGGATGCTACCAACTGCTGAAGAAGACAGGATTACAGTAAGATTCATTTCCATAAATAGCATAATAAAAAATAAAAACCACTGCCCATCAAGGTTAAATGAGGACAAAGTGGAAAATTCACGGTGTAAGGGACTGTGAGGCCTCTCAGTTGGCTTTCCAAGTGCAGGATATCCATTGCATTTTATTAGCTGATTAACGAGGTGTGTGGCAATTCATCTGGAGCTACTGAGGTCCTTTGATCTACCTTCCTTGCAGTGCTCCCCCTAACAGACAAAATCAATTATTTGCATCTAAAATCCCTCTGCACCCAGTGGGAGGGTGGTGCGGGGGGCCAGGCTGGGGACCAGCAGCTCAGCCCCACCACAGCAGTGATGGGGAGAGGTCCAGCCTCCTCGCACATGCCATGGGACTGTCCCCCACCTGCTGGGCCCAATTTGGGACACATCGCTCATGACGAAGCCCATGCATGCAGGCAGTGTGCTTTCTGCCCTCAGCAGAATGGGGTTAGATAGGGGGCTAGATGTTAGGCAGGCATCACATGGGTATTCCTGAAAATACACCTGTGCAACCTGCAGAAGTCCTCTTTACTGGTATCAATAACTTTAAGCACTTACAGGTATCAGTAACTTTAATACAAGCAATGCAAAGCTCTTCTCATACAAAGCATGGCCTCAGACCTATGGATAATCTATACTGCAGAAGCCCGAAGATCTCAAATCTCAAGTTCTTCAGTTTGCTCTTGGGTGCCATATGGGAGACACGGGCAAAGCCCACTGGACCAACCATCCCTTATGACCACCAGCCCAGGAGGGAAGCTGGACCAGATGACCCAAGCGTGCCTCTAACCCGCAGGCTACGAAGTCCATGGGTAAGCCAAGTATGGTATAGAACATCATCCTGACTGTGTGCAGATGAAAGTAGGTATCCTGGCATTTAGTTTGCAGCTTTAGGATGAAACTGAACGGCATAATCTAAAGTTGACGATCTTGAGTCAGGCAACGTCACAGATGTGACAGTTTTTCCTAAGTGTTCTCTCTTCTGCCATCTTCACTTTAGACTGAAACCCTAGCAGCTCTCCTTGCCCTTGGCACTCACTAGGCTCTGTCTGTGCTCTGCTGAGCCCATTAGCTGTGCGCTGATGCTACTGTTACCAATTAAACTCAAAGCTAAGGCTTATGGATATTGAGGTTTAACAGAACTCCCCAGCTGACCTGCATGGTATCCTCCCAGTGACATCTCTGCATGGCACTGGCTTGCATAGGTCAACTGAAGTATAAGCTGCACATGGGCATCAGAATGATGCGCAGATCAATGGTAACATTCAAAGAAAACAGACACAGAATCATAAAATAGCCCAAGCTGGAAGGGACCCACAAGGATCAAGTCCAACTTCTGTCTTCACACAGGACCACCCAAAAATCAAACCACAAGAGCATTGTCCAAAACACATACAGCAAAACAGAGGGATTGCAGTGACTTACTTACAATTATGACTAAAAAAGAAAACACATGAGGTGAATTCTCTAGGAAATGCATCTTCAGCTATGTTTTCTAATAGTAAATAATGGGATAAAACGAAGCCAACAGGAAACAGCATTGACAGCCATTTTCAAAAAGAAATTTCATTTACTCAGTCCTGGCCTGTGTCAGAGTAAATTCTTTTTAAAACAACATTCAAAAGTATCTTTTTCAGAGCGATTATTTTTCAGAGCGATTAAGACAGCAAAGGAAGCAATCTGAGCATCAAAAAAAAAAAAATTAAAAACCCAGTAAGTTAAATGGACAGCTGTACGTGAAACTGCACAGCTGCCCATGCTGCCCTTTCCAAAGTGCAGCAGCAAGTGGCCGGGCTGTGCCTGGCTGTAGTCCTTCCCTGAGAAGCAGGCAGAGGAGCGGGAGCAGGCTGTACCACGCCTCTGGGGCCAGGCCCACAATGCTTGCCACCATTTCCTTGGGTCACAAAGTAACATTGTCCCTAGGAAACCTCCTTGGCCTCAGACACATTCGCCTGTTCATCCAGAAGGACGAAACTGTCTCTAATTCTCATGTTATATGGGAGGACCTATGCAACTTGTCAAAGTCACACTGATGTCCTTGTAGGGCATGATCAACCCCCTTTTATTGCCAAAGTCTGTGCACCAGGAGCACCACATGAACCTCCACAAAAGAGTCCACGCTTGACCACCTTGTTCTTCAGCTGTTGATGCAGTACTTGGGACTACTCTCAGTTCAGGCTGCCTACATACCCCTACCACCCTGGGGCCTTCCACAGCCTTCAGAGCCCCAAGGCAGCAGCTGCACACCTGAGGCGCTTCAAGACCCATCAGTGCAGCCAGGTTTGGGGACAGTGAGGTAAAACTGCTCCATCAAGGCCTTTTAGTGCACATCCTGTGATGTACAAATGTCGTCATAGCATCAAAATGTTCCACCTGTCCATTTTCATGCTGCCGAAATGTTCCTGCTGATGTACAAGTGGTTCCAACACCGCTGATGGGCTCCAGGCTTCTCCAAATGCAACAGTGCTTTTTTCCCTTTCACAGTGTTTCAGTTTAAAAATGTTCTTTGCAAAGTTGCAAAAATACTTGAAAAACAAACAAAAAAACCTTTAAAAAATTTGAAATTAGGCTTCTCATTCAGTGTGAAATGAATGTATTTGTTAATTATCAACCAGGATTCAGTGAAAAATTTGGGGGCACTTGACCTCAAAGGAATTTGAGTTTCTTGAAATGACAAATGTCACAGGCTCACGTTCAATACTACCAGATTCCACTGCTGCCACTGTGAACTAGAGATGTTAGTGTTTAAGAAACAGCAGAGCTACACATACAAGCATTGCCAGTGATACTTACAGAAAAGCATTAGCAGAAAAAATTAGAGTTGCTAAATATATTCAGTAAAATTTGCAAAGCATGCAAAAGCCTGCCTAGCAATGGCAAACGACTGCTTAGTAACTGGATCCACTTTGATTGTCCTGGATGTCACTTGATTTACGGGAAAGTGACATCCCTTAATGAGAACAATCAGTGGAGCGGGAGGAAGATGGAGAGATGGGGGAAATGTTTTCTTCATGTTATAATTACAACAATTTTGAGATTAAACTGATGGTTTTAATGACTCTTCTCAGTTTGAAAACAGGATCCAGGAGGAGACATGTCCAGACAAAGGCAACCGTTGCATCTAGTTTCTGATAAGCTCCCAGCTGCTAAAAAGAGGCTTCGTGTACCCAAGGACAGGCAGAGCCTCTCGTGTCTCTCACGCCTGGTGCTGGCAGAGTCTCCTGGCTGGGGACACACAGACAGGGTGCATTTGGGGCTTCTCCCTCCCACTGCTGTCAAACCCAAGTATTCTAAAACATAGCTCAAACCATGAAATTAAGCAAAGAGCCCCCATAACTTTGTCACAGAATCACTAAGGTTGGAAAAGATCTCTAAGATCATCTAGTCCAATCACCAACTTAGCACCCCCATGCCCACTAAACCATGTCCCTCAGTGCCACATCTACACACTTCTTGAAAACCTCAAGGGACAGTGACTGCACCACCTCCCTGGGCAGTCTGCGCCAGTGCGTTACCACTCTTTCTGAGAAGAAATTTTTACTAATATCCAACCTGAACCTCCCCTGGAAATGACAGGTGGCAATGAAGGTAGATGAGAGGGGATGGTGTAGCCCCATGAGAAGGCCTTTTCTAGCAGCAGAGATCCACCCTGCATGTCCTCTCTCTGGATCACAGTGCAACCCCATGACTGGCACAAGGCTGGCACTGCCACTGCAGGAGACATCTGCTTTACACAGTTATAGGCCTGAACACACAAGAATGGAGAGATACACAAGCCTCTTCACCTACAAAAAACAAGAGCCTATATAGAATTCAAAAGTGGTATTAGCCTCTAAAAAGGAAAAAATAATGAAATATTAGACAAGGCAAGGAAAAAAAAAAGAGTCTGTGAGTGGAGTCCAACATACTACAAGATTGCTGTATTTACAGTTGAAGCCAGCTTCTCCTCTCATCAGTAAAAACCAGGAGAGTTCATAATACTTCTAGGAGAAGTCCACCAGCCTGTAATAAAGGCATGCAGACTGAAGTTTTGCAGTTCGTTATCTGCTGTTCATAAATGACTTTTGATTTATTTCTTCAGTGAGGCAAAGACAGGCCAATCTAAAAATAAGTTCTGTGAACAAAACCACAGAATTACATTCAGATCTTCAGCACTTGATATTTTTTGGTTGCAGTTCCAAAAAATCTCCTTTCCATCACTGCAAAGAAGCAAGAAAGTATTCTGCTGAAACAGGGTCACCGAATACATACGTTTGATAGATGTACGTAAATACATCCATTTGTACCTACCACACACTACGTTTAGAATAACATCAGGAATGCTTCATTTTCAAGCCAGAAAATCCTGAATGATTAACGTGGCAAAACATACTACTCACTGCCCAGTCTCTCTTCCACCTCTGCTCCCTCCCCTAAATCAAGCAAATATGATTGGTTTTACTTCCTTCACAGGCTGTGCCAAGAATTGAAATGTAATAGGAAAAAAAGTCTTTCTATGTAGACTCTCGATAAAATGGCATACAGTCAAGCACAATGGCATGCTGTTATTTATAAAGATTTTAAAGAGGAAAGTATGAGTGTTATTCTATAGCAAAACTTTCCTTGAGGCTTGCATTTTTGTGCAGTAGTGACATGGACTGCATTGCCCAATGTTTGCTATGTCCTCCCTGCTGGCCTAAAAACTCCATGTAACTAGCTGGAATGGCTATTTGGAATGTTTTAATCCACTGACATCACAAAAACTTCTAAACTCCCCTACCATTACCTATAGGTTTGCCTTTAAAACCAGCCTACAGAGAACCAACCTGGTCTGCTATTTGCATACCCGTTGTCATCACTACTAGCACCATCGATGTGGACGACAACCCCAAGTGCTTCTCTGCTTTTCACACATGCAGAGCACTTGGCCCTGAAGTATCTACAGCTTTGGTTAAGGCAGGTTTCACACAGAAGACTAGGAAAAGGTGAGTTCAGTACAGGTTTTTCCATTTTTAGGCTAATTTTCTAAGGAAACAAGACCAGTGCACCACTGCCTGCTTGCCCACCACCTCCCGCAGCAGTGTTTGCGCTCCCTGGCCAGCATCAACCAGATCAGACCAAAGGAGAGAGATCTCATAGAGGAAGCACTGCACAAACTCCGTGAAACTCCAGCAGAAGCCTACAGGGAGGTGTCCAGAGAGGGAAAACCCCAAAGTGAGGGCAGCACACAACCACTTGACTCACTGGGCTGTCCTTCACTCTCCATGTGACAGTCAGGCAGTGGGGCCAGGACCTGCAGGGCACGCAGAGGACGGAGGACAGTCTGACAATCCGAACACTTTCTCTCTTCACCTCATTTTGGGACTTTTACTTGTAGCTGCATCTCAGATCAAGGCAGCACCTGTGGCTCTGAGGGCTGGTAGGAGCCCCCAGATGTTACCACACCGATGAGAAGCTAGTCTCTCTCCAGAGGGTTTAAAATGAGCTCTGTTCTTGCAGAAACAAAATGTTTAGTCGTCAACATTTTAACTATGTAAACCAAAAGCGATAATGAGGAGAGCAAAGACCTCTGGACTATTTATGGATAAATTCAAGTCCTAAAACTTTCTATTGCAGGGTGATAAGGAGAGAATTCTCACAGTATACACCAACACATCTGGAGCCACTGGTTTTATCTGGGTTGAAAAAGATCAAGTCTGCACACAGAGAATGAAACTAAGCAAAAACAAGCTACACAGATTTAAAGATAGCTAACATATACCATGAAAGCAACATATTAATGTGACACAGCAACACTTTCAGCATAAACGCTGAAACAATAAGAAGCCTTTAGCCAGCAAACCTAGAAACTATAAACTGGTAGACAACTGGCTGACTGAAATCTTTCTGATTGATGCACTATTCCCTCAGCTGTTTCCTGTTACATTGTGTTATGACAGTAGTCAAAAGCTGCATTTAAGTTCCAAATAGCACTTTCTTGTTCAGTGTGGATGAAAATCATTATCTTTTTTTCTCAGCTGTGAAGCTGTTTATTTTTCTCATAAGCAGCACACTTGGGGAAAACCTGAACATGAAAGCAAATGGCTTCATTTTGTTACTTTGGCATACTTGCTATAATAAAACCGAAGCATGCCTTAGCGTGAAGGTCACTGTTCAGTATGCAGAACAGCAGAAAAATGAACAGAGCGCCGGGACACACCTACAGAAATGTGGACTTGAATTAGTTTCAAAAAGTAACCCAGGGAATGCATGCAGCAGGATCACAGTAACACTGAAATACCATGGAGGTCCGGCTGTTACCTCTCCAAACCTGTAACCAACTGAAAACAAGAAACCACAAAGTGGTAGATGGAGGCAACACCATGGTTCAGTAACATCAATCATCTATTCCACACCTTTCTCCTGGATCAAGCCACATATCTCTAACTTATTTCCTCCACAGTGCTTTGTAAAACTTCAAATTTGAAATTAAAGTACACTCTGATGATGATAAAGTAACTGAATAAGTGCACCATAAAAAACAAACTGCCCATCTTCATAAGGCGTAAACCACAGGGCAGGTGCCCCGGCACACAAGGGTGTCTGACCAGGTTGCTCTGGTGCGCCTGCCACTGCGGTACACAGGCGATGTTAACTCTGTCTGCCAGACTCACAACAGCATTGCAGGCAGTTTGCACAGTCCACAAACATAATTAGCCCTAAACTTAACTCTTCCACTAAATAGGGAAGAAAGTACAGTGCCAGATTCCTTAAGTGTTGCAGTCTTTGAAGACTGTCAGAGAAACATGGAGGAAAGAGGAACAGCACAATAAAGGAATGTTACTGTCTATTCCTAGCTGTTTACAACTAGATTTTGCTAACCCATATGTAGGAATATAAAACAAAAAATGAAAAAAAAAGCCACAAAAGTACAATTCTGTCCAAGAAACGAGGCAAGGCAAAAGTAACAGTCAGGGTGCTTAAACCACACACAGACAGACCCATACCCAGAAGAGCCCGGCCTGTTTCCTAAGCAGCTCTCGCTGTTCAGCAGCTCCCAGGCTGGTGGGCCAGCTGTGCACATGGGAGACTGAAAAGCAGCCTCCAGACCTTATGACAGCATAAAGAGCCCAACTGGTTTCCTTATATTTCTTTGATATATGCCACTGTTGTAATTATTTAAAATTTGTCCTATGGGAGCCCTGCCTTCAAAATTTGAATCACTCTTTAGAAAATATCTTTCGACATCCTTATTCCAGCGTAAAATACTGTTATTTAGAATGTCATTACAGCACAGCACATCTGGAGTCTGAGCTCGACAAAGGGAGGGCGTCTGTACTCAACTACAGTCCCTAATTTTGAGGCCGTCAGTTCTTACAGAAGAAGAACGCTGATCCAGGCTGGTAACACTGCATCACTTTTTGCTACACAGAGCAGCCTCGCCAACTCATGAGAGCATGTGCTGCACACATGTCTCCGAGTGAGAAAACTGGGCTACACGCAGCTCAGCAGTCCAGAGACAGCCCCAAATCCAGCAAAGATTTAGCAGAAAAGCATCCTTTTTTGACTTGATGCTAACTTCAGTGCAACTGAACAGTTCATAATGTGGGTCAGTATGCAAAATCCTGCATTATGCACACTTCTCTACCTGGGAAGTTAAACAAGTTTTGGAAGCCAACAGCATTTGTTGCTACCCCTGTGGTTACAGCTGCTGATCCTGCCTCTTGTCTACAGGGCAAACTGGGAAGTGTGCAAAGAGGAGAGGGTGTACTCTGAGCTGTGCTCTCCCTGGAGAGCGGGCAATTTTGTTTTGGCCAAGAAAAGTTCATCTCCTAGAATGGCAATTTCTAAATCATTGAAGCTTGTAGGACCAGTTCTCAAAGCCTCTAACTGAATGATTTATAACTGATGTGAAGAATGACTTCAGAGGTTTACACATTTTACTGCAGGTGCCAAAGTCAAGATATTTTCACTATTTTTCTCCAGAGCAGTCCACATTATACCAAAACACCCCACCAGGAGGGGAAGCCTTAGACAAGTTTGAAGGACTCACTGATGCCAAGCATGGGCTGGAGGCCTGGCAGAGCCCTGTGGGTCACATTCTACACTCCGATAGAAAGAGTCTGCCTCCTGTTTTAACATCTCCTGTGTCTGCACCCATATATGTACTAATTATAAAATCATAGAATCACAGAAGGCTTTGGGTTGGAAAGGACCTTATATCCCACCCAGCCTCAACCCCCTGCCGTGGGCAGGGCTGCCACCCACTGGGTCAGGCTGCCCAGGGCCCATCCAACCTGGCCTTGAGCACCTCTAGGGATGGGTACCCACAGCTCTCTGGGCAGCTGTGCCAGGGCCTCATCTCCCTCTGAGTAAAGACTTTCCTCCTAACATCTAACCTAAATCTCCACTCTTTTAGTGTACAAACATTCCTCCTTGTCCTATCACTCTCTGTCCGTGTAGAAAGTCAGTTTCCCTCCTGTTTATAATCTCCCCTCAAGTACTGTAAAGCCACAATGAGGTTTCCCCAGAGCCTTCTCTTCTCCAGGCTGAACAAGCCCAGCTCCCTCAACCTTTTTTCATAGGTGAGGTGCTCCAGCCCTCTGATCATCTTTGTGGCCCCCTCCTCTGGATCCACTCCAACAGCTCCACATCCTTCTTGTGCTGGAGGCCTCAGGCCTGGACATGGTACTCCAGGTGGGGCCATTAAACCAAGAGCTGCATCACCAGTGGCTGAAGGAGAGGCTTCAGAGGTGCGAGGGGCTGCTTCCCCAGTGAGAAGAGCTAGTGGGAACAGTGCTGGTGTGCAGAGCTGATAGTGCAGTCAGCCCCTCTCCGCCACCTCCAGACACTCTCAGGGCAGAAGAAACAAGCTGCTCTCTCTGTATTATTTTCTCTGGCCAGTTTACTTACTCATCTACTTAGCATTCACAGGCTCCCTGAAGTTCATTTCCATCACAGAGACAGCGATGGTGGAAACAAATGAGACAGAAAGGAAGTTGCTTTTGTGGAGAGAAGGAAAGACAACAGTCTCTGTGTTACTAAATAGAGCATGATGTTAACTGGCAGATCCCTGACACTAAACAAAAATAACATCATCTCCAAGGAACACTCAATTTGCTGTAAAGATTGCCAGATATGCGAGGATCGGCACAACCACTCACCCACGAAGCTTCCTGCACTGCATGTCCAGCACATTTCCTTTTGGACAGCGATGGGAACTTCTCCTTGGAGATGGATAGTCATCCGTCAATCATGCTTAAGGGCAAGAACCAACATTAAAAGGGCAAGTAGGGACCAAAAATAAAGTATAATCAGTGACAAAGCAGAAAATTAGCACGCAAATTAGTAAATGCAGGAGCCTAGGAATAAGGAAGCTAGGAATGACTGTGAAATGCTCCTTCTTTGCCAGCATGCAGGCCCCTAAAGAAAAACACAACTGGCACTGTGTTTCCCCTTGTATGCACAGAAAAAGTGATCTCACAAACTTTTTACCATCTGTCAATAGTATATTGAATATGACTGAGATAAGCATCTTCAAAATACTTAGGTAAGCAATTTTACAAAGTCTTCCTCAGAACTGTTTGAAGCTCATAGTAAAAGGAGCTGCAGACAGCCTGCAGACATGGTCCTGCTCCTGCCCTGCCCCTTTGCCAGCAGGAGGGGGAAGGAGAGGGCAAAGTGGGACGTGCAGCCCCTGTACGCACACCCAAAGGCACACTGCCAGCACTGCAAGGAGGAGAAATTACTTGAACTCTGGCTTGCCTGAAGTGCTGCAGGGGAGTAACAGTAGTTACTTCCACCAAGACTGGCTAACGAGCCTAAGTGGCAGCATGCACTTGTTCCTAGGAAATATGGGAAAAAATAAAACAGAAAGCACAGGAGTGAAGATTCACCTTTAAATATATCTGAAAGACATGTATCTGCCTAAGACCTGGAGCAGATCAAAGCAGACCAGTTTGCAGCATCCCAGAATAACGATGCCCAGAGAACAACCAGCTGAGCATCATCAATCTCTGCTCTTCCCATGCAAAAACAGCACTGCCCCAGGCACAGCCTGCCAGGGGCACGAGCACACCCACTACACTGCGGCTGGGATGGAAATGGCTCTGAGACACCCATCACCCAGAGGCAAACTGTCGTGAGCAAAGCAAACCTCTGGCCAAGAAATGGCTGCTTTGCCTTGTGTCAGCATTTCTGCAGCCAAGGTCTGGTTTCAGAGGACAGTGGATCCATCAGTGTGACAGCACGATTCCTGAAATGCCATTCAGTCCCTATCTCTGCAGGGCTGCATCTGAGCTTGTGGAGGGGCAACTTGTACGTCATGCTTCAGAAATGCCTGATCCAAAGACAAACATGTCCCCCTTACAAACTGATTTTGGCTATTCTACCTTTGGAAAGCCTCAGCAAGAAAGTAAAAAGAATAAAAGTGAAAATCTGCCTTTTTGTACTGCATGCCATTTGCTGTTTTCAAAATACTGACTGCTGCATTTTTAATACAGAAAAGCTTTTAATAACAATGCGTAGTACGAAAAGGCAGGGGTTCCATTTTTTCACAGCTTGTCAGATATACCAAAGAACTAAAATGAGGCTCTGAATTTTATCATTCCGATTTAAGTTAAATCTTTCCACAAGGATTAAATAATTTGTTTTAAAACTTATTTTTAAAAAAAACTTTGAGAAGGGAAAATTAAGATTGCAAAATAAAGACCCAAAGGTATGAGAATGGTGAAGTGAGAACAAATTACTTACACACTCTCAGTTGTGTTCTCCTTTTCACTTGCAGTTGGTGTCTGCAAACAGATTTTGAACGTTCACGTACTGTTCCTCAATGAAGTATCAGAATCACACTATTTCTAGACTACCTCAGCAGTCAACACCATTAACTTCAATGGGATTTCCAATATTTTGTAAGGTCAAGTGTGCATGTAAACCCATGTACGTGCAGAGGAGGGCACATGTATACACAATGCTGATTTGCTACATAAAGATTAGGGCCACGTTTTCTCAACCTTAAAAAAAAAAATAATGTTCACGCTATGTGTCATACTCCAGTGAAAATTCATCTGCGTGCATTTTGAACGCAATGAGATTTAAAACAGAAATTGCTATTTGCTATCCGGTTCTTTTCCCTCCAAAACATGAAACGAGTTAGTCCTTTTACCAGTATAAAAATGGTTTGTTTTCTTTTTCCAGCAGAAGCTATAAATACTTTTCTATTTCTGTTCCATGTAAACACATTTTTCCCAGCACGTCCATATTTCAGTATGCGGAGGGTGTCCTGCAAAACAGCGCGTATTTGAAGCCATTCTTATTGCAAAGAGTCATATTTTGCCGATCACCATAGTCTGAAACCATACGCTTTCCATCCGACAAGCACGGTGAAACTCCTGCACCCTGACTGGATTCACACAGGACCTCACAACAAGAATATCCCCAGCTGACATATGCTCGTGGTACGCTTCACATTTGAGATGAGACCAGAAATAATCATAATAATAACCAGTATTAAACTACAAAACACTGCCAAACTGTAATCTCTCATAACGAAGATTTATTTCTCCAACTTTCAACATGTTTATTTCCATTATAATCTCAAAAGCTGATGTAACATTATAATTTAAACTTCCAGCAGTGTTTATCAAATCTAAACAACCTCGCAAACCTCTTCAGAGAAATCACGAGTGGGAACAGCAGCGTGAATACCTGGAATGCATAGCAAATCTATAAAAAAAAAAAAAACAGGTATTCCATCACTCCCAGGTCTGATGAGTGTGCCCTCAAGAAGCAGTAATGTCCCTGTATGTAAAGGCAAGCAAGCCTCTGAGGTGCTGTGTCCTGACGCACAGGACAAATAGCCTCTCTTGCATGGAGCAACAAAAAAGCCCAAGTATTCAACACATTACATCAACTTATGCTTATGTATATATGATAAAGTGGTAAGAACAATATGACTCTGATACTCTATGGCACTGAGAAGCGACATATATTGCTATATCATGCTATAAACTGATTTTTCTAAATGAATGTGAAAAACTAAAAAAAGTGCAGAGAGTACAATTTGGTTGTACAGAAACTGTTTGGATTTTCTTCCCAAAAGGAAGGAGTGCTCAACATCTGTATTATTGTTAATTTAAACAAATAGTTCACCAATTCATATTTCCTTATTCCTTCTTCTAGCAGCTACTTTTTAATCTTTTTTAAACTGAAAGTGTATTTATACTCAGTGTCATTTCACAGCACCAAAAAAAAAAAGGTAACATTTTATTTCTAAGATGTCAAATTCTTTGACTTTTCAATAACGTCTTGTTGGAATTATTCACTGAAGGCACGAATCCTTTTTATTCCATGTTCAACAAATTCTCTAACACAAATGAACTACTTCTTAACGAAGTGGTTGTTTTATTTAATGTGATGAATCAGGCAAAAATCCTCAGTGTGGGCTCGTATGAGAATGAGAAAAGAGAAGCTATCACTCACATCTCGTACAAGGCCCACATCTAAAATTATTGGCTCACATATGGGTCTCATTGGCTTCAAGCTGAGCTCAGGAGAAACAAATAAACTAACATCATCTCTGAAGGCTAACGAGAAGCAATAATAAAACATGAAATGCTGGAAAACAGCAACATCCAACTAGAAACTCTAAGGGTATGGAAACAATTAAGTGATAACTTGTATACTAATTTTATAGTACAAGACAAATTATGTCTGCTTTAGAAAGTCTTTCAGGAACAGCAAGGAGTCTCCTTGATAGGGATTCTGAGACTTTTAGAAGGCTTCATGAAACATGATTTACCTCTTCAGTCATTTTCTCCAGTGCTAGCGACATTCTGTAGAGGAAAAAATATTGCTCTCTCTTGAAAAAAAAATCATTAAGTATACAGAAATAAGATCTACCAGCTTTTCATGCCAAATATAATCATAATTATATCCATTTAGAAAATATAATATTGTTAAACCAGTTTTTGAGGTTGATTAATCCAAGCCCTTCTAGTTAAAAGCAGACGGCATAGGCAAGAACAACCAAACACATTCTGGAAGGTATTTGACAGGCAACTCCATTATATTTCACTAGTTTCTTACTTATACAGAGCAATAGCAGCTGGACTACAAATAATTACAAAATATAAACAAAATGAAAGACTCAGAGACTAGTACGTTACATGTGTTTGTACGTATTTTTATGGATTTTGAGCAGATCTCAACTCAGGTTACTCATCGTCCTCAAACTAAAAAAAAAACCTAGAGAAAAAAAAACCCTCTCTTTGAAGCATCATCTGGAAATCTGTGAAGACAGGCAGCAACTTCTTGAATACCTGTCTGATTGCACTGAGCTGCTGTCCACTTATCAAGGCTCTTGAGATGGCCACATTGGCTCATTAAAAATCCTTTATTTGTTGAATTTTGACAGTCAGTTGAATGAGAGCTTGGAAAATGTTCCAATAATAGTGATGCTGACCTGAATGTCCTACAAGATAAAATGCCTGAAACTAAAGAAAAGCCACAGAAGAAGGGAAATTATGAACTCTGCTGCCTGAAATCGACACCTTCAACAAAGAAGGAGAGAACAGCTGGGCCGCACAAGGGAGGAAACGGCAAAACATCCCGCCACCATGTGAAAAACGCGATTACGCATGTGACACGAGGGAAGTCGGAGCTGAATCCTACTGGAGCACTGTGCAGCAGTTGTGGCCAGTTTTTACGTACAAGGGACAGGAAGGAGGAAGCACCAGAGACAGGCAGCAGAGACCACACGTCAGTAGCAACACTCATCTGTGACTTCGCTGTCTGCCACACTGGGATTTGCCCTGACAGCGGCCGGGTTCAGCCCCACTGGGACATGCTAACAGTAGTGTCAGCACCCCTGCAGCACATACATCCTGGCATCAGTCTCCCTGGGGCATCTGTGCACTACGCTCCAGCACAGCAAGCTGGGACCAGTCTGGCTTCCCTCATTCAGACCTCTGCTGGTGCAAACGCCACTGCCCATCGCATTCCGCATACAAAAGCAAACCAGCACTGTGAAGCCATAGGCGCTCCGCATCATTAGTGCCCCAGGAACATGCCTCTCACCACCCAGCAGGGAGCACTGCTAGAAGGAAGGGAGGAAACTGCTTTGTCCACCATGTACGCAGACAGGGTTTCCAGTCCTGACCTACATCAGGGCACTGCTCCAAGCCTGTCTCACTCAGGAAGTGAAGACGACAATGGAAATTGCTACACTTCATTCCAGTGTAGTCTGAAATAACATAGTTCAGGCTTTAGGCAGCTGTGTGAGCTCTTATGCCTTCTGTGCAAGCACTTCCAGTGCTTCCAACCAGGAGCCGCTCAAATAACTAGATCAGCTTACCCAGAATCACTGTTTGATTTCTTAGTGAAGAAGTCTACATACCCTCTTCATAATAAGTGTTCAAGACCTCACAAGGAAGAAAGAAAAGTATCTTGAGTTTTCCCTGGGATCATATGTCAAGTCACAACCTCAATGTCACTCAGCTTTCAAAAAGCGGAGAGTCTCCAATTCAGCCCTTTTCCTATCAACGCCTATCAGCCTGTTACCCTTCTCTTTGGGGCATGTATTTTAAAAAATTGATCTGCATGGGTTTCCTGGCCTCACCCCAGGAAGGCTTCTCCCTTTGCCTCTATCCTACCTGCAGTGCTGTCCTCCTGCTTTGGCCAGCTCCCAGGAACTCCAGGGGACAGCCCCACTGCTTCCCTCTTCAAAAGGTAAAGAAAGGAAACACAGTGTGACACAGGATGATGGGCCCAATACAGACATTCCCAATACACTACAGCTGTATGAAAAACCACTAAATATATCACTTTCTCTGTAACCTGCAGCCTTCTGGAGCCAAGAGGCCTCCAGGTTCCTAGAAATATGTCACCATGGCAAACACTATTGCAACAGGACTTGGCAAAGCTTGATGTGAAAATAACCAAAAGGAAAATAAATGTTTTACAACAAAATGAAACAAGCTTGTGCAAGACTTATGCAAGAAACTGCTACAGTGGGAGACACACACAAGAGCTAGAGATCATGCAAATGGTTTCTCTCAATAAGAAGTCCGTTTGAAATCCATTTTTTCTAGAATCTATAGCTTTGCCATGATTTTCTGTGATCACACCACAACAGCATTATTAGGAAAAGTAACAAATTTGCATTTACAAGACATCTGGAAGAATTTTCTCCTACAGTTGGTCCTGATAGGAAATTCATGCATGTCATGTTTTAATACGTCTACTACCATAACCACCAAATCTACAAACTTCATAGTCATCTGGCTCAGCATTAATGCACTACACTCGGACAAAGCTGTAATTCTCCCTTCTCAACAGCCTCTAATTTCCAGAGTGCCCCATCATGTGTGAGCTCAATGAGTTTAAAAACAACTGTCAGCTGTTGCTGACCAATTCCCCCTTCATCCCCTTCCAAAAGTACAATAGGCTATTAAGGACAAGAACATGGTGCACAAAGAAGTGATCTGGAGCAGAACACATGAAGGAAAAAAAATCATTGCACATGCACATTTGGACACAAGCTCGCTTTCTCTCCATTGAGCTTTTTCATTTCCTCATTGCTCTTGATTATCTTCTCTTTCTCAAGGCTCTTTCTGCTGCCTTCCATTTGGTGGTTATCCCAAGGGGCTGAGGAACACCTAATTATTTCTTGCCCGCTCAGCCTCCCTGCGCTGTCTCAGCTCTCAGTTTACAAATTAACTCCAATAAACATCTGCCCATTGCCCAGATTGTTTCAGCCTCTTCCTAGGGCTGCACTAGGGGTACCGTTTGCACAGACACTGTATATCCTCCCACAGTGCAGCTCAACGTTACACCAGCATGGTGTTCCTTCGTGCTGTCTCTGCAAAGAATTAACGCAGTATCAAACTGCTACAGCACAGACTAATGCACCCAAAAATCCATTAGAAAACTGGCTGGGCTGTGAAGCAGGAGCCCTGCTTGCTCCCTCCCAGTCCCAGTGTTCTTGCCTCTGGACAGAACCACGCTGCACATTGTGGCCTGACATTGTGTCTCAGCTGCACATCTGAAATACATAAAAGCCCACCCTAGTCCGACTACTACAAAGTGCAGATATTTTGTTTCCAGCGCTTTGGCACAAGAAAAATAAAACCAACCACTTGCTTTCTTGCTTCTCTATGATGTCAAAACAATTTAGCAACACACTCAAACTGCCTACATTTTGCAAAATCAGAAGCTAATACCTCTGCCTCCTGTGTGGTATCATTGCCTGCGAATCCCACCTCGCTCCCCTGGAGGTACCAGTGCACCCCAAGAGCACCAGGCACCACAGCCTCCGCCAGGAGCTGCAGCACCCAGGGTGGTGTTCCCAATCACCTCTGTGGCAAGAGATCAGCAGCAGAGCTCACACCAGCAAAGACTCTCTCCCCAGGTCAGATGGTGCTCTTGGAATGATCCTCACGCAGCAGAGAACAACAGCAGTGTCTTCTGCTATTTCCTGAAGTATGCATCCCAAGGAAATGAAAATATAAAATAAATGGACGAGTTCTTCCAGCAGTGACAACCTGTGTTATTTATGGGTTTTGCCAGTACACTGCTGTGACCCTCACTGTTTTAACAGTGGTTATTAGATACAGGAGAGCTCGCCAAGCCATGAAGGTCACCTGGCACTCCATTGCTAGCAGTGCAGCATGCCTCATGCCAGGTTTGTATTCCTATATGCCAGGATGCCAGGTATAGGCATCAAATGTAAAACAATGCATTTCAGAGTGAAATCTTATTACAATTACAGAATTCCATTAAACTCATTGGCAAACCTTCCACTGACTGTGGTGCTGTGCTGGGATCTGAAAAAAACAAACAAACAGAAAAAACACAACAATCCACATATAAAATGAAGAAAACCCTACCCATCAGCATAATGAGAGGCCCTTTGGGACTTCACATAGGGGCTGTGAGACACTCACGTACCATGCCAACATCTTCATTAGGACCAACTGCAGCCTCCCGCTTTCCTTCCTCAGCCATGTCAACGTTACAGGGGCACCTTCAGGTGTAGGAAACCATCTCTTCTTCCTGGTGATCCAATGGACCTTGGCTTAAAAATGGTGATGTCTCCCGGGAGTCCTCACACACAGACAGGACAGGCTCCTGGTGGCCTCAATGAGATCATGCCTCCCCTACAGTCCCCGCAAGCGGCTCCTGAGCTGCAGACAGCGCTGGAAGAAGCAGTTCCTGGAGGCTTTTTCTGACTAGAAGTCTAGACAGGAAGTTTGAAAGAAAAAGAGATGCTTCATAGGGGATGGGAATTTTTTTTTTTTTCCATTTTCAATTAAAAGGATGTTCCATAGGATAGAAAATACAGTCAGAGTGACTCAGGCACATTCATATTTGTTAATTTCTTTTTTTTTCCATGACACAATTACAGCTATAAATATGTTTGAATGGCCTAAATCTGAACTGCTGCTGCAATGCAACAAAGTAAGTTTTCTAACTAAATGCTACGTTAAACTAGAATTAAGATTACGTTAATAAGCTAATTTACTTATTATCAGTAATTTAAGAATAGAAATGTAAGAGACATTTTATTTTCTTCTGAAAACTGTAGTACTACCCATAAAAGTTCCAGCACTAGAATGGATGTTTAAAGACATCACACGTAGTTTTGGTTATTGATTTCCCTCATTCATGGGCAAAAAGCACAATTTAAATCAAGCTAGCTTCCCCACCATTGGCCATGCTGCTGAGACAGCAGCTAGTGCCAGAGCAGCACCTGTAGCTCACTTGGAGCTAATGCAGATGGGAGAGGAGTATGGGCCAGCACAGTGCACACCAGTTCTGGAATGAGGCTGCCTGGATGGCCAAGGCCAACAAGCACCGTGTTATTGGCAGTAGGAACTTTCAGACCCACAGGCTGGGCTCTACATCAGGATTTAAGCCACAGGTCTTGTTGCATCTTTCCTTCCCCTCAGTTAAAGACATCTCTTTAACTGAGACATCATATTCCAAGTCCGATAAAGTGTTACTCCTTACAGAAAAGAAGGATAACAACAAGAAATGACAATCAAGGGAAACAGTGGTTTGAAAAACTATACTGCAGCTTTCATTACTTCTTACCAGGAAGCTGGAGCTGCCATTTTCTTGGACTGGGTTACAGCCTCCACTTTTTTTTTTCCTTAATAAAAAGGTAGTTTTAAACTACTAAAGGGAGGTCAGTGACAATGATTTCCATTTCCACTATTCAGTCATTAATAATTGGGAGAGAAGTTAAAAACCGCATTTGGAAAAAACTTCATATACCAGTGGTCTGGAGAGTTGAGCAACTACTAGATCATGGTCTGAAGAACAGAAGTGAAAGACAAAATCCAAGTTGTTGGGTGCTCCAACTGCAACTGAGGTGTAATCTGCAAAGTTGCAAATATCAGAAACCGAAAGGTGAAAGGCCAACACTGGAGCAACGCTACCAAGAGCCTTCAGAAAGCTCCACAGGTCCAGCTGATGGAAAAAACAGCCACCTTGTTTATAAATTTAAGCAAGTTATCAGTGTCATCCCATTCATGTGATTCAGTCCTGACTTTGGTGGTATCTCTTTGTTGTTAATTTATTCTCCTTACAGAAGACTCCACTGCAGTCAGCATGCACGTCAGTGACCTGCAAGGCCAGCTCATATGTGGAGAGCTGGGTGAAGCTATGGCTGAAGTACTACCCCAGCAGCAGCCCACAAAGAGCAGACATGCTGAGCTACATTAAAAACCACTTTAGTTCAACTTGCAAAATAGTTGAAAGCTGAAGTGCTGCAACAAGCCCAGAAAAGTACTAGTGTTTTTTCAGGGCACTGATATCTTGTAGATAAGAAATAGAAAAATACATTGTTTACTACAAGCTCTATTTCAAGGACACTTTTTTTTTTTTTTGAAATCATGTCTTGTTATGTAATTAATAACCACATTGAATTTACTGTACTGAAACAAGGGCAAGTTATAAGGCAAGCAGCTGTAACACGCACCAGTGAAACTGGAAATGAAGAAATTTTTTTCATATCTCTGAAGTAGCAATTTTTATCCAGATTGGTAACAAAAGCTTATATTTCTTATTTAGTAGCACTAAAAGATGCAAGATCAATTCTGGAGTAATCAAATGAAGAAAAAAATCTGAAATCAGAAAATCTGGTTCACTATTTGTTTGGGATGTTTTAAAATAGCCAGTGATAATGGCTTCTATGACCTTAAAATATCTATACATTTCTATACATTTTCGGCATTAGTATAAACAGAAATAAAACCTCAAGAATGAGTGTTCTGTGCTGCTACTTAGCAGGGCAAGAAAAATACTACTGAAAACTTGCTGCTTAGAAAAGTTTTAACGGTAAAATGTTTTCCAATTGTAAATTTTCTTCAGTTAAGTCATTTATAGGAATACTGTAATAAAATTCACATAATTTGACATAAATATAATTTCATAAAGGAACATTATTAAAAGCTATGTGAAAATCAATTCCATTACAAAAATCCATCCGAACTTAACAAAAGAAATGCTACTGGAAGAAAACCATTAAAATGCAGACGACTCATCTGCTTATAAAATGCATGATGAGCTGAGGCAAGATTTCAAACAACACTGCTTCCTTCCTTTGAAAGAAAGGTATGCTTCGAGGATGTCACTAAAGGAGAATGAGGCAGATTGACACCACTCCGGTAAAATGAACTCCTTAAATAAACTTGTGATGTAAGAACTGTCTGCCTAAGGAAAAGGGTTATCTTTAGGATGGATGATGGACCTAACTAATGGAGACCAATAAATGCAGATCACAGAGCAAGCCATCAGGCAACCCAGATGGCCTTTCAAACCAAGGCTAAGAGCGTCAGTTGGCAAACGTCTATCTGGCACCTGGCAACAGTCATGCCCACAGCTTTACTCACGTGCTGCATCTCATGAACTAGAGCCAAGCATCTCACAGCACTTGGCCTGGCATGAAGGGCTTCCTTCTGTTCCAGCACCACACAACTATTATTCGTAAAAGGGCTTCAAAGTCCAGGGGATGATGGGCACAAGCACCTTGGTCCTGCAGTCTGCAAGCACAATCCAGGCTGCTCACAGATGGAGGTGATGGGTTTTGCTCTGGGTGCCTCACTCATGCAATGCCTGTGTGTCCTGCTTGCCAAGACAACACTGGAAAGATGGCAAGGATGGAGCAGATACTGTGGCTCTGCTGGAGGAGAGACTTTCGTTCCGATGTTTGTGGTTCTCACTATCTGCTTGTTTCCTGGTTTTATATGGATAAATAAAAGCTGCTTTTATTTTTATTTTTATTTTATAAAGCAAAATGCTTTTCATTTTGCGATGTAGTTTAGTCAAAATTGATGCAATCCTCAATAGTTAGCTTATCTTGATATAAATGTTTAAGGAGGTTCACTGCTGGGACACACATGTTGAAATTTATATAATTTATAATATACATCCACTTAAATGAAAGGATAAAAATACAAGAAAAATAGTAAGAAAAGCAGCCCTAATGAGACAAGTAAATTGATTCACTCGGACCTCATTGTTCCTCCTGCTGTCACAGCTTTCTGGTCTTTCTGCCTGTTTCACCCACCAGCTGGGCTCACAGTGTGATACAGTCATTCAACACTCCTTCCTTTTACAGAGTTCCAGTGAGGCTTTTTTGGAGGATGCGGTCCTGTTCACCATTCCTATCATCATAGGCTGACAGCTTCCACAAAAGCCGGTGGCTTATGCTACACAAGCTTAAACAGAGATGAAGTGTTTGAAGGACTGAGCGTCTACTGAGGCATTCCAGATTTGCTGGGGTAACTCCAGCTAAGTTGAGAGATGAGAATGTGATCCTCTGTCCTTAAAGAGATTAGTTTTACAAAGCAATTATGTAATTCAGAAAAATGAAAGCTATGGACCCACGTTCTTCTTCTTGTGTTTTACTGTATTTAGCCAGCCTGTCATAATACTGTTGTGTATGTGATAAACAACTGAAGTCCTAGTCCACCAAGCGCATTTTATAATGGAAGTGCATGGACAGTTTCTACTTCCATATATGAGGGAGTGTTTTCCAATGCTGTGACATCAGTACAAAAAGTCAACTTGCTGATAGAAACACACCAGCATTTGAATTAATTAAAATGTTCTGTATTACAAAAATTCCATCTATCTCAAAATCTAAGACAGATGTCACAGCTGTTTGTGCTTGACAAATTCCCATAATCTCATGAATAGTCTTTCTGCACATAGCTTCACATGATAGAGTCGGGCATTAAGTTTCTATCATTCCGATAACAAGTTGCTTTTTCTTTTTCAGTTCTTCCAACATTAGACGATATATGTGTGCTGCATATTATTAACATCTTCCTGAGCTTTACACCAGAATGCTACAAAATCCCAGAGTTATCCTCTTATAATTGTATTTTTGTTTCACTAATCTCTGTGAAAAAACTGAAAAGTCAACTGGAGAGCCTACTACATCATTAGAACTTCCCTCTGACTTTCTTGTCCCTCAGGAAGGATTTCCTCCCTTGGCTTACAAGAAGTGACACTGTTTCCACCTGAAAATTGATGGGATTCTTGTTTTTTCTTCAGAAAAAGACAAAAGCAAAAAAAGCCACATTTCCCTTCTTGCAGCATGCCTTCATGCCAACTTTCACCACCTAGAAGGCCTAAATAGTTAAGAAGTTTTCCACAGAGCAGACCCAGAAGCCCTGTGGAGAGGGAAAGGCATTGAAAAGAGATAGTTGCCAAGTACCCTCAGGTCCCTGGGCCCTGGCAGCAGAGCAGGACAAGAGATGATCTCCCTCTTCCCTTCTCCCCTGCTGGCATCCATGAGGGCACCTCTACAAGAAGAGGCTGTCCCTCTCCATGCATACAACCCACAAAACACAGACACGTGGTCTCAGCTCCTACTTGAATATCTGCTATGAGTGACCTGATCATGGCAAAGTAAGGTCTTCCATTTGGAAATAATGAAGTTTTGTGCTCTGGAACAAGTTATTAATTGTAGTCAACTGATGCTGTAAGCAACAAGATAGACATTATTACTAACCATCTGATCCAATGTCGTGCCCCGTATCTGAGGCTAATCATGAAAATATTTCTCTCACACCCACTCACTACAACAACAAATGCAGCCAAGTGTAATAAATTTTCCTTTTCTGTTTATCTGCCTACATCCAGAGATTGCCGTATTTCAGCTAAAATCATTCCAACAAGAACAGCGTAAATCCGTCTCTGTGTGCCACATGATCAGTAATTACACAGCTTGAAAATAGTTTTGCCTGGGTTCACTATCCAGGAAGCTATTACTAGATAAGTAAAAACGGTAGAAAGAAGAAAAGATCAATGCATCAAAAACTGAGCACAGTCAGTCTCATCTTTGAAATAAGCACATGTATTTCAGCCTCCCACTGACAATACACAACTTCTGGAAAGGTCACACACTTCAACTGGAAGTCTTAAAGCCCATCAGTGGGGCTGCCAATGTGGCTTCTCTGCCCTGTGGGCCTCCTAGGCCCTGCAGGTAGGCCAGCCTGGCTGTGATTCCCCAACAAAGCCAGGCCCAGTTGCTGCAGAGAGTCTGAAAACACATCCAGCTGTCGTATTAACCCGAGGCTGTTTTTTCACATGGATTGCAAAACTTGGTGGAATTGTGCTGGAAGACTGAGAGTGGTCCCCAGATTGTCACTTATGACCTCTCCAGGTTTGGTCTAGTTGTCCTGCTCTAGATGGCACCCTGGGGGTAACCTGGTAGCTCACCAAGTGGGGTCATGTCTGATTTTTTTTTTGCCTCTGTTTCATCAACTGGCCTGTTCTGACCTATCTCACTAGAGGGAGCAAACCCTTGGGCAGAAACACCCACTTAGGTGCCAGGCAATGCTGTCCATCAATACTGGGAAGCTTACGTCTGCCAAACTTGCAAAGCTTTACTTACCAGTGATCTCAAGTGTCCACAGTGGTCCAACCACTAATAGTCTCCTCTCCAAACAAGCCCTCAGCTATTTCCTTGGACATCTCTCCTCTTGAGAAGATTGGCTTGTGGCTGTTACAATTCAATAATTTCAAAGGTCTCTGAAATCACTTGTCAGAGCTTTCCACAGCCCAGATAAACATTCTCTGTCCATTTCCCCTTTCCAAAGCTTATCTCTTTGAATTTAATGCTTAAAGCAACATTCTACCCATCCATTTTAGACAATTAACAAAAAAAAAAAACAGATTGGTGTGGCAATATATTAGTGAGAAACTCTTAAGGATATGAAATACATCATGCACCAGCTAGCAAAAGCAGATCTTTTATGGCATTAAACTGCCTTTGCTAACATAAAATCCAGTGTTGGAATGTAGGAAATGCACCAAAGCACTGCAAAAGAACAATTTTGTATCCATAAATACATATTTTCCATCCCAAATGAAACTATTTCTTCTCTCAAAGAAACAGATGTTAAGGCAGAGCTGTCTTCTTTTTAAGGACTGATGCTTTTTGTCAATTAAAACATTTGTCACTAGTATACAAGGATTTGATTTTGATCAGTCATTACTTTACCACGGAAGTGGAAACAGAAAAATGAAATCATCACAAGATGATGAATCTTAATCACAGCAGGAAAAAGGAATTTTTCGTGCTACTTCTGTAAAAGCACTGACAAAAATATGAAGGAAATAAAATCAGATAACTGGCAAGAAGCTCAATCACACAGCACTAGTGAAAGCTAAAGTGTCACAGTATAAAATACAACACTGCTCAGTACTCAAAGTTGGGCTAAAATGTGCAAGCAAGGCAAGAATTTTAAAAACTGCTGGTGTTCTCATCTTGCATTTTCCCTCTGAAATTCCTAATCAATACCATTCATGATGAAGTGGACATAAAGTATGCGTGAATTATTACAAAAATCCATATTATTTTTCCATTTCTCACTTGTAATAAGGTGAGATGACAGTTTAAGATCATCAGTATTGCCTCTGTCAGACACTCAAATTCTGTTTATGGTAGCTGATGGTATCTGTCACAGACAGAAGCACAGCACACAGCTCACACGGCTTTGTGACACCAACCTGTGCACTGCTAGATATGCCAGCAGTAGAAATATGATCCAGCTCAGAAACACAGTTACATTTGTCTTAAGTGAGCCAAATCTTTACATTTGTATGCAGGCTGCAGAAGCCAGATCAATATCTGACTCACAAAAGAACTTGTTGGCACAGAGGTAACCCTCAAAATCTGAAAGAGCAGAACAAGTCAGCAGTAGGTGTTTTGCTTCCTGTGGCCACAGCACTTCACATCTGACCATCAGGACTAGATGTTATCAGCAAAACGCAGCTCCCCAGTAGCAGCTCCAACGGGAACGGGCTGTCTTGTGAAGATAAAGCTGTTTTATTTTATTTCTACACCCCACTCTGCAAAGCAAACCAAATTGAAGCCTTCTATCCTAAGTTTTGAGCAGAAAACAGGCTGTTTCTACTGATTTTGTTACGTAGGCTGGTGTTAGGAGTGTTCCTGATTACAGTGACAGACCTTGCATTCAGTAGGAAGAAAACAAATCTTGCAGTGGCAATTCATTTGAGAAAAGCTTGTTATCTGAGGAGCAGTCTAGTCCTGTACAAAGTTACAAAGTTGTTCAGTGTATTGCATTTCCTGTAACTAGCGCACACTGTACTCGATAAATCCCTTATGATGAGTCTGGAACAGCTTAGTCTGAAAACAAATACAAACTCTTATTTCAGGACTATGACAAATTAAGAAAGAAGATTTGAAGAACAAGCGGGAAGAATGGGGATGACCTGCCATTTGCTCTTCTTGTGTGTTCACTCTCAGTTCTTGGAGAGGCAAAACACTTTCCTCCACTGGAAACTTTTTTCTTTATGCCATAAAGCCAATTGTTCTAGTCTGATATCTCTTCTCAACGAAAGTTGGAGTGGGGCATAACATCCTTTATTTCACCACTATTAACACGCTATGTGGGGGTTAAGTAATGTTTTTAAGGACGTTTCAAGTAGCAGTTACCATTCACTGCAGCAGCCTAAGATCATTGCTAACTTTCAGTCCTCTTTTGTCACACTCTATATACCAATGCTAACAAAGCTAAAAATAGCAGCGCAGTTTTGGAGAAGGACATTCTCCAATGCCAACTGTTTATAAATTAAGGGTTTTTTACACTGGGTCTGTATCTTCAGCACAACCACTTCAGTATGGTGCAAAGCAAAATGTCCACAACAATTAGGGAGAAATGTATTTTCTCAGCTTGCTATAAAGAGAGAAGGACTGTAAATACAGTTTTTTCTTCTTGCCTGTGCTTAAAGTGTCATCAACCTGAACTCTGGATAACACCCTCCTCTGGATAAAGCCCCCTCCTCTTTGACTAAATGTGTGCTTTCTAAGACAGAGCTGGAATTAGAACACACTGAATGTTTTGGATACCCTGTCTATAAGTTACGAGCAATGTATAACAAATTACTCCAAAATTACTCCTCTCCTGCTAAAGAAAAGCCATCATTAATGATATTCAAAAGGCACAGAACAGATACAATTTTTTTTATGTGCATTATGTTCAGTCCAAACTACAAACCCAAAGACTGTCTTCTAGCAAACATTCCACCTTGTCTCAACTCTGAGGTACTAAGGGGAATGTTTTAGTGGTTTAATGGGTAATCTTGGCGGTAGGTGGATGGTTGGAGTAGATGATCTTGGAGGTCTTTTCCAACCTTGATGATTCTATGACTAACTCCACCAGGGCCATACGCATCTCATGTGTACGATGCACCCTGTGCAGCTCAGCTAGTCACTGCATGTGGTAGAACAGAAGAAACATATGGTTTGCGGTTCTTGCCTATGCCCTGTTCAACAGCTGTGGGTTTAATAAAAGCTAGTTGGCTTAGGTTAAATTACTGGTGCAAAACCAACCAGAGGCATACTTGGGCACGTGCACTTGCCCACGTGGGCTTGGATCCCAATGTATGCATGTGTTTCTTTGAGAAATAGCTGCAGTTGTGACATGTGCATGCTCGCTTCTCTCACGGACACTGAGGGAGAGAGCCGAGATGGAAGATGGCAGCTACTAAGCTGTAAGGAGAAACAAGGCTGGACAAAGGCAAAGATAATGAAGAAAAAAGAAGGGAAATTGGAATACAGAATAAAGAGAGGAAATGAAAAACTGACGGTACAAATAGCAGAAGGATAAATCTGTGGCTAACGTACGGGACAAAGCGTCCTTGCCAAGCACCATGTGTAACTGCAGTCACATTTTCCCGGATTATTTGAGTTAAATAATCTGCCAAGTAGGGGAAAACTAAGCTAGCACAGGTAGGAAAAAACCCAAAATCCTAGGAATTGCAATGCTGACCTACTATTAGCACTGATGGCATCTTAGACTTGCACTTAAAGTGCCCACACACTGCCTTGTGCTTCCCCAGAAAGGACTCTTCTGACACAGCTGGGGGCCACATTTTCAGACTCAGTGAAATGCGGTTTTTCCTCCCAAAGTTGTCCCAGAAGGCCAAAAATGATGACCACTAAGCCCCAACTAAAGGAAACACAAGCCAATCCCAAAACATTTGCTCATTTTTACTGCATCCTCAAAAATAGCTGTTGCTCCAGAAACTGCTCCAGGGTTCCTCGCAGCAGCTGGTGGATCTGAAAGCTGTCTTTTACATTTCCACGGTATCCCCGCTGACCTAGTCAGAAATCCTGCCTCCTAATTTGGTAGCAATCCTCTGGCTTCTCATGATGTGCGGTGTGTGTTTGCTGGCAGCCCAAGGAAGCTGCTTCCAGGGGAGGAATCCTCTGGACACAGCAAGGGGCAGCAGAGGCGTATTTCAAGGATGATGCAACCTGCACCCCAGATGTCTCATACCCACATGCAGTGAAAGATTAAGCAAGCATGGAA
This sequence comes from Penelope pileata, assembly GCA_013396635.1. NCBI lineage: Eukaryota > Metazoa > Chordata > Aves > Galliformes > Cracidae > Penelope > Penelope pileata. Next base: position 1,732,073 of record WBMW01002665.1, read on the forward strand.
AGAGAATAAGCAGTTAGATATGGCTCGGACCACAGACAAGACCCTGTAATAAAAAATGTTGCATGATCGATTGGGAGACAGAAACATCCTCCTCCTTCTCCCACACTCACTCTTTGGTTCAGCGAAGTCCTGGACTCCAGTTCCTCAGCTGGCTGAGTAAAAGGCCATAATGGGAGATATCCCAGCCCTGCAATCAGGTTGTGACAGCACTGAAGGGGACAGAGCAGGAACCTGGACCTGCCTCCCTCACACTCAAGTGAGGACAGGGAGATGCATTACTAGCTATTCGCTTTTTTGCTTTCACACCTGTACCTGCAGGCAGAAGTTCTACCTTAGACCCAAGAAAGATCATTACTGAAGTTTCATTTTTAAACAAAAGGTTGCACAAAAGGTTTCTGCTTGGATGAATTTTGGTAGAAAATATATTGGAAAAATGTTTGCAACCAGCTCTGCAAAAACTTTTCTATTTGCTCTCATTGTCCCAGCATATGCTCAGCAAGCGTGCAACAACTTCAGGATGACAGCAAGCTTTTGTGTACAGTTTCCTACAAGAAACACTTCTAAACACAAAAGCAGAAGGGAATTTGAGCTGCAAAGATCCTCCATATAAGTACTGAGAAGCAACTGCAAAGAGTCTTGTTTCCCCCATGAGATGGAAGCATATAAATTTCAAACAATGCAAGGTGAGCCAAAGAGAAAAGGCATCCAGGCAAGATAAAAAATTCCATCTGCATGCTGACCGCATTAGAAATCAAGACAACAGTTCAAAGAGCTGGGCTGGGCATCCAGATGCTGCCACTGGCATCAGAAGATCTTCCACAGTCTGACAGCAGCTGGCTCCAGGGCCGACAGCCAAAGCCTGAACATAAAGGAGAGAAGCAAAGAGAGAGAGAACAAGGCAGAGCGAGAGAGAAGTAAAGTGGCAGCTTACTGCCCAGCTGGCATACTTCCTTCTACATAGACGTATATGTATTAGTCGCTAATCTTTGACACTCCTCTGGAAACAAAAAACATATATATGAACAAGTTTGATGCACTGGTGTACCAGGGCTTATGGCCTTGAGAAGAACAGCACCAGCACCTGCAAAAAAACCCACCACTCACATAGGCAGGGCCACTGAGGGCAATTTATTAGGATACCTAAATGAGGAATAATGATCTCCTGAATAAGAAGCACAGAGCCAAAATCCTCTCTTCAGTCTATTTCTGCACAATATCCTCTTTTAAAAACACCCACTGCTTCTTTGATTACTGGAGCAATCAGTTACTAGGCTTATCGAAACCACCTGAGCACCTGCACCCATCCTCCTCCATTTCAAGCAGCTGCTCACCCCTGCTGCTGACACTGTCTTTCAGCCTCACAGCACATGCTGTGGGCACCACACCAGAAAAGGGACGAGAACTCAATGGCTGTCACATACCAAGAAATGGCAGGCAACCTAAAGCACTCCCATTACTAACCATCCCCAAGGGTCATTCTCAAGGCATTTTGGACAAGGTTGTGCCCCAGAAAACACATGGTGTATTGGCTAGTTGAGGAGTAATGAGGTCCCCAGAAGGCAGGAGCACCAGCAGCAGGTGGAGGCAGCAGAGAGGTATGGACCCTGGTTTGGGAAATGTGAGCCAGGTGCCTGTCACTGGACAGATTTCAGGCACCCATATTTCAGCTGCTGTTGTGAAGCCTGGAAGATCTGTTTGGGTTTACAAGCAGATGGTTGCCACTACCTATGATGCTCTATTAAAGTTATGTTATTTAAGCAAAATTAAGATGGATCATCCACTAGGAGGCAGAAGTCATTTGAGACGAAAACATTACAGAGGGAAAATTTCAAGGGCAGACAGAGCTGGAGCACAGCCTGGCCGGGAGATCCTGGGCCTTCACTAACAGTATCAGCAAAGCCATTCCTCAGGAGAGAGGTGCACTTGTTCTTCCTATGGGTGCAGACTGCATAAGAAAGAGGAAAATCCATCCTGTTGCTAGTGTTCAGAAAGGGATGCCATGAACACATTGTTCCTGGTGAAGTCATAGAATGGCTGAGGTTGGAAGGAACCTTTAAAGATCATCTAGCTCCACCCCCCTGCCATGGGCAGGGCCGCCACCCACTGGATCAGGCTGCCCAGGGTCCATCCAACTTGGCTTTGAGCACCTCCAAGGATGGGGCACCCACAGCTTCTCTGGCCAGCCTGTGCCAGTGCCTCACCTCTCTCTGTAAAGAATTAAACATTAGAAATCAAAATTGTTTTTCTCTCTGTGCCCAGCTTTTTCTCTTTTATGGATCAGGTCACAATTATGGTCAAATATGTCCCATCCTAAAACCCAGAATTAATCCCTCCATCAGATTTTCTTTGAACGTTCCAGATCACCAGTGAGCTTCAAATGAGCTACATACTTCAAATAAGTGCACCGGAGGAAGATGCTACTTTCCTCCACTTCACAGAATAAAGATTTTATGGTTGGAGCACTGGCCAAGCCAGACTCAGTGTTGTGAAAAGTGGGAAGAGTAACAGTGAGTAACTGCTCTTACAAAGTTCATCAGAAAATTAAGTTTGACTGCTGGCATCTCTGCAGGACTTAAAGACAGTCCTTTATGCTGCTGGACAAGTTTTCCAAGCTTAATTTGAATCAAGCTAAATAATCTGGTCCTGGAAAGAGTAGGCTTTCGAGGCAGACAGAAAATGTTTAGCGTGTTCCCAGCTGCCATGGGAGCCCAGAGCAAAGGGTCATCCAGGCTGAGCAGTATGGAAGAGTCCCAGTCACAGCTGACAAAAATTGTGTGTGCTGGCTCTCCAGCACTCTGCTTGCTTCAAGTGCATTTATTTGGTCTCTTGGCCAAAGTGGACCCACATAAAAGGTATTGTAAATCATCCCTGGCCAGAAACATTGTTCTGCCACAAACTACTACGCACTTTTGTTCCTCTTTTGTCTCTTCAGAAAAATAACAGTACTGCTACAGATGCAATGGCAGTATGCCTCATCAGGTAGCATTAAGGGTGCTAAGGCTAAAGCAAAGAATGAGAAAGGGGCCAGGAAACCCTGACCTCCAAGTCAGAGCACCTCCCACCTCAAGCCTGAGGACTGTGGACTTTTTGGCTTCACAACAGACAAACGGTACCAGAGATGGAGATGTGGTCCTCAAAGGAGTCAGCCAGCAATCTCATCTGGCCAAGCATCCATCAGAGCCGGTCTTGCTTTGATAAGAATTCAGCATCGCTTAACTGCTCTAAAAAAACTCCAACTTATTCCACCCTTCAAGTCTTCTAATAAACTAGCATTTTTTATTTTCAACCCATTCTAGCCACACAAGACTTCATTCTTTGAAGTATTCCTCTGCTTGCATTCAGTGATTTATGTGGGTCATAGAAAAGTATCCTATAATAGTCTTCCCTTCCTTTATCATGTCTTGAATAACTCATTTGTGGCCTTTGCCCAGAAATAACAGAACTAACCCCAAGCTAATGCTGATAAAGCTTTTCTTTATACCATCCCGGATTTTCTTCTCTATTTGACATTATACACACAGGAAAGAAACATGGACAGATACATTAGAACGAACTAAATTAAGGAATTACAAGGAAACAGGAAATAGGTTTTCTGCAACTTTAAATAATGAAAACAAAATGTGGTAACATCAAAGCAAAGCCCAGAGCAGGGAGACAGTTGATTCAGTATGAAATTAAACAAATATGCGAGGAACGAGGCCTACGAAAAGGTCCAGATTTCATCCAAGGATTCAGGTTCAAAGCAGAAGCAAGGTGACAGGGCAGGGCCCATAAACCTCCTCACACCCATGGAGGGTAGGAACAGGTTATAAACAGAGAGAATAAAAAGCACTTAGCAACATCTTAGAGAACAAAGAACAGAGCAGACTGACTATTGGTAGCACTCTGCTGAACCAGGGCAAAAATATAGAGACTGCAAAAGATTAATACCTCTACCTCTCATCTGCAGGATGCTTTCCTTTGTGAGGGTCACCTTTGCCACAAACTGATCTGTGTTTTGCTTTTCTTCTCACATCTCTGAGTTGGGATCCAAGCGGACATAAAGACTAAAAATGGAAGAGCATCAATCTGCGTAGATCCACTATGGAAAAATTACTGCAACCCAGTTTCAGAGGTATCAAAAGATAGGAGCTGGGAGAATTAATGGGAAAGAAGTAATCCAGTAATGGGATTCAAACACCAGACCTAGCTCACAAAGCTGACGACCAACAACAAAACAAATGAAGCAAGGGCGATGAGGAAAGCCAATGTAAAACACCGCTTGAGCATTCCTGGCACAGACCTGGTTTGTGAGCGCACAGAGTTTTGACTTGATGCCCAACTGCTATATAAAAATGATCACGAGAACTTTAATGAGAACTTAGTGCACTGCATCATAAATGCCAGAGGAAGGTACAATACGCTACATATTTTTCTATCATTTTGTTAAGAATATTTATTTAAAAATTGAATCAGCCAAAAACAAACAGCTGTCCTGAATCTCTTCCAGTACATGAGCAATCTTCTCTTAATATTTACCAGATTTCAGGTTAGTTTTTAGAGAAAAGAAGAAAATAAAAGCCTTATGCTCTGCCACAAGAAGTCACATGCAAAATGCCAAGTGCCACCTCATCCCAATGCCATAAAGGTAAATGCCTCTCACATTGGAAACATCTGCATCCAGTTCAGAGGCTGAAAGACCAGCCTGACATTTCCGGCCAGAGATGGAACCAGTCCCAGGACAAGCAGGTGATTTTCCTGGTCTGCAGCATTTCACTATGGCACTGCTCCCTGCCAGCTGCAAGTGATAGCATTCTGAAGCTTGAACAAATTAAGTCAGAATTAAGATATTACTTGATCCTGTTCATTTTTAGAACCAGGCCAATAGTTATTTTATGTTAGGAGTTAAGGGAGTTTGAGCAAGATGAACTTGGCCAATCAGTACCAAATGTATTCATTACTTTTTTTTTTTTTTTAATGTGCATTGGCTTAGATATCGAGTTGTTCTTTACCATTTCAGCACTGAAATGAAATATGTTACTCTGGAGCAGATAACTGTACTAGATTTTGAACTTCACTACTTATTCTGCTTAGCTTATTTGCTGCATCACAAATGTAAATTACACGTGTGCTTATGGGCATGCATATAAGCATTTATGTATTTCTGACCCACACAGCCAAAATTCTGCTTTGGTGAATTACTTCTGCCAGAAAAAGAAAGCACAATGGAATCACATATTTCACTGATAAAAAACAACTCTCTTGCAAAAGCCATGCAATATCCTTTTCCCTTCTATGCAATACAATCAAAGAAAAGATAGTTTCTTTGGTAACAGTTCCAGCCCTATCCTGCCAACACTTAGGCTGAACACCCCCTCTGCTCCACATTTTCTCCAAGAATTTTCTTTCCCAGTACTTGCTCTGATTTTGTGACAGTTTCCCAATGCTCTTCTCTTGACCACCAGTGTTTCCAACATACCATCTTCCTATCCCAGAAATGGTCTTCAGATGACAGCAGATATCCCTTCTGCCTCAGTTAAACCTCCATGTCAGCCAAAAGACAGGATCTGGGGGAACTGAGGCTCTAAGGCTTTCAGCTGTTTTTATAATGCCCTTCTCACATTTTCTCTGAATAAGAGAAAACTGGTAGAATCAAACATTTGGTAAGGTTTCACGCAGTCCATAATAATATGTTTTCTATTCCGGATGAAATATAGGAAACCAGGGGAATTAAAAGGGATCAATTTTTCAAACAGCTAATATGATCATGTTCTGTTCTTGCCTTAAAGTCTGTGACTTTATTTTGGAATAGAGCAGAAAATAATCTGAAGAACATGCAAGCGAAGTTTCTTCACGTGTCTGCATTTCAAAGAAAGCAAAATGCCTAAATCAAATATATATATACATACTGTTGACTACTGCCAGTCTATTGCAAAACAGACATTTAGTTTTCAAAAGTCTCTGTACAAATGTCTGATAGGATGGGAATTAGCGTAACTCTTCTAATGTTTTAACATGAAATAATCTGCTTTAAGGATTTGATGTCTCCACTGTGATTTTTCTATGTTATCTTCACACACATTATTGCCCTTTTGTAATAATAACTATTTTTGAAATATAAATTCTGTACAAGGAATAAAAATAATAGTGCCTCAACTGTATTTCCTGCCACCCCAATTCCAATGCTAAAGGATGTGGAGAAGTTGAATTAAAACACTCATATGTGCTAAGATTTAGCAAACATGGTGGGAGCTGCATGTCAATGGGATTTCAATTTCATCAAATTAACTGTTCTCATCCTAACAAATGCCAAATTTCTCCCCTGGAATCCATAATGCAATAACCACTACAGGCTTTTACCATCATGCATTCAAGTAACCAAGGAAATCTCAAGCTCAGTTAAATCCCCTCTGGATTTTAGGAAGTCAGGCGTGCTTTCTAGGTGATGTGATAACGGACGTGCAGGATGCCTGCAGTGTAAGGACATCTCTGGCACTTGGATCGCCTTCACATGCAACTTTCCTCTCCATTTGTGAATGAAGCAGTAGAGTAGGAAAATGGACTTCCACTCATTATATATATACCATGGAATAGCAGAAAAGAATAGCCATTCAAGAGTTTTTGGAAAATAAGAACAGAGACCAAACACTATGAAAATTAAGGCAAACCAAAAAAACTTTGGTTCATTATTGTCTTAGTCATAAAATAAATTAATCTTTCTGATTTACATCAGTTGATTCTGCAATGCTGGCACAGTAAACATGGGCAGCGCAAACTCCTTTCCATTGCAAAGGTCAGCAGGTACCACTGGCAACAGATGCACCAGGAACAGGGTACAGAGAAGTTACAGTCAGTTTTGAAATTTCTTTATAGAAGTCCACCATCACAAGCATACAGGAAGCCCAACTAAGGGGGAAGATTAACCTGCAAGTATCACATTTACAGATTTTTTGAGTATTTGCTATTAACTGCTGAAAGTCAGATGTTATAATTCACCTGAAGAACTGTGAAAGAGCCATAGGCATCTTCTACTCCAAATGAGGATACTGTACCTCAGGACAAAAAAAAAGAAACAAAAGAGGAAGACTTCTGGCATAATATTCTATGAGAAAGTTGGTAAAGTTCAAAGCCTTGTCTGCAGTAAGAGTCCTGTAACAACCTGGTCTATTTGGAGTTCCTTTAGAAGGCTGCTTAAGTCAGGAGCTAAGACAGTGAATTTCACGGAGCATCTTTTATAGAAACTAAAAGCTGGGGCATGGGGGAATTGCTTTCAGAAGCTGGTAATGCTCTCTGTAAGCAACTGATTTTTACAATTATTTTGAACTAAACATGCGTGAGTAAGAGACACAAAGTTGTTTGCAGTTATTACAAAGAGAAATGTGATTAAACAATGTCAGCAGAGATGTAGGATCCAATTTCTTGATTCTTTCTTGATTCCCTTACTGCCTATTTCTTAGGAGAGCCACGAAACAGAATCACTTCAGAGTCATAAAACAGTTTCTTACCATAATTGTAAATGTCTGGGTTTATTTAACATTCAGAAACATGATGGATCCCCACCGGATAAATTAATCACTGCAGAAAGTTAGATGAACCACTGCATCAGTACCCTCCAGTGCTACACTTTCCACCCCTTCTTTGCTGCCTGTTTAGACTGTAAGCTCTGTGGGACAGGCAGAGCAAAATAAATCCTGGTGCCTTCTCATCTAGAAGGATGTGGAGCAGAGCACTGCGGAGGCTCAGAAAGCTGCCAGCTCCTCCTCACTCCTACAAAGTCTCAGGTAACATTAGCCTATAACACTTGAGAGAACATTCAGAAGTTCATGCGCCTGTGTATGTACATATACATGCATGTACGCATAATAGCTGGAACAACCAGCTTTTGAAATTAAAAATATTTACATTACAGCTTTCGTATTTCATTTCCTCTGCTGTAAGCATCTACGTTACTTAGAAACCAAGACCATTTACACACACAAAAAAAACAGCTGTTGTATTTGGAAATCCATCTCTAAAACACCATGTCAGTGTGATTACAATTCTACAGAGAATATTTTTCACCTCTCCTAGAATTTAGCTATAAAAGTTTTCATTAGAAAACTTTATTAAAACTAACAACTTGTGTACCCTTTAAAACTGTCTATTTATATGTAAGAGATTTGTGTACATGAGGCAGTGACATTTGTTAGGTGTCTTGGTGTTACCTTGTTTTGACCCCTTTCCTTGTAACAGGGCGAGATGCTTCATCATCCAAGCTCAATGCTGAGAGCTGCAACAGGACTTTGTGTGCACTTTCTGCATGGTCCTCAAAACTGTATGTTCAAATATCAGATTAGGTATTGAAGAGTTACTCAAGAGCTCCACTCCAAGTGCAAAAAACTAAAAGGTACAACAAAGGAGACCAGTCACATAAGGACAATTTCCCAGGAGAAGCTGAATATTCTGAACAGTAATTTTACAGGCACCCAGGAGATGGACATTTGTTTCACTTCCATTATTTACGGCATATAACAATACAGTAATGATTTTTAAAACAGGGGGAAAATGCTCTGGAAGTGTTACTGACTTTAAGACACCTGTTAGAATTCTGACAAACTCATAAAATATTACTTACACAAAAAGACTGCCATTACAGTCTAAAGGCTTAGAACAGTCCAACATCATGTCATTACTCATGAGTTGCAAAACCACAAAGGAATGATGTTGTTTATCTTAAGCAAACATCAGTGAAAACCTTCCACAAAATTAGGCTGTTACATGTTTTCTGTAAGACACACTGTGCGGGCAGGGTTTGGATTAATCTCTGTAGGCAGATGTCCAGCAGGGAGCATACCCAGTCTGCGGTGGGCACTGGCAAGCTGAAGGTCCACATTTAGCTTCTGATGCCCCCAATGCTTTGGTCCCAGTTCTCAGCATATTGCTCCTCCAACTGGGAATACTGTGGAACACACAAGGGACACCCAGCTTGGCGTTGCCAAAGTCATCTCAGGTTGAGAGGCAACAGTATCAGTCATGCTTTGTAAGTGTTGACAATATCCTGGCCCCTCATTGCTAAAATGAAGGTAAGTGGACTGAATTTTCTGTTCATTTGTCTATAAAGCTGTTCTTCATTCATGAAATCTTTACAGTAGGGAACAGAAGGCTGTAAACAAAAATTGCATCTCTGTAATATTTACCTTTCTACTTATCTCTTCAGTATTTACCTCTAACATTTCTTCTACAGTGCACTGTACAATAAGGAAGAAATTCTTCAGAGGGCGGTGAGGCACTGGCACAGCTGCCCAGGGAGCTGTGGGTGCCCCATCCCTGGAGGTGCTCAAGGCCAGGTTGGATGGGCCCTGGGCAGCCTGACCCAGTGGGTGGCAGCCCTGCCCATGGCAGGGGGTTGGGGCTGGGTGGGCTTTGAGGTCCCTTCCAACTCAAACCCTTCTGTGATTCTAAGATAATGGTGTGATATGCCCTTTCTCAAGATATATCATGTCTATAGACACGTTGTACACACCTTTCAGCATGGGGAGATGCTTGTTTTCTAGTATTGTAAGGCTGTCTTTATAGTCTTACAAATTCATAAGTTTCCAGCTTTAAATTTGCCATTATTGCAGTACTGTATATTGCGTGTTGTGCCCCTCAAGCTAGTCAACCCTTTTCTAACTTGTCAGACAATAAAAATGCACATTTGGAAGAAGAAAACATTTCTACAGACAAAGAGTAAGAAGGATGTTTCACTAAGCAAACATTCTTTTAAAAGATCATCTGATAGACGCATTTTACCTTTAGCTGCAAATATTACAATATTCTTGATAAATACTTAGGCATACTTGGCCAATGAATTCAGAAACAAGGAAAATAATCATTTAAAAAAAATTCTACAATTGCCTTTATGAGCTGATGATGTCTCTGGTTTGAAAGGATGCTTTTTAACTGTATGAAATATTATATTCCCCTTTCCTTAGTCTTGCCTCTCCAATGAATAGATTTCATATATATCTGATTGTAGCAAAAATAAATTGAAGTAGTCACAATACGCAGGAGAAAGCTTTCAAGCTTTTTTGACAGATTCCAAACTTTATTCAATTAAATATTCAGGAAAACTTCCAATACTCAAGAAGAGACTTATTAAAGATCACATTATTCCTCCACAATTATAGCAACTTTTACTTGATGCAGTTACTCCAAAACTCAGCAACCCCTGTCCTAATTGCATAAAAAGCTAAGACTGGAAAGGGCTTTAAAAAAAGAGCAGTTAATGTACTGTAACTTCATGAAACTTGGAAGAACATTGTTTCCTGCAATGCTTTACAGTTCCAAACATATGTTTTTGTTGTGATATTATGCTTCCTCACGTCTTTTTTAACCCTAAATTATTATGGTTATTTAGAAGTATAAATAGAAGGATGGAAAAAAAGAGTCAAAAAATGCAGGAGCAAGTGCAGTGTGCTTCTCTCACAAAGCCCCAGGCTGTCTAACTGGAATAGCCTTAGAGGACTTCATGCCAACATAAAAAGAGCTGTTTAATCCAGCTTTGTGCACAGATAAGGTGGCTGGAAATCATGCAGTCATGACCAGCTCCAGGCAAGGCCTCCTGTCCATCTTCCCATGAGGGCGATAACAGTGGATCAGCCCTTAAAAAGCCAATATCACAAGAAACATCCTTCTTAGGAGGGACAAGCAGCCTCCACAGCAGACATTGAAGATACCAAGTTGAGAAGGAACAGATCTGAGCCCTGAGCTGGGAGTTTCACTGCAGTGTTGTGCCAGAAATGACATCATGCTTGAACTAGAAACAAAAGCTAATAATAGTTTCTGATCTTAATTTGCAAAACAGAATTTTTACTCTTTTTCTGGAGTCTTACCAGACTCGAAAGATCCATGTAGACACCCTAGGAGAACATTCATATGCTTCTCTAGCTGCGACCAAAACATTAAGTACTGCTGATAGAAATGGTCAACTGCTCTGCAGCTGGTGAAGCAACCCAGAAACATTCAAAAGGTTCTAACTATTGATTAGTGACTGAAAAAAGCCCATCCATCAATAGGGAAAAAAAAAAAAAATCAATACTTCGCCAAGTTCCATCTTTAATTTCAATCCAGTGTTTTCTGTGGTAGAAAATAAATAAGTCCTTACAGGGTTTTCAAAAAAAATGCTATCAACACAGATGTCACTGGGAAATCTCCTTGCATTTTGAAAGAAAATTGAACAGAGCTGACAGGCCCACCAAGGATATCAGAGCTTCTGACAGTTCAGATGAGATGCATAAAAGATCGTTGAGAAAATGTCAACTGAGTAAATGCTGAAGCCATGAGGCTGATTCTCCTTTTGATAACAGTGATTCCTCTGGTGTCCATACATTTCCAGCCAACACCAACATATACCAAGAGGCACCAGGTGCAACAAGCCTCCCGAATTACTCCTGTGGAATAAGACTGTGTGCATCAACAGCTACCATGAATCAAATAACCTTTGGTATTATAATCAGGGTCTCACACACTTAGTTTGCAGAAAGTATTTAGGTGGGTCAGATCTGAGGACCTCAGATCACCTAAGCGCAACAGATGGTTGGGATTCCAAAATATCTGCAAGCACTTCCAACATTATGTAACAAAAACTACTCTGATTTCATGACTGCTTCATTGTTTTAGGCTAAATGTCAGTACTCTTAATTCACGTAGCTTAAAGGCTTGCAACCGAGGGCAAACTTACTCAGCATGAACCAGCACACCTTTCTGATGATGATGACGCTGTCCTCACAGTTCTGGCTCAGAGCTGTTTCATCCTACAGCACAACCAACCCGTGCAATGAACTGAAAAGGTCACCTTGGATCAACTATTTCCATTTTGATTTGGACAGAGGGCCTTTCTGATTTCCCCCTAAATGAAAAAAAAATCACGGTTTTTATATCTGAAAGCTACTTTACCTTTCATCCCTTCCTTCAGCCTAAGTCAAAGACTGAGCCTGCAGGCTTGCACTTTAATTTGAACCAAGTGCTCAATGCTTCAAGTTCTAAAAATAGATCCTAAACTCAAAATTTCTAATAAGCTTACCACCTTTCCTTTAAGCTTTCCCTCTCAAATATTTTCATTCCATAAGAGACCACTTCCAGTGCAGCAAAATAAAACAAACTCAGTAAGAAACCAGACTCCGGCAGGATACTAGGAGATGTTCTTCTAAACCTACTAAGTAGAACAAGATCACAGTGTGCTGTTCCTTTTTTCTTGTTTTTATATATTTGGGGTAGCTTCTTTGCAAAGCATACAGCAAATACAATGAAAAGGGAAAATAAAAATCCATTAATCTTATTTTTCATGAAATAAAACTTGTAAGTTACATTTTATGTTAGAAGTACCAGCACCTGACAAAGGTAACTTAGTGACTCAGGGCATAGCCTGTTTAAATCACTTTCAAGAAACATTCATCATGGACTGTGCCATGGTGGTGGCACAGTGGGCATGCATGACTCTGGTCCAGCATCCCCATGCACTGCCCCATAGCCCCCATGGGGAACATGGGGCAGGGCAGGGATGGCAGGAGAGAGCAGGAGCTTGTGCCCTCCTGAGGCAGTGATGGAGGAAACTCCCCAGCAGCCCAGCACCTATACTCATCACCTCATCCTGACAGACAGGTTTACAGTGCAGGCTGCAAAAGAGCTAATTTGCCTAAGAATCTACCTAAAACATTGGAGCAGGAGAGAAGAATTTGCTTAAGTGTTCCCTTAGTAATATGCTCTTGTGACTTTAACTTTTTTAGTGACTTCATTCCATTCCTGTAAATCCGTGTTTTTAGGAAACATGCTTTTATCATTAAACCTTCCCAGCGATAAATCTGACTCAGAGTAATATGACACACACCCAAGCCTCCTTCTTTCCAGGGTATCGAACCCATCTTTGCAGCGAGAACTGGTCACTCTGTTTCCCACTGAACAGCTCAAAGACCTCACGAAAGCCTCCCAGCAATCTCCCTCCAGGGGTGCAAGGGCTTGGCTGCAGCTTTTAAAAAGCTTTCTGCCAAGGCAGCCCAGCCTCTCAGAGGAGCATGAAGACAGTGAGAAAACATCCCACAACTTGTGCAAAGGGAATCTTATTGACGCTCAGCCTTCCAGGAAAAAGAAGGCAGGGGAGCACCTCATGCACCTGAACACCAGCTACCACCTCATCTCTTTGTTAGGGTGGGTGGAGTGGGGCTGTACCTTAGGGCCTGCATTCCCAGTGCTACCAGCCAAGGAGACCAGGAGCAGCTACAGGCTACACTGAGCATAGAGGTATGAGGGCTAATTGGAAAGTACTGCCTCTGGTTTTATTATGTTGGACCACAATGTCAGAGGCAGATGGTGGTATGGCAGTAGAGGTTGAACCTTCCCACCACTATTCCATTCCATGCTGTTGCCATGTGACAGATGGCAGCAGAGGGGCACTCTGACACAATGGCGTCTGACATGGGAGTGCAGATGGAGCAAACGGGTGGAAATGAATTCCTCTGTACAGAAAAAATGGCACCCACTGACATTCATGGACGCTGCTAAACGTTGATATAGACTGAATAGTGGATGTGAGCACAGTGAGGCAGTGACGGTACATTTCAGCAGTGGCGACAACAACACAGAAGACAAGCCACATTCCAGACAGCCATACACAGCTGTCACACCATGAAATGAAGAATGTCTTGATCAGCTCATCCACACAAATAGGCTAATGTTCGTGAGTACGTTGAAAGATAGTGTTTTGTAGCTGAAAACTTGCTCTATCAAACAGTTATTGTACTCTTTGTATCTGTTGTAGTTCCCATGGAAATAAATAGAAGGCATTACTTTTGAAGCAACCAACATATATACAATATACAGATGCCCGTATATACACACTACACACGTCTGTATTTCATTTTCTTCTTGATCATTTGGAGAGGACCAAGAGCAGCCCATCTACAGCACTCATCTTTGCGTGAGCACTGTGTGACCTCTATCAACTAGCAGGGCCTGTTATGCACAGATGCACAATGTACATAGACACACCACATATGCACCCACTGGGCAGTAGTCTCATCCCTATCCAGCTGTTATATTCTACACCACCAATCCAACCCTGCTGACTCTTGAAATCCTAATCTATCTTCAGAATGTATTTTAAAAATAATGAGGATAGCTTTGAATTTAATTGTTGTTGGAAAACATCAAACAGCTCTTCTGAGGACACCATCACCAGATAACAGAAAATCATAAAATGCTTTTCTGCAGCTTTGCATGACACCCCTGGACCCAACTGACAAAGCCTGATGACTACACGAGGCTTTAAATGCCTTTACACAGCAATTTGCAATCCAAAAAGCTACATACTATATACATCTAAAATGCTTACAGTCCCTTCTTTTAACACCTCAAAGTGAGCAGACTCATCCTTTTTTCTATCAATGCATTCCCATAAAAAACAGTTTTGCCACCCTGATCATGTTGTATCTGAATGTTGTTAAAAAGTAACAGATGAAACAGGGAATTGGACTAATTCCAAGGTTTTTTTTTTTTAAAAAAAAGAAATCTACATAGAGATAACCAGGAAAAGTTCCGAAGTCCATCCTTATCAACAAAATACTACAAATAAAGTTTGAGAAAACTGATTCCTGTTCTTTGAGAAATCATTTCAGCTGGAGAGTACAATGAAGACACAGCATATTCAAGAAAAGAAAAAAAGGAAAAAAAAAACAGGGACAACTCATTCACCAGCTCAAAAGAGGTGGGAAAAGTCTTGGAAAATTCAAAACAAGGAAACAGCCTCCAGTCCCTAGGATCCTGAAAGTGAACTGCACTTAAAAATCAGAGGTTCTTGTTACATACTTAGGTAGCTCTTCTCATTGCAGTATAAAAATAGAAAGTCTCAAAATAGAAAAAAGAACAAAATCTGCTCTGTAGGTCCAGCCTGGAAAAGTAGTAAGGCTTTGGTTCTCAGTGTTTACCACTGATTCACGGATGAAATAAACTACACCACAGGAGCCAGAGTCATCTCTGGACCCAAGGAACGTTGAGGTCATGCTCCTTTCTTGTGGGAATGGGCTCTTTGGTCCAGCTCCTGAGAAAGGGCTTGACACAAAGTTCAGGGAAGTCAGCATCTCTCCCTTATGTCGGGTCCAGAGGACCATGCCAAGTGGTTTCATCAATAAAGTAGCAGCTCCATGACTGGGCAGGACAGAGCTGATGCTGCCAGCCAGAAGCACGATCCTGAAGGTAGCAAAGGGTGTTCTGCTGCTGACGGGAATGCAGGAGTGCACACAGACACAAAGAACAGACACCAGACCAGAACTTTCATGTGTCTGCTGCTGAGTTCTGTGCTAGTTCTTGTGTTCAAAACCAGTCAGAGGTTTCTTTAGGGTCTTAAAAAATAACTTAAAATGGAAGTTAAGGATACACAGCCACAAAAAAGAGCTGAGATTACCTGACGTCACAGGACTGAAGACTTACACCTGCAATCTAGGCTTACCACTTGCGTGTGCCTGTTTCTTAACGTTCAAGAAACAGAAGCAGCAATAAGACCTCCTGCTCTTCCCAAGACTATGCTTAGCACAAGGGGACCCTTTCACAGATGGGTAACAGCTCTCTGACCTCCTATTAGAGGAGACCTGAAAGCTACTCAAACTGATGTGAGGAACACGCTGCTCCCCTGCCCGGTGCAGTCAGCCTGTGTCCCATGCCACCTCCTTGATGAGGGCCAGAGACAGGCATGGGCCACCCAAGGAAGTCAGAACAGTAATTGCCAGGGGATGAATGAGCACGAGAGCTTGTTATGGGGGTTTGCATCCTGCTTTTAATATCTGTCCATCTGAATAGAGGTGGATTTTTATACCACTTCATTAGAGACAAGGAACAATTTAATTGGTGCTAAGGCATGCACACAGACCATAAAGTGGCCACACCATGCTTTAGTAATTTAATATTTGTCACAGTGTAAAAAAATTCTTAGATGTGCATTTCATACTAAAGCAGTTGTGTAAATCCATGAGGAGGTTGGTTCCCTGTACAAGTGTTCAGTAGTCTAGCTCAGGAGGCAGAAATTCATAAGTTAGCTTTTCACCATGTATGGTTTGTGTTTTCTTGTTTACATCGTGCTCTGCCTTCACAGAGACAGGGTGAGTCAATCAAAGTCGCTGCTCTTAAACATCAGAGCTATGTTGCTGCGCACAGGTTTCCAACACTAACAGAATTGCTTGTATCCAAAATAAAGCTGTTAAATGAAATTAGGAAAAATATTTCATGTTCATAGCAGCAACGTAACTATTGACAGTGGCTTAAATGCCCTGTTTCACATTTTGAAAAAATGAACTTAGAGACCAGGTTATGCACTTTGGGCTCTATGAAAATTCTGATTTGCCACCCTAATGTATTAAATACAAACTACATCTACTGCACTTACTGGGTTATTTTCAAATCCTGCAAAATGCTAAGTTAAGTTCTTTGAAGCCAAGGTCACACTGCTCACTTCTGAAGGAGCGACTCTGCCTGTGCTTCCATGTGCACTAGGGACACAGCGTGGGTCACTCGCTCATGTTCCCCAACACTTCGAAGTGCTGGGCACTACTGCTTTAGCCTGTTCTGGATACATTCATTGGCATTAACCAGAAGCTCAACAGCAAGGGAGAAAAAAAAAAATCTGTTTTCTAGAAAAGCTTTGAATAAACCCCCCAAATTCTGTGTTTTCCCTGGGGTAAAGGAGTGGTAAGTTCATGAGAAGTCCCCAAACGTGCCTCATGTCTTTACAGGACAGGAAATCTAGTTAGATACAAATGCTGACTCTCTTGTAGGCACTATCCAATGTTTCAGGTCATGTAACAGACATCTCGCAGCTCAGTACTACACTCATTTTCACAGGACAAACCACAGCAATACTTTTTGACCACAACTAATCCCATCCAAATGGGAATGTAATCTGTTTGAATAAATAAGAAGTAAGAAGAGTGAAGCCAAAGAATAACAAGCTTTTCTCAGGGCTGTGTGTCACGGCTAGCTGAGTATCTGGAGTTGTGATTGCATCATTTATACTGCATCCTCTGAAGACAAAACTACACCCTGTAAGACAACATGAACTGAGGTCTTGAGATAAAGCACATGGGCAAAACTGTGATTGTCTGCTTGCTAGAAAGTTCTCTTTGGAGTTATTGCCTGTTAATTCCTTCTGTAATTGTATTCACACAGACGTGCACACTCCCATTAGGGGTTTTTCATCTTCTGCAGCATTAGCCACAGCCAGGGGCAGAACGACCAATCACATGGCATGTGGTCTGACTTCTAGAGTAATATGTATTACCTTTTAATGATGCTTAAATACTGCTTTTTTTTTTTTTTTAAACCATAACCACTCAGTTTTTCAAATGGCCGTAGTGGAGCGTACAGTGATACTCCAACCATTGCTAAGCAGTTGAACTAAACACTGTAAAGTGTCTTGGCATTCCACACACAATTTATGGATATGGCAAAGCCAAACAGCAATAGTGTGAGTTTCATCTCTAAGACGACAACACGAAATAAAAGCACAGTGGGTATCAAACGCCTTTCTGTTGCCAAAGGGTTTGGCCACTTGTCATTCTGCAATGCCAGCTGTGCTGGCTGCAGAGGCTTTTGCCCCCAGCCTGACTGTCATCTCCTCTTTGCTAGAGATTAACACCTGCTCCAGACTGCTGGCTTGGCTGTTCCACAATAATCCTGCACCTTTTAGGCAGAAGCTGGTACTGAAAGCTCACCTGGCCAATGGAGACTTAACAAAATGCAGGCCCCTGAAGAAGCTCTGCTGAGCACCTGGCCCATGCTGGTGAGACCAGCTGACAGGAGCCAGGGCATCAGCTCCTCCAAAGCCAGAAGCTGAAGGACAACAGGATCACAAGTGAACCACCGCACCCTGCTTATGTGCCTGACATCCTAAAGCACCCCAGGCTTACTCTGCACCCACAGACATGCACAAAATTGAGCAGCAGCTTCTCAAAAACCCGAGAGACTGCAGTGCCAAACACCGCAGGTCCTGCAGGTTTCTTCCATGTATGTGTAGTTTTTAAACAACCTTTTAATAGGTAGGAAAGGTAGAAAGACACCTCCTAATACATCTTACAGTAAATCCCCATGGCAATATGCAAACTGCCTCCCTGCCTCCTGCTTGATGGCCCCACCTTCCACACCAGCATCTCTTCAGGGGCTTTGAACGAAGCTTTCCTAATCCTGTGCCTCCCACCCTTCACTGCACATGTTATTGCTTCTTTTTCTCCTTCTCTGTGAATATTGGTGAACTCGCTTTTATAGCTTCATGCCTTCTCAGAAGAAATTAAGTGGAAACACATGTGATTTTTACCATTCTCCTTTCTGTCACAAGGATTTAAATAGCCCGAGGGAAGCTGTCCGCAGCATTATCAGAATCACTTGTTTCCAGTTTGGGAAACTTCACACACTGGCAAGTTCTAGAGTTGTCTAACAGCTAAATTTGGAAAGCACGTTATACTCCTGCATATTTGGGAGAGGAACTCTTTGTTAAATCATAAGAAGTAGAAGTAATTTATCTAAACTTAAATTCTGCCATAACTGGTAGAGCATGCATCTTACTACTCCCCAAGCTATAAAATGTAGTCTCACTTTTTTTCAGATGTTAACCTCGTGCAACTTCACTCATGATTTCTCCAAATAATACAAAGTCATTAGAATAACACATTAATTACATAGCTACATGAAAAGAATAGAGCCTACTCAGAGATAGTATAAGGCTGTCAGTGCTGCTGCAATCCATACAAGCCTCAAAATATGCCTGTAGCCAAAGCCTCTTTAAAGTACAGCTGGGTTAAATAAACAAAGACCGATCACGACTGCTGTAAGCAGCAGTACTCAGCTGAGTTCAGTCGTTGCCTATCCAAAGGTCTTGCTGGATGAATATTCAAACAATGCGTTCAGCCTCATGACCTTGGATTCTGTTAAAGAAAATTCCACGAGAGCTCTGAGGTCTGATCCTCCATGACCTCCCTGGGAAGGGAACGTAGAGATTAATGAACTGAAGGCATAATGCAACAGTCTGGAGGAAAACAGAAACCACACTGAAGAGGAATTGAAGAAAAGGTAAATATCTGCACATGGCAATACAATTTAGACATATCACAACCACAGCAAGGACAGGGGAAGAGGAGAAAGAAGAATATAAAAATTGTAGTATCAAATGACAGCACATAATATGCTAAAGAAAAACTTGGGATACAAAACTGAAGGCACACACTGTGAAGTTGTGCTGCTGTAGCCAGTCTGGGGACCACACTACACTCCAAAATAAGCCAAGAGGTTACTATCCTGCCTGCTCAGAAGGGCTGTGATGCTTAACACATTGCTCATTATCTAGAAGTATGAAATACTAAAAGGAGTACTCCTTCCTTAATAACCAAAAGCACAAACTGTGCAAAGATCCTGCTTTGGGTGGGTGGGGAGGGGGGCAAACTGGATGATCTCCAGAGGTCCCTTCCAACCCCTACAATTCTATGACTCTGCTTAAAACAAAGGATTTTTTCTTTTAATTCTTTTTCAGTGCCAGTGCTTACCTTGGCCCCAGACAGCGCAAAAGCAACAAGGGAAAGTCCTCCTTCGTTTTCAGGACCTCTTGCTCTTGAGCAGGGGAATGCTGAGTTCACTGATATGCATCCTCCTCAACACACAGAGTGCAGCCACACAGACACCCAGGCTAAGGCTGCATTCAGCCTGCTCCAGCCTAGGCCTTGCGCTCTGCTAAGCACAGGACTGAGCCACGAACCCAAGACTGAGCCCTCCACTTCTGCTCCAGCCCCAGCAAGCCACCAGTACCAGTTTCAGAAACACACTAAGGAGAGACCGGTGAGCCCCAGCCACGCTTACACACCTAATTCCTGAGGGAGCACAGCATAGATGGCCCACGCAGCTGGGAACAGGTGGTGAGGAGGGATCTCAGATGGCTGTCCAT
Source organism: Penelope pileata (assembly GCA_013396635.1). Classification (NCBI taxonomy): domain Eukaryota; kingdom Metazoa; phylum Chordata; class Aves; order Galliformes; family Cracidae; genus Penelope; species Penelope pileata. The sequence goes on from WBMW01002665.1 coordinate 1,751,982, forward strand.
GCTTTTTGCCTCAGAAACCTCTCATTACTGCTACTTCCTTGCTACCTTCAACTCTGACCCAGACCTGAGCGTACAGGTGTTTCACTTGCCCAAAGACCTGACCTTGTGATCAGGGTGCTCCTAGCCACATGCTGGCAAAGACCACAGGAGTCACCGTGCATTTTGGGATAATTTTGGGATAAAACAGGTAGAAGCATAATGATAAGGAAAATATACACAGAAATCATGCAGCTTTTGTATCTTTTGCATTCCATCTTTAAAGTGGAAGGATGTTAATAAAATAACCATACTTTTCCAGAAATACACTGTTGATAGCTGAAGACTACAAAGAGAAACAACAATGTCCAGATATGGTTTGCATTTAAGGGTTCTGAACCATAAGTACAACTGACAATATAGAGAGCTATGACTTCTACTTATTTCTAAAGAGATCCATCTAGATGTGAAAATTCTTAGTACAATCTAAGGTTTCACATTGCATGACAAGAATTAAAATAATTTAAACAGTACACATCTGCTGATAAAGTTTACAAGTAAGCTGAACCACTGAACTGGAGAATAAACTGCTTAAAGACCTGTAGGATCTATCACTGGGATAAACCAGCTTGCCTGATCACAACGAAGAGAACTTTCTTTAGATTGTCCCAGTTCAAGAACTAGTTCACTTTAAGGCTGAGGAACAGAAGCTTTTTTTTCTCCAAATCTATAAGAACTTGGCAGAAGAGGCTGGTATCTCACAGCTCTAAAATCCTAAAGAAATGGTAACGAAGAACAGCAGTCAGATACCTCCACAGTCCTACCTAAAGGTGACTTTCAGGATTTATAACGAATTAATGATTCCCTCAGCTGCAGATGAAAAGCACAGCTTACTTTTTTAAACATCCAGCTCACATAATATAGACTGAACACACAACAGCATGTTCTGCAGCTGAATTCCATCTGAAAGAAATTCAGTTCACGTGCTCCACGACTGCTCCAGAATGTGAGCTGAAGCTCAGCAAGTGCAGACGATCGAAAGAGCTGTTTCCAAACACACAGTCCTGATCCAGATGTATGATGCTAATTTTAATGCACACACAGTGTTAACTGATTGTCAGATAGCTCCCTTAGTTTAAACAGCAAAACATGGTTTCACCCACTTAGCAGTGCTCATAAATGTAACATGGTGTTATTAAGCAACTTCATAACACAAATGCAAACTCTGCCTCTTGAACTGAACTCCAAAAAGACATCACCACAAGTAAAATATGACCACGTGCTAAATAAATCTATCACTCATCATTTCTAGCAAAGATTGTGTGTGCAGTTTGTCAGGCTGAATACCAAAAGAAGTACCAAATTAAGGGAAAGATTATATTGCCATTGACACTCAACACATGAAATCGCTGTCAATCAATACCCACTGATCTTTCAACAATACTATGAAACACTACCCAAAGCAATCAAATTCCTTACTTACTAATTAAGTACAGCTTTAAAATCAGTGATTAAAATCACTTCAGCTAACAACTCCAAACTGAGAAGCCAAACAGATTCAAAGGGGTACCAACATAAATACAACTGAAAACGCAAGGAGCAGGCAAGCAGCAATAACTCAGTTACAGATGGTACATGACATTCCTAGCACCAGGAAAATTTCCCTGAAATAAAAAAAAAAAAAAAAAAGTCAAAAGCACCCAAGCACAACTGAACACACTAGTTCTTTCTAGTTCACTGTAATTTACTCTCACAGAAGTGTTGGCTGCTATTCACACCTTTGTATTTTCTAGATAAATTATATAGGTTTGGCAATTTTCCCAGCGACTTCTTCTCTTTTCGACAGCTAAAGAGCATTTTGGTGCTCTGAATACCCACAGCACATGCCTGCAACTACGTGTATTTCAGCAAGATAATGAAGCAAAGTTTGGATGTTTACCTACTCATTACAGACAAGAAAGCTTTTCACCAAGAGCCGTCAAAGAAAGCAGGTAGGTTTTTCTCCTGCCTGTCTGTTCTGTACTCCAGAAGGCTGTTTCCAGCATAGAGTTACATTATCCTAAATAAGAAAAAACATTCTGTAGAGTCATGGGTGAAAGCATTTTCACAAAGACAGCCAAGGCACAAACGCCAGCTGGCAACCCCTGGAAAACCATGGATATTGAAGAATCAAGTACACATCACCTAGCACTGTAATTAGCCAGGCAAGCACGAGGCATATCTTGAATCATCTCACTAGAGTAGAAACAAGATATGAATGAATACTGAACATTTTTTAGATTAAAACTAAGAATCTTGTGATGGCCCATGTTTACACAGATTCTGCTGAAGGAGGTGGAATTTCAGTCATTTCATTTGCAACTTGCCTTTAACAAAGCCAAGCAAAACAACAACAAAAGAAAAGCAACCGCAACAATTCCACATTTCCATGCATGTAAAGAAATGTAACCAAGTAATTGTTATTTTTTGAGCATTCTCAGAACTTTAATACATGGATGAACCAGCTGAAGCAAAAAAGCAGAAAAACACAGAAGCTTTCTCTTTCTACTGGCAGTTGAGAACTTCAATCCCACATAACAAGCCACATTATGGGAACACAAAATTGGTAAACATTGTACTTTAAAGTTTTTGATGATAAAGTTGCTTTGACTCTGAAGTCAAGGGGGAAGCAGTCATTAATTTCCCTTTATTTGTGTAGCAGGATGCTCACACATTGTGTATCTGTTCCATCATAAACGTTCATGTTTACAGTTACAAAAAAACTATCACTTGCCAAAATAGAAAGCACCTGTGAAAGTTGTATCAAAATCAGTTACATGGTACTTTCTTCCCAGCGAAGAGCAGTGCCCTAAGAATTTACAAGACAAAACCAATCTAATCTTCAACTAAACAGGCTCCACAGAGCGGAGCTCCTCTGCATCCTTGGGTCCCACCGTTTCTTGTCCCTATCCAGGGGCAGCACCTGGATGTGCACCAGACCTGTTCCTCCCACTCCCTTACCTCTCCACTTCTACACCAAGGGGAAACAGTTACAGACGAAGGAATCAAGATTCACTGTATCTGTATCCACCCTGCTTGGGGGGATTAGCCCCAGAGCACACCCCTGTCCATAAGTTGCACTGAGATGCATCACGCACATGTTGTAGTTTGCTGGTCAATATTTGGAGAAGAGCAGATGGTGGCCAAAGCTCTTTTTCCATACACTAGAACAGCACTGGAAAGGAAGATCTGAAGCTAATTTATTAAACACAAGTTTAAAGAGGAAAATATTATGAATATTATGCTCTAGAGCTTCCTCAGATGTGAGGCCAATAACGAATCCCTATTTTTGTTATGTTTTCACACGTACCACTCTGCCTGCCAAAGCCAAATGCGGAAAACATTTTGTCCTTCGCTTGTTACATACACAAATTATTCACGCACAAAACAATATGGGAATATATGCAAGAAATATATTCACAATGTTCTAGCAGGGTAGCTCTTTTAAATCTTATTTTTAAATGCATGTGTTGCAGATGTCAGCATCGAATTTATAGCAAAACATTGAGATGAGCAATGTCCTTCAATTCAAGGGACACTTCAATCTGATTTATGTGAATGTGTGGTTTATACAGTATAAAAACACACCAAACTTGTTAAAATCTTCACGTGAATTTGTACTACCCTACACATTTCTCAGGTCACTGATACATTCTGTCATTCAGATACGCATAAAATGGATGCTTTTAAAAACAGTTTTATCTGTTTTTATCCTTCTTTCAGGAGAAGAGAATGACAGAATATAACATTACTTTCACACATAAAGACAAAATAATTCATATCCTGTTGAATGCTACTTGTAGCATAGATCACACCACTTGTCAGTTTTCAAGATGAGGGCATCTAAGCAAAGAAATTCCATACCCCATACAAAAATTATCAGAAATAATTTGTCCTGAATACTACATTGTAACTGCATTCATCCATTCATTCACCACATGCAAACAGCATTATAGACATACAGTAATCCTACACACTTTGCACTTTTTTTCCCTCATTCAGAGCATTGGATTAAGCTGCAGAATGAACACGCTTTGCAAATGAATGTTCTTTGCTCCTCTCATAATATGAATGTTTCTATGTGGATCTGCCTATGCCACTGAGTGTTGAGCCATCTGAAGAACAAAGAAGAATAATGAACTGAAAGAAGACTCATAAGTAAGACTGTGCATGTAGGAAGTCTGGAAGGAGGCAGAGCCCCACTTGCACACAAGGTACCATGAGAATCATACAGGGTCACACCAGAGATAGACAAGGCATTGTACATGGAAGTAAAACACAGCAGTGATTGATGGTACAGCTTAGAAAAAAATATTCATGCCAACAAAATATTTCCAGACAGATTTTTAAAGAAATATAGTAAATATGAAACAGTGTCAAGTAAAAACAAATTGGGTCCTTATCTCACTGCCACAGTTGACATTGTATTGCAGCTTCCCAGCAGGTGTTCGTGTTAGATTAGTCATAGTAAGACCTAAGAAATACAGTCCTCCCTGCTACGGGAAGACAAATTAACTGAAAAAACAAACCCTAATCACAGACAGAAATAAATATAGCTGAGCAGAGACCACAACGAAGTCCTGACTGACAGCCTTACGCTGTATGTTTTTTTGATATAATATTAGTTTTCATTTTATTAAAATAAACACCTGTGTTTAAAATGAACCATGCATTGTGATTCCTACTGATGAAAAATTACAGTGCTTCAGTCCCAAAATAGGAACCAGGGTACCTTCTATTATTCTAGTATAAAAGACAGTATTTCCTTCATGACCAACCCTACTTTTAAGGCTGACTTACTGGTGACCTTTTCCTGCCAGGAAGAACATGCTGTTTACACATCTGTGGAAACACCATACCATTTGAAAAGAAATATCTAATTGATTCCATAAGATGAAGACATGTTTTAAATTAGACCATCACTGATAAAGAAACCATGCCAATTAGCGTCAGCATGCTGCCCGATAAAGCTTCATGTTAGTCAGTCATACCAATTTCTAGGTTTTTAAAAAAATAAATAGCAGAACTTGCTACAGATGTCTCCGGTTTTCAAGCTAGAAATTTCTCCTACAGAACTGTTTGCACTTTTGCTAAGCAATCAAAGCATGGCACTTCAAAGTCTAGCGCCTTCAAATAAGGCACTCTAAATACTAATTAATTCTGCACACAAGCAGTTCTCTGCCACTGCATCTTTAGGAAGGTTCGAAGCCTTCTTCCCAGTTTTGGAAAGGAAGTTGCCTCTTAAGGAGAGCCAACTGTGTTCCTTTAAAATTGAAATTCTCATTTTTTCAAGTAGAGAGACTCCAATTTAGATGAAATATACAGTTCAGTTAATTCTAAGATTCACTGCCATTCAAAGTGAGGGAATCACTTTAAACCCAACAAGTTAAACATTCACTGAGTAACATCACTCTTCCTGTCCCATGCACAGGACCACACGTATCTGAGGGAAGGGGAAAGCGTGGGTCACACAGGGGCCCCACTGGGCCCCTACCCAAGGACAGCCAGGTCAGGCTGTGCATGGCCGCAAGCAGTCAGTTGTCCCAGCAGCGGCACCAGCAGCGGCACCAGCAAGCTGCAGTACAGGAAAGATTTCTGAGCACTTCCTCCCAACACAATGAATTTCAAGCTGTCACAGCAGGCGTGATTGCACTTGCTACTCCATCCTTCACAAGGTGCTTGTTCAGGTAAAGGTAAATCATTAGATCTGAGCCAGTAATGGCTAACTACCAGGGCAAGCCTGGCAGTTACTGCTGCTGGAAAGCTACTGGTGCTGCAGCACAGCTGAAGGGCTCAACCATGAAAGAAGAGAAGCGGCTGCTCTGCTCTCAGCTGCTCACACAAAGACCCAACCGAGACACAGAAATAACCACTTTCCAGGGCAAAAGATACAAACCAATTCATCTTTTCAAGTGACAAGGTCACCAATAATTAAAGTCACCATCCTGAACTTACATTCCCAAGGAAGATATTTGGCCTCTTACACTGAGAATAGGTCTTGGGCTTCTAGTGTTTTCATTGCTTTTTTTTTTTTTTACTTTTTTCCAGTACTGAAAAGTTGCAGCTGCATAACCAATTTTTACTGAAAAAAAGTTTGCCTTCCATCAAAGGAAATTCTCAGAGAAGGAATCCTTGGATTGGGAAGGACCTTGGCCACAATACCCAGAAACGTCCTTGTCAGAAGTCATTAACTGCTACACAAGGTGGAAGCTTGATGGTCTGTCTCCAAGAAGGTGCAGAACTAAGACACTCATCCAAAAGAAAGCATCACACTTCTGCGAGCCCCTCTCCTCTGCAGGAGCTGGGTGCTGAATAAGGTGACAGCCATGCCCTGGTCTGTGCCCCAGGCCTGGGGCAGGAACAGGCCCACAGGTGACAGAGGTCTCCAGAGCATTGCATATGCTAGAAGACAAGCTTGCTCTTCTCACAGGGGAATCACAAGGAATCTATTCAGAGAAGAGCTTTAAACTGCCACAGGTGTTTCAACCTGGCTGGCAGGTCAGAAGTAGTTAAGCAGTGGTCACAAACAGGTAAGAAACTCAGGTGTGCTTGTTTAGCAACACCGGAGCAGGCTCAGCACAGCTGCTCCACGTAAATAAGTGGCAGCCACCTTACCCTGCCTCACCTGCACCTTTGTTAGAGCACAGGCTGGAGAACTCAGTGTTTTCAGACAGCATTACAGAGCTACCTTTCAAGGCAAACATACGTAAACACCTGTTAGGTGAGTGTTAATAATTCACTGCAAGACGGCAGCTCTTCATTAAGACATTCAATGTGTAAAGAAAACATTGCAAAAGGTACTTGGAACAAGCTGAATAACTTTCAGACAAAAGGAATTACTAAGCCTCTTTATCCTGCTTTTTTTTAAACAAAAAAAAAAAAGCAAAAGAAAAAAGTGTTGCTGCCTACAGTTTGACCTTCTGTACTTAAAACCATACATTGCCTTCTTCCTTTCTGACAATGACATCTGTCCCTGACAGCTGACCACAATGCAGGTAGCACATTACCTGCAAGGGCATTGACCCCTCCTGTCTGCCACCAGGAGCCAGGGACCCACTTGGCATGTCCTGGGGAGGAGACTTCAGCTCCCCAGGCAAAGGGGCTGTGGGAGAGGCAGCGCATTTCCAGCTGGGACACCTTGGCCCATGGTGCACTCAGACAGCCTTCAGGGCAAGGGGAAAATCCCATGCCTCCGGTGGTAGTGGGGGGCAGGAAGACGACAGAGGTCAGTACATGCAGTATTCCTCCTGTCTCCTGCCCCACCAGGTGCTCAAAGAACATACCGTTTTTCAAACACAAAACCCAGCCAGAAATCCTATACAGACTCCTATCTTCACAATGGCTGCGGCATTCTCTTTTCTCACCTTTCCAATGCAATACTGCTGTACTTACACCCACCCAGAATGCTCTGCAAAGACTGCTTGGCTTCAACAACGTCACCTTTTTCTAGGTAGCTTCCCACTGAATCTCAGCCTGTTAATACATCAAACATACATCCTCCCTAACTGCCCCATCCTCCCTAACATCCTCAGTTACTACCTATGTTCATTCCACCATGTCAAGTCCCCATTACCCAGTTTTGTGCTCTAGGAACTTCACAACTCCAGTTGTGTTTTGAGGAAATTCCCCCTACATATCTGTGTAACTAATTATTTTCTCCACAGCTTAAGACTCTCGAAAACTCAGTGAAGGCAAAACATCAGTTTTCTGAGGCCACTAAATATCACAAGAAATTCTCTGTATAGTTTCTGGCATGGCTGTGTCTATTTGTTGTCTCTTCCTTAAAATTTCCTGAGAAGGGGGGAAAAAAAGACTGTTCATGCATCTTGCATAGTGAGCTCCTCACACATGAAGAAGTTAACAAGATGCTATAGTAACATAAAAAAACCACACACCTGCAATGTGAGGCAGGGATGCCCACGCAAATCCCCTGCATCCCACAAGGATTTTCACGCTGTCAGATGCCCATTTTTGTCCCTCAACCTGCAACAGTCAGGGAAGAAAGAAAGATACTCTTGTCACTCAGCTTTACCCTCACATCTCTAATTTGGGCATAATCCCAGTTTAAACCAGTTATCTAACAGCTAAATATAACGCCTGTAGGCTGGGCACTTTCCAGAAATAACAGCTCAGCATCCTCTCTCCCATCAGGGAAACACCCAGCAGCGCTCACCCTACGTCCTCCGCCCCACTGCCCTGCTTAGCAGGGCCCTGTGGCACAGAGACCCAGCCCTCACCCAGGCACTTCCCGTGCTCCAGCACGGATTAGATGTCAAACCCACACGCTCGCCTGCAGCACTCATTTTTTTGAGCTCTGCCCCTTCCCAGTGAACTGATAAGCCAAGCCCAGGCAGCTCCTCAGGAGTGAGCAATTGCAGGTCCCCGCTGCTGTGCTGCTCTTCAGGGGAATGTCAAAAGATCCTCTAGGAAGCATCTAAGATAGGCATGCTGTAAATAAAACGTAAGCTTACAGAGGTGGATGTATCCCCAGTCCATAACACAAAAGAGGAAGAAGGAAAAGATAAAAGCTTCATTCATTAGTCCCCAAAGTAACTTCTGCAGCTGCTCCTTTTCCAAACTGGGTAAATACAGTTCTACCTCAATGGTCTTGTGCACAGCCTCAATTCCTTTGGTTCATATACTTCCTGAAGAGCTGGGATGAACAAAAAACCACAGACTATTTCCAGAGTTATCCTACTACAAAGCATGGAAACAAATGAAAGAATATTTCTTCCAAATCCAGCATGTTAGATCCTTTTCTACACATTGATGTAATGCCAATTGAGTAAAGAATGCATAAATCACCCATCCCTCCAGCTCTCTGCAGAGGCAAGCAGCCTCCAACTATTTGATCTCACAGCTGTTCGCACACCGCCTGGCAAGCTCCTCAGCAAGCGACATCTGGGGACACCTCACTCCATCCGAATTGCTTGGTGCGGTCACTGATGTGGTGGCATACGCCATTGTGCAGTTCCTGTGCTGGAATACAAAGCAATATTCCACTGAGCCACAATGCTGAGAACTCAAACACATGTCTGAGGAGCCTCGGCTTTGCCCACTATGGATTCTACCCACCCTCTTAGGGAGCATCTCACTTTCAGGAAACCACATCTCATAGCTGGGAGATGTTTCCTGGCAAAGCGAAGAAAGAGATGGACAATAAAATGTTGACTTATTGTTGAGAGAGGTACATTATAAGACAACGCAATTTTTTATGTGATTGTTCTTTTCCTAGGTATTCTACAATGAAACTTTGTAGAAGTAACGTGGCTTTTTTAGTAGCTTGGACTCCAGATTCATTCAGATTGTTGTGAAATGGTTAAGTTGACATTTTTCCATGTGGCAATCCTTCATTGAAGAAAACGATGCATAAATAAGGAATATTTTTCACAAAAAAATAACATCAAACCTTATTTGCAAGTCCACAAAGAAAGGAAAGAGTAGTTATATATGTATTTTTACAGGCAGAATATCTTGTCACGAGAATTAGCTATTTCCCTTTCAGTTCATAACACAAACCATCCCAAAGCACCTCCAGTTTCATTTTCCTTTATCATATTCCTACGTGCTTCCCCTTCCTCCCATCAGCTATGCTCGATCCAGCTCTCCTGGGCTGCTACCCCTCACAAAACGTGCAATAACACAGAGATGCAGTTCACAAATTCCCTCCTCAGGGGTTCAATTCCAAGTTTCATTAAGGCTTGTAAAGCAAATTAGAACATTTCACCACTGCACCAAATAAGCTTTGCTAATAAGACAAGCCACAGCAGCACAAACCACTGATCCCACAACACACACGGTGCATCAACGCAACAGCTTCCACAGCTACATATCCACCTACACTCAGTGTCCTTAAGATCTTTCAGCCATCTCAACCCTTTCTTCCCAGACCTTTCCTGCCCTTCCCAGCAGGATTTCTCAGTCTCTCTGCTTGCTAAGGCTGGGTTATAAAATAACCAAAAAAATTTATCTTGGGACTTGATGGGAAGTCCCACTACATTCCCCACATGCTGCTTGTACTGTGCTCTCAACAGGGCTCAGCAGTTTCTTCTGCTGTACTGCCACTGCTATCAGTCTTCTATAGAAATCTTTCACGCTCTCCTTGTGAACATCACAGCTAATTCCTCCCTTCTGGCTTTGTTTTTATTTGCCCCAGATGCTGCCAACCATATTGCTCCTTTCCCCACAGTTTCCAGTTCATCTGTTTGGGTTAGATTCAGAACAAGAGGAGCTCCTATTTTCCTACAAATACTTTGGTCTTATTTTAACTAAAAAGGCCAGGCACTACCACAGCAATATCATCAATAAATGTCTTTCTCTGAACAAAAAGAAAGTATTGCAAAAAACTGTAAGGAATCCAGAAGTACGTAACTGCAGGAATCACAGGAACAGAAGACGCTACAGAACAATGGCAGATCTTTGCCTTTCAATCTCAAGCATTACGCCAGATCCTGAACTCCTTGGCCATCAGGATTTCCATTTACTGTCAGAGTATAAAAGCAGTTTGCTACTGGAGCTAAGAGTAAAGTGCACACATTTGGGCCTTAATGTATTAACACAGCCTTAAGATATTTCTAAGAATCAAGGAGATACTCTGTCACAAGCTGAAAATCAGAAGCAATAGCAGACTAAAAATAATACAGCAAGTTGTGCTAAAACATACAGTAATCACCACAAAGCCAGCACAAACAGAACATGAGCAGTATTAACAGAGACAATTTGAAAGTGCTACAAATCAGAAACAGCTTGAGAAGATGTATGAACAAGGCACAAGAGCCTTCTACTGGGAAAAAAAAAAAAAAAAAAAAAGGTATTTGGTTGTGAGGAAGACCTCACCACAGAGGGAAGGTCAGCAGGTCAAGACAGAAGGTAGCAAGGAAGAAATAACTAGTATAGCAAAAAGCAAGGATAAAAAAAATATCTAGAACAAGATTCAAAGAAACATCTAAGACACCCAGGAGCTCAAGGTTCACCTTCCAAAGTGACTCAGAAGCTCCTAAAAATCTCACCTGTGCAGATGATGGTGAGACCCACTCGCAGTGTGCAGGGCCACACGGCAGCCTGTCAGGACGAGCATGGCAGCACCCAGCACCCACTTCTCGTCCCTGAGGGCCAGGCCTCTTGGCAGGTACAGTCACAATGCATGGAGCAGTCCCACAGGACACCTGGGCCTGGTGAAACACAGGACAGTGCAGGAGCAGGCCAGGCCTTCACAAGAACAGCACAGGGCAGGGAGGCACAGGCTGGCAGCCATCAGAGCTCCGCTCTTCCCAGCTTTGGTGGCACTTCTGTGGTGATCCTGTTTATCAGCTTTTATGTTGCATTTAGCTACTCACTTCTTATGCTGTTTCTTTCTTCTCTCCATCTTTATTTCCTTCTATTTCAGCCATGTAGATGTGCTAGAGAATCCCCACTTCTTCCTCTTTCCACTTTCTTGTCCATTCAAGCAAAAAAGTTTTCAAAGAGACTGGAAGAAGTTACAATTCCAAGCCATCAAGGTTTTGTATTATGGTAGGCAAGATCCTTCTGTCAGCCCACTTTCATACCTAGCATCAGAAGCTTCACAAAGCCTTTGCCAGCTCAGCACAAGCTTGCCAAAACCATCTTCCAAGAACAAGCAGACAAAACGTAGGCGAACAGCTGCAGACCAACACACTCTAGAAGCTCAGAAAAATCCACCTCTGCATTGCAGACAGCAGCAAACCATGTCTCGTACTCCTTTTAAACAGCACCATGGAAGTATTTAGTTCAGCGAGCCAATTTGGTACCAGCTTTTTCTGGGCTGTGCGGCCCCATCTGCCTACTCCAGTTTAGTTTAGCTTCAGCTGATCTCAGTTACATAACCGTGCCCTTAAGCTCCTTGGCTGTTAGGTCAGGATCAGGTTGAGCTGCACTGAACAATATAGGCGAGGACAATATAGACGAGGCAGGAGCTTCCTCCTGACACACCTGTTTTCCTGTGAATCTGATGAAATCCCCAGCCCAAAGCTCAGCAGGGGATTTCCCTTCCTTCTTGCATATTTCTTTAGATTTTTTCCTTCTTCTGCTGATTCTCTCACAGACTATTTTTACTTTTGTAGTACGTTCAGGAATATGACAAAAATAAAAGCCAGAAAAGTTAGATTGACAGGGATGCTTCTGTACCATAATTTTACTGAATGCATTTCACTGAAATGTTTTAGGTAGCACATCATCTGGCCTGTCATGAGCACACTGAGCTAACACAAAGTCGGACAGGACAAAACAATGGTGCTTTGCCAGAATTTCAATATTTTTAAATCTGAAGTGAAATAACCCACAAAAGCAGACAGAGATCACTTTCAGAGCAGGTGGCGCGTTGTCCTGACACTACACACCTGGCAAGCCCTAGGCTCCAATGCTGGCATATGGAGGCAAGCTTGGTTAAACGAGGTGGCAGCAAGCCTGCCTGCCAAGTCAACACTCAAACTTCTCTGCCAATCAGGACCATGCCAAGTCCCTGCTGAAGTTCTGCTCTGGCACTGTCAAGCTACCTCTGCAAAACACTTGCATTTGAGAAGGGTTTTTCTCCCGCTTTTTTCCTCGTGCATCAAGCACTCTCACCCCCTGGCTGTCTCAATTGCACTCCACCTGCTGCCCTATGTCAGCATCTCCCTTGAGCAATGGAGCCCAAACCAGACCCAGTCCTCCAGATGTGGACTCACAAAGCCAAGCCACTTCCCTTGACCAGCTAGTTATCTTTTTGCTCCCACAGCCCAATCTGCAGGGCTCCTGCTCTCTGCATCACGTACCCTCCACTGCCTGGTAGCTTATCGAGCCAGTCTTCCTCTGATCCATGGGAGATTGTGTAATTTAGCTGCACTCAGGCTAAAACACAGGGAGGAAGCTCTGTTACATAGTTCACACCAACAAAGAAATGTATGCTTATCTGTCGTATTCACTCTGCCTGTGCTGAGGACAAGTTTATGGAACAAAAAGTCTTTATCTGAGCCCTGAGGCTGCAAGTGGAGAAAAGGAGGAAGAAGCGTACATTTTGTATGGCGTACCACAGATTTTCCAAATATGTGATGCATAAACATAAATCTTACTAATTATGCTATTTAAAGTTGCTTTAAAACTCTCCACGCAGGCAGACTGCTAATTACATCCCATTCCCTTAATGAACACAGAAGTAAAGTACATTATTGCTGATATTCCTGAACCAAAGCAAAACTTCTAATTGTGTTTACTTAAGTAATTTGGCTGCCTAATTCTCCCAGCTGGACATGGTTTGGTACTCACTCTCTGGAGCAGTCCACTTTGCGTGCAGTTTGCAAATAAGCTGTCCCTCTCTGAAGATGTATGAGCCATGCCCCCACGTGTGCTGCTACAAGAGCTGTCACTGGACACATGAACACATGCTTGAGAAACGGTAGCGAAGCAACCAGCAAAAGGCACATCGTGCTCTGTCAGCAGGAATGTTATGAAATAGTCACAAAAAAATTCAGGCATATTGTTCCCATTTAGGATAGAGTAGAGAGGGTTAGGGTCATTTTATTAATTTTGGACCATGAAAATTTAATCTATCCCAATATCTCTTTTCCCCCTCCCCACCCCTTTCAACTAACAGCCTCTGCCTTGTCATCCACGTTAAATTAAGAGCCAGCCATAGCAGATATCCAAACAGGATGTTACAAGGATCTGGCCTTCCCAGACACATATACTTACAAAAGAAATTGTAGTAAGAAGATTGAGATCAAAATATTGTTCAGAATCCTTTTAAAATCAAAAGCAGGGAAAATAGGTGGATTTCTTTATGATTTAAAAAAGATCAAATACAGTGCATATGATTAGCACAACAAAATTTGAGAAGTTACAGCATTCTATAGCACCCAGTTTTCCCATTTCACATAAGCATCAGCTTTTCACTGAGCTTAATGTCGGTGAATAAAGACACGATTGCATATCTGCTAAACAGAAGATGGTGATCTCTTGGACAGCTTACCCAAAGACTCTGTTGTGCCTAAACTCTCATGGGAATACAACTCAGAAAGGTTTATTCAATAAATTAAGAGTAATACCTCCTACGGGAAGCAAAAGACATGACAGAATGAAAAACATTTCCTGTAGGAGGAATATTTTTAGACTTCTAGAGAGAGGCAAATGAAAACTGAACAGAATATTGCCAACTGGTTTCTCACCAAATTACTCTCAGTAGGGTGCAACTCAACTGAAATTACCCTTTAGAGGAAAAAAAAAAAAAAAGACTGTGCTCAAAAATGATCTTGCCATAATACAACAGTGGAAGAAAATAAAGGGATAAAGCAAATAAAACCTGAAAATAGCAAGGGAAAGGTTATTAGTTTTCTCATAAAATCAGTTACAGATGATCAGTGAAGGTACAGTCACATCACTGAAAATCACATCCAGGAAGCCAGTCCTTTGGAGAATGACTGACAATGCAGAAGTAATCTTAACCATACCATAAAAAAATGAGTTTGCGTATTTGCAGCAGGCATTCTCTATTTATTCAGTATAGTCTGAATCTTTCATTTGTAAGCAAAGTCTGTATCATACTTTGTACTTCGCTGAAAATCATTTCGTCCATTTCTGAGACAAACCATTTATGAGAACATAAGGACTCGTTAACATTTGACTTGGTCAATCCAAGCAATACCCTAGAGCTACAGTAAAGCAGCTTTTTTTTTTTTTTTAATACAGACTTTGGGTGGTGAAAATAAACCAAAAAACACATTATCTTCCCTTTTAATGTTTGGCACGGATGTTAATCTGAAGATACAACTAACAAGGACAATGGGAAATGGATAAAATCTGAACAGATCAGAGTGCACGGAACTAGAAATCATACATGCACGGGAGAAAAGGAGACAAGCAAGATCTATTCAAGTCCCATCAGGTGCTCAGCGCCCACCGCACAACAAGAGGTTCTGCGTGGGATTGAGCACTCTTGTACATCCTTGCTAAGTGTAGTGCGCAAAAATCTCTTTTTGGTCTTAAACTGTCAAAAAGCCCTCATGGAGGAATACAGTAAATCTTCACTTTGAGAGAGCAGCAGCAAGTCAAGAGATCCAGAAAATCCAGTTCTGGTTTCACACTCTGGAAGGTGAAGGCAAGCTGTTCCCACTGCCAGGACGGTGAGGATGATGGCCCACTGGTGACAGCTTTAAAGTGGATAACTGGAGTTTGTATTTATGGGCCAGATATACGGCACCCAACCTGCTTAGCTCCAAAAGCAAGAACATGTAGTACTCAACATCTGGTTCCAGTGCGATGATGAGGTGAGCACAGGAAGCTCATCAGATCCTTCAGACACTCCTCCCAGGGATTTAATATCACCTTGCTGACAGACAGAGTGGGACAGATATGGAACCTGCAACAGCCAGTCTGTGAATATTTAGGAAAAGATGAAAATCAGTCAAAAAGCCTGCATATACATCTCCACAGCTATGTATTATTCCTGCAGAGTAAGAGTAGATGAAAGTAATAGAAAATATTTTGAACAAGCACTGCTTAAAAACAAGTACAAAACACTAAACAGGACATTTTAAAGATAGGTGAAGTAACGTACCTATGACAGAGTGACAACTAAAGTCTTGGCTCCCTACCTGATAGCTTGTTTTGATTAGTAGCATGCACTCATCCAAAGCAAGGCACACACTTGGGTACTCCACTAGACTGAAGTCAGAGTGCTCAATACTTTGCAAAATTGAACAATGAATCTCAGGATCAACTTCCAATGAGGTCCAAATCTCGCCCATATCTCTTCATTGCTCCCTTTAATTTTCCAAAAGCAGAGCAGAGTATTTGGCCTCTTCTTCCCTCTCCCTGACATCAGGTTCAGTCAAAAATCAGAGGAATCTAGGATGTTCCAAATCGACAGTTTAAATCATCAGCTTAATTCCAGTGACCTTCATGCTCTCAAACACCATGCCACAAAGCCAGAAAATCAAATAGGAGCACCATCATATTTAATATGATAGTATTCCTACTACAGTCTTAATTTTCACTACCTCTGTACATGAACATGTCTGCTCTGCAGCTATGATGCTGATACGATCTAGCTTCTGCCACACCAGAAGGAGTGTTCAGCCCTGCCTGCTCTGAATTCCCTGCTGGTTTCCATCATGATACTTACACTGGGAAGGACAAAACTACATGCTTGACACCTCCATGCCTAAACCAACAGAGTGACACAGAAGAGCAAAGAGTGCCTGCTGCAAAGCTCTCCACCTGCAGCTGCCCCAGCTGCAGTGCCTGTCACACACAGGACAGCCCGCACAGCTCCGAGTGCATCAGCTCCACCATGAAGTCATGGCAGCCGTCTGGGTTGTTGATATTTTAGAGGCTGCTCAAGATTACTTTTCAGACTAATTTATATTATTTCCACGAGTTCCTTTCCCATTACTCAAGCAATACACAGGCAGTGACAGTTCTGTCTGTCCTAGCTGTCAGTTCCCACATTCCCACCAAATGTCCTCAGACATAATTTAGTCGGGAATGGAAAGAGTACACTTGCCAATTCAGAAATGTTGAATATATTTAGTTGCTTCTCATGGCATTCCTCTTCATACAAGACCCACAATACGTCTGCCCACCAAATTTTGCAGCTGTAAAACTCTGACAACACTGAATGAGATGGAGTGAGGCTGAAACTGATCTGTTGCATCTATAGTGGGTTAGAGTGTCTTTGAACAAAGCAAAGCAAACAGCTCAGTGGTAAATGTCAGCACATTAAGTTTTTTACTTTAAAAAACAAAAACCCTCCGACTCATTAAGTAGCCATCTCTCAAAGGGAAAAATGCAAGTTACCAATTTTGGGGGTGGGGAAGTGTCCCGTTTTTTAAATGTTCAAAGGAACACCAATAAAACAAGGTGTCAAAAAGCCCTTTAAACACACCAGATCCCCGTTTTGCTCCCTGAACAGTTAACGGGGGCTCTACACAGGGATTAGTTCAAACCTCTCTTCCATCCATATAGAAAAATGTCTGGATTAGGTCTGAAGGTTCTTAAGGCTAAGTACATGGAATTGACACTGAGCTCTCCTTTAAGCAGCCACATATCGCTTCAGAGATTATTATTAAACAGATCACCTCGTGCTGATAGCAACTTAATTCATTCCCTGTGACTCCACTCCAAGGACAGACAAATATTGCAGCTGATGGGGAAACAATTCTAGAGCATCTCAACATAACAAGCCACACGATGCACACGGGGAAATGCAGAAACAATAAAGTCAAAAACATGAGGCCAACAGCAGGCTGAAGATAGAGCCTGTAAAGACTATGGCAACTGGACAGCAATACATACAAATTGTCACAAAAGAGTAAATGCTGAGGAGGTGTTCCATTAAAATATTTATGTGTATATTGTTAAATTAGTTTACTGGAGCGTGCTGACCTTCAGATGGTGTAAACTACTGCAGCCTTCAGAGGCAGAGGCTTATCCCCAGTTCCAAGCATGGCAGCTTTGTTTTTACACCTGGAAGGCGTTGCCTTTACCCTTGGTTTGGCAACCATGCCATCATATCAACACCACTTTACGTGTAATGCCTGCTGAAAACTGGGGAAAAGGTGCCTTTGCCTACAGAACTCATCCTAGATATTCTGAAAGTCATGCAGCATATATACTTCCATTTTATGCTCATGCATCTTAATGAACAACAGACTGCCTTCTTTCTCTCTTTGCAGTAGGCAGCCCACATGTTTCGGAATAGATATCAAATAGTGCTCATGAATTGAAGGAAAGACAAAAAGAAGCCTTCTTTCCTCTAAATTTACCATGAACAGGTTCTGGTCCTGAGAACTTGACTACGCCATCAGTCCTTCCTTTCTGCAAAACAACTTGCCCCACCAACTTCAAAGGAAAATATCCATTTTTCCACCCAGAGATAGATTCCCATAGGAGAATGTGGCCTCTTGATCTGTCAGCTTGAGCAGTAAGCTCAAGATTGTTTGAAGAATTTTGTTTTGCACTTTTTCTGTGAAATTATTTTTCATGCATGTCCTTCCACCGTAGTTTTGAAGCAAGAGCTGGGTGTGAAAAAGTGGAAAGCAGCAAGGGAAAAGGGCTGAGCTAGCCACTCGTGTAACATGGAAAACAACAAGGCTCAGGGGGAAACTTTGGCAAGTGAGGAGACACGGGAAGAGGGAGCCTGAGACCGCCTTCCCAATGGATTTAAACTTTCATTCTGAAAATAACGAGTGGATTTAAGAAGGTCGACCTCCCAAAGCGCCTATTAGCTGCAACTGGTTTTGTGAGCATCCACCTCTGAGCTCTAAATGCTGATTCTGAGCCCAGTGGGGCTTCTCACCTGAGTGTGCTCCTGTCTACCGTCTGTGCAAGGCTGCTTGCATGGTTAAGCATCAACGAATGACTAAATGTTGGCAGAACCAAAGCCCTAAGGTAACTGTCTGTATTTTTATCATGTTTTTCCATGATATCTGGTCTGCTTAAACAATCGCTTAACCTTATAAAACATTTAATGAATGAAAGCATAATAATCATAATAGAATTAATTTTGTAAGCAAAAGATGACATTTTCCTAAAAGAAAATGTCTTAAAAGCACAGCTGAAATCTGATGGGAATTGAGGATAAATGCTTTTTCCCTCTGTTAACAATCCCCCGCAGCTTTGCCCTACGATTTACCGAAACCACTGGAAATTGTCATCTCCAAGTTCAACAGAACCAGGAACAGGGCTTTTATTTAAGCAGCTTATGCATGAGCAGATAATAGAACGGGGAAAGAATTCCCATTAGTGAAGTAAAGCCCTACTAAAAATATTTTTTACAACTGTATTCTTGAGAATAAAACGAAACATTGATAAAGAAGACCCAGTGAGTTAGAGACACTCCTGCCACAAGATGTTCAGCATCCAGAAACCTGTGGGTGAAGAATTTGAGCTGAATCCCCCCCCTTCGTGGAAAGCCCCTGTTGGGACCTGCTGCTGAACCTCAAAATCCTCAGCACATTCTGACACACTGTTAGAAATGACTCAGGGCCACCCACATAACCCCAGCAGTAACCTTGCCACCCCCTCAGCCAGCAGAAGGGGCTGCGGTACAAGCTGCTGAAATCAAATAACCAAAATAGACAAGGTAAAACAAACAATCCATCCTTCTCTTGGCCTCACATCAACGCTGTCACAGGCAGTTTGGCCCTGAAAGCAGGAACCTCTAGCGGGCTGGTGACCCAGCCCTTGGTGCACGTTGTGAAGCTGCCGGCAGTGGGCTGAGCACTGCTGTCCCCAGCACGGGGCTGTGTGGGACAGGGCCAGCAGCACCCAAATGCTGCGCTCGCACCACGTCACCCTACACAGCACAGCACACTGCAGTGAGGTCCAGCTTAAAAGGTTTTGGGTTGGGGGTTCCAAAATCTGCATGACATTTGTGCTTCTCTTTACCACTTTACAGATTAAGGTGGCAGGAAAAAAGGAATTGTTGCTTGCACAGTGGCTTTAAAGAAATGCTTACAGCTGAGTAAAATCATTGCCATCACACACTTCATTTTTCAAGCTCCAGGAAACCTGAGCTACTATGCCCACTGAGGATACTGTAATTTGGATAATCAGACCTTTTAAAGTTATAATAGTATAAATGTCATCTTCTTTTCACCTAGCAAAACATAATACTTTTCACTTTCTCAAGCACACTTGCTTTGCCACAGCAAGGGTGAAGCCCCAAAAAATGGAGAACCTTTTAATTCCTAAAAGCTGTACGAGTCCTTTCCAGTGGAGTCTAAAAGAGGAGTAGTCAACTAGACCATTTAAGAACAATGCCATGACAAAACCAAACAGAATGCCCAACACTAGGATGCACGTGTACCATGAGAAGGGGGAGAGAGATCAAAAATGTTTTGGTGAAATCACTTTTAAAATGTAGATTAAAGTCACTTATACCTGTTGCTGCTGAGAGCTATAACTAAGTTAATATTTGTATAACACCTTGAAAGTCGAAACCCTAAGCCCAACCGGGTCCTGTGGTGACACTGCTGCACCACCAAGGGCTCGGGGACAGGTCTCTGCCAACAGCGCAGACATGGGCACTCACCATTCCCTGCAGCCCTGGGCTCAAAGGTGCTCTCCTGCAGCACTCACACTCTGTGTGAGTTTTCCTCTAAGTTAAAGGTGATTGATTTGTTTTAAATTGCACTTACACAGAGGTATCGGTTACTGCAAACATCTCGCCTTACCAGTATGAAGGATGCTTTCAAAATACAAGACTGTGCTGCATTAGTGCAAACCTCCACTCATTGCTGGATGAAGGATACTCACCCAGGTTCAAGGGAGCAACACGTTCCCAGAGAGCAGTGCCATTATCCCACCAAACCACCCCGCACGCCAATGCGGCTACAAATCACATTGTGATGCACCGCAATCAGGCTACCAGTAATGTAACTCCATCAAAGCGTGACTGTTAAAAATACTAGATACAGACCCAATCCGAAAAAAGACAGGTAATTTTTGAAAGTGCGCTGCGCTACACGGCCAGACAACATACAGACTTGCAAAAAATGCCAGGAAAGCCAACACTAGCATTGAATCATAGAATCCTTTATGTTGGCAAAGACCTCTAAGATCATCCAGTCCAACCATCAGCCCATCCTCACCATGCCCACTGACCATGTCCCTTGGTGCCACATCTCCATGTTTCCTGAACACCTCCAGGGACAGTGAGTCCACCACCTACCTGTGCAGCCTGTGTCAGTGCCTGACTGACCACTCTTTCTGACAAGAAATGTTTTCTAATATTCAACCTGAACCTCCACGGGCACAACTTGAGACCATTCCCTCTCATTCAATTGCTGTCACCCAGGAGAAGAGGCTGACCCCCACCCCATCACCACCTCCTTTCAGGTAGGCACGTGACACCTTTGCGTGGAATCAGTGAAGAGAGACCTGCTCATGCTCGGAGACCTGAGACCACGCTCTAAGTCTTGGATTCAGGAAACTCTGCCCAGGAAACTTTGCCCAGGAAAGCTTACATTGCTTATACTTCTTGATGCTCCCTGTCCAGCCCTAGGGCAGTACGTGGGCACCCCACCTTCCACCAGGGCCGGCACCTCAAGCCATGCCCCACTGCTCACTGGGGGCTTTGTGCCACTGACATGGCTCCCATAGCATCTCTCCAAAACCGTTAATTTTAAGCTCACTCAAGACTCAAGCATCGTGATGAAACCAGAGTAGCAGAGCACTGGTTATTTGTAATAAATTTGTCTATCAGGGAAATAAATGGGACAGCTGCCTTCCAACTCCAACCCAGGCACACCAGAAGCCACTGCCAAGCAGTCAGCAGGGAACCCACGATGCCCCAAGCAGAAAGGTGAATTCTGGCAGCCAGCAGTGTTCGCAGCCCACCCACAAAGCAGTCGCTCTCAAGAAGCAGCACTGCATTCCTTGACCACGTTGCTGCACATGGCACTGTATGCACACCCAACACCGAAGACGTCCGAGTGAAAGGAGTAAATATTTGCACTGCTAGGTTGGGTTCCTCCTGGAATACGATCGCTCCTCGTGCGGTTTTGGCACACGTGCAGCACCCAATAAAGGACGGCTCGTTGGATGTGTGCGCTGACAACAACCCGCCTATCCCGTCAGGAGCCCTCGCACACGCACAGCCCCGAGGTGCGAAGCCGCGGCGGCGCCGCGCGGGCGGAGCTCCCCGACGGAGCGGGCGGGGGTCGCGGGCGGGCCTACCTCGGACTTGCGCACGACGTAGGCGGCGGGGCGAGGCGAGGGCGGCGAGGGCTGCCCCTTGCGCTGCTGCAGCCAGCGCCGGGGCGACGAGAAGATGCTGTTGGCGGCGGCGGGGCTGCCTAGCGCCGAGGCGGAGGGCGCTCTGGGCAGGCAGGGCGGCTCGCGGCCGCGCTTCCCGCGGGGGCTGCCCTCGTCGAAGAGCGCACTGCCCGGCGCCGAGCGCTGGAGCGGGGAGC
>WBMW01002665.1:1780561-1814251 GCA_013396635.1 Penelope pileata
ACCTCGTGGATGAACTGCGACGAGGACTTCCGGCGGCGGGCGGCCAAGGACCCCAACCTGCCGTGGGGCGACGTGGACCTGGACCTGTGGATGAAGTGGATGGCCCCCCTCAAGTCGCTCCTCAGCCGGCACAACCGTGTCGAGAGCGAACCACAGGCCAGCCCGCCGCCCCCACCGCAGCCACCAACATCATCAGCATCATCATCCCAGAGCCCCAAGCAGGAGGAGAAGAGCCAGGTGTGACAGCCCTGTGGTGCCCTTCGGAGGGGGAAGCAGGGGGTGAGGGGAGCCGGGGCGGCTGCTCCCCATCACTGCTCCCACCCCAGGCCTGGGCCTGGTGCCCAGCCACTGCTGTGGGAGTGCAGGCCTTGCTGGGAACGTGCTTGCAGCAAGTGGCTGTAACATCTATTGCTCTGACCTTCAGAAATTGGGAGTCCCAGTGATGCTCTCCTTAAGGCATAACTCGGCTGGGATGTGAGGGGAGACCTCATTGCAGCCTTCCAGTACTTGTAGGAAACCTATGGGCAGGAGAAGGGGTGACTTTTTATGTGCTCTAGCAGTGATAGAACAAGGGGGAAAAGTTTTTAAACTAAAGGGGAGATGTACGTTAGATGCTAGGGGGAAATTCTTCACTCAGAGGGAGGTGAGGCACTGGCACAGCTGCCCAGAGAAGAGCTGTGGGTGCCCCATCCCTGGAGGTGCTCAAGGCCAGGTTGGATGGGCCCTGGGCAGCCTGACCCAGTGGGTGGCAGCCCTGCCCATGGCAGGGGGTTGGGGCTGGGGGGGCTTTAAGGTCCCTTCCAGCCTAAGCTGTTTTGTGATATAATTGCATTTGCCATAGGGTATCAAAAGAAAGGTAGCTTTTCTGGAGTTGTCTTTAAAAAAAAAAAAGACAACTTTCTCAGCAATAAAATTGTATGTAAGAGAAAGAGCAACAGGCCTGTTGCTGTGGGAGCATGTGGTGGGTGCAGGCTGTGGTGGGAGGCTGGAAAAATGAATGTAGGTGAAGACAAACTTCATTTTGAATGGCCGCAGCTTGCAAATTTACTAAGATTTGGAGATTTAATTTAATTTCAGCCTTAGTAGGTTTAACCTGCGAGTTCTGGCCTGTTTTGTGGGATGGATGCGATTAGGGGGAGCAGGGCAGATGCTGTTTTTGTCAAAGATTTGCTTTTATTACAGTCATCAAGTGTGACTGATTTGTCAAAGCCCCTCACATACAGAGGCAAATCTACGATTTCCACTGCTTGAGCAGTGACAGCAAGTGCCAGTGGTACAAGAGAGCTGTCTGTTTATATTTGGGGTTGTACTGTCACTTTTTTTTTTTTTTTGAGTACTGGTGGCTGGAATCTGTCGCAATACACTGGACACTAACGTTGAGTTTCACACCAGCTCATTGGTAGTTGAAGGATTCTGCTACATTATCCATATTTATTTCTAAGTTTTTATTTTATTTTATTTTTTTAGGCCCATAAGAAGAATCCTTGCATTCCCAAATAGTGTGTACTAGCTCAACAGATACTGTAGAATGCACAGCAGTGGCTGAATTGTTGGCCTGTTAGGCTGATCTGGAAAGGGAGGGCCTTTCTCAGGAGATCTGCAAGTGTTCAGTGCATCACACCAAATCCCAGCTTCTCTGCCTGTCAAAATGCCTGGGCCAACCTGCATAAAGAAGAATGGGAACAAACAGCATTTAATGAATATTGTAATAGACGCCACTGCCAGCTGTATGGCCGTGGTGCTTTTTGTGTTTGGTATTCTGGATTACGTAACTTGTTCTGCTATCTTTGTTTAGATTTCTCCCTTCTCAAGAGCAGCAGCTCGGTTTTTATTTTACTACACATCTTATGTGAGCATCAGATGGAAAATCTCTTACATTTCATCTCGTCCGATATGGGATCTTCAGCTCGTGGCGTTAACCAGCCTTGTAACTTTCATGATAGCTGTTCTGTCAGTGCAGAGCTTGGGGCTGCTGAGGCTCCAAAGGTCTCAATTCCCTTGGATTTTGTGGAACTTTTCCAACTCATTTTAGTGCTGGCATGGACTTTCCTCACCTCTGAAGAAGATGCCAGAAGCTGTATGAAGAAAAATCAAGCTTATTTATTTTAGCTAGGTAGTCTATAAAATAACAACGTTTAGCTTAATGATTGGTTTGGTAAAAACTATAGTGCATGCTGAAAAGTAAAAGTAAAGGCTGTGCAGCTGCTGTTCGTTGTGGTTTCAATGACCTTACTATTATTAGAGTGGTTTTTAATTAGTAGCACGTTGTATTTTATAACTGTTTTAAAAAGAAGTCCTTTACCAAAACAATTGTCTGAGCAGCTGTTACGTGTAGACGAGGCCTAGGATGAAGCTTGAGCTTGTCATTGGCAAGGCAGCAGCAGGGAGATGGGAGGTGACCTCTGAGTGTTTCACTCGCTCCTGCTCAGCTCCTTGCAAGCTCTAATTATGTTGTGTAAAACTACTTCAGAGGAGTAAAAGGCTGTGACTTCACATTTGGGCAAAAGCATTCTCTAATTTAAGTGGGAGAGAATTGGCCTTTATAGACAATAGGCTTTAACCAGAACCTGAGCTTTTCTGCCTTCATACTATCAAGAGAAAGGGGAAGTGTTTCACAGAGACCTTTTTTTTTCCAGATTGTTTGAATTGATTTTGTTTTCATGACTGCAAAGGTCAATGTTAGGCAGCTGGATTCAGTTTCATCTCACCGTTCGGCAGAAAGCTCCTTACATTTCAGCTTGTTGCAGTGCCTCTGTCTCTAGTCTTGCAGTTCCCCAGAAGGTCAACCAGTGAAAATAACGGAAAATGAAGAGATAAATATGTTCAATGTTAGCTGTCCTTTCCAAGGAACCAGTAGAGAGCTGTAAATTTGCTTTGCACTTAGTTAAGTGAGAAACCCTGGTTATAGTTTAAAAGCAATGATGGGCACGTATGTAGGATAGCTGAGATTCATTCCTGCGAATTTATGTCTGGATTCTCTTTGGACAATTCTCAATTTGTTTTTTTTTTATTTCAGACTCCATGAAAACAGAAGGCCAGTTGGAATGGCAGTCAGAATAAGTGGGTGAGTTTTTACATAAAACTGACTAACTTTGGATTTCAAATATTTACAGATTTGTTAAATACAGAATTTCTTATTGGTGCCAACAGCCTGACTCCGTTGGTGTTTAAGTGGAGCTCTGGTATTCTAGTGCATTCTTTTACCTCTGCTTCTGTTGCGTTGCAAGCTGTGCTAGAGAAGACGTAGGAAATTCATTTTACCCAATCAGCAATTGTAACAATGGACTACAAACCTGCAGAGCAAGCCAGTTTGCTGGAAAACAGGAATTCCCGCAGCGCAGCACTTGTCACAGACTATCCAAAGAGGGCAAAGATTCAGGAAGGTGAATAAATTGAACATTGGTTGAATGAGGTCAGGAACAGTCTCCCGGAGGAGAACCCTGGCCTAAAATACTACTTTGAAAGTAAAAGCCAATTTAATGCGCAGATTAACCCTTCTCATTTGAGCAAACCTGTGTGCAATCCTGGATCTTTGCATATCACAACCGGACACTTCAAAAAAAAAAATCTGTGTACTATATTTGCTTAGAAAAATGAATCATAACTTGTCTTGTTACACCTGTTAATTTTACCATTTCATTGAGTATCTGCAACATAAATGTATATTTGACTTGAAACAGTATCCTGCATTTGGTATAACTCAGGTTGTTGACAAAATTATTCTGTGAGGCTCAACATCGCCTCTTCATTCTTCTCTGAAAAATGCATTAACCATTGCTGTCATTTCCAGAAGTAATTTATAGTCCAATTGTGCATTGCAGAATTCTTGATCAGATAAAACAGTTGACTTAAATTATTGTTCTCTTTTTATTCTCATAGAATACTTAGGATCTTGAGCATCAGACCACAGTTTTATGGTCTGCTGTTCATGAAAATCGTATTCATTGGTTCATGGTTTAATTGTTTTACATCTCAGTATTTTGTTTTCTCTTCCTTTCCCCTTGCATACTAGGGAGTATGATCAAGGTAATACTATGATCCAGTAACGCGCATGATGGTAAGGGTATGCCTTTAGTTGTTTCAGGAAAAAAAACTGCCGTTATCTGCTCTCTTTTACCTTTCTCGATAGCTTCAGTAATATGCTTAACATTAAGTGTTTGTAAATTGATTTAAAAAAGAACCTGTTTGTGACTTCACCTAAATAAATTTTTATATATATAAATACTGTTCTTAATCTTAGTTTTTTTTTTTCCCCTCGCTTGCTCTTGTATTGCCACTTCCCCTTCTGCAATCACTTTTTTCCATCACCTGACCTTTGACAAAATTTTAGTTTTTCAATTAGCAAAGCACAACAGAATCTTAACTATTGACAGGAAACAAGTCAGCCTTTGAAACTGGCTTTCACTATTTCAATGTTTGAAGGCTTGGTGATGCTGTAACTGTAGTTGTTGTAGCTTATTTGTATTTGTCAGTTGCTGAGCTAACAGTAGGTATCAGGCCTGAATCTGTCAGTGTCATATCACTGAATTGAAATACCAGTATTTTAATGGCCTCCAGAATGGGACTCTGATCCAGTGCATGCTGATACTCACGTTCAGTGCAGTAGAATATAGAATAATTCTACAGATATAATTGCAAACTGTAAAAATCTTTCATTTTTGAGAATGTGCTTAAGCTCAGTAATTGGATCAGTTGTAGCATTTCTCCCACGTCCTGTTTTCTTAAGAAATCAGGAATATGTTACTCACTGTCCTGTGCTGCGTCTCTTCCCCAGCGTTGCTGAGAGTTATTTGTTGCAGGCATCTTCTTCTGAGGAAGTTCAGTAATAGCAGCAGGATTTGGGGTGGGAGGAGCAACGGAAGGGCACTGGGTGGTGGGAGAAGCAAGGAAGGATGAGCAGACATTGGTTCCCTGTGCCCCAGTGACAAGTTGCACAAGTGTAGGTCTTAACCTACTGACTCAGAGCAGCAAGGCAGCAACAGTTGTGCTTTTCCTGCCCTACTTGCGAGCAGCATACCCAGCTGGTGTCTGTAGTACTTCCTAGTGCTCTTTGCTGAGTCCTGCCAAGAGTTTGTTGGGTTTGTTTGTTGCTCTCTCCAGTCCTCGTGGGCTGGTGCTCCTCCTGGCACTGTCACCTCCCAGCTTCCTGGCTGCTGCTGCTGCTGCTGGGTTGGACCACCCTGCCTTCTGTGTCCATTGGAGACAATTGCTCTGCCTTGCTCTTCAGTGTTAGTGGCTGCTTTAAAATTCCTGCCTGCTTTCGTGCGGGAACTTGCCTTTCAAATTATTAGCAACAGTGTTTTTAAGATGTGGAATCTCCCTCGCCCCCCTCCCTCCCGCCTTTTGTTTTTTGATTCTAGTCCCTCATAAAGTTGTCCTTCATCTTTGAGCCACCCAGTGATTTCACTGTGTGCCCTTGCTTTCGTGTTGACTGCCGCACACGTGCTTCCCCATGCATTGCTTATGCTGTAAGCTTCTGCGTGAAAACTCCTTCTCTGCTAGTTTCTCCTTAGAAGTGTTCAACAAGTTTCTTTAGTTTGGAGCAGTTAGTTACTGCGTGGAGGTACGTTTGTCAATGGCACTGGATGAATCCTGCCCTCACTGCTCCTGAGGTTGTCACGGCCTCGTTGAGTCAGTGTGCTGGCTGTGTTGAAAGGGAGGTGCAGAACCACCTATCTTCTGTTCATCACTGATTCATGAGCAAATTTCTTCTGGTGATTACAAGCAAAGCTTGCTGTCATTTACATGATACAACAGACAGCGTGGAGATGGTGATGTAGAGAGTAGCCCTGAGGAGAAGGATTTGGGGGTGTCTGTTGATGAGAAACTCAACATGAGCCAGCAGTGTGCGCTTGCAGCCCAAAAAGTCAAGTGTATCCTAGACTGCATCAAGAGAAGTGTGGCCAGCAGGTCAAGGGAGGTGACTCTGCCCCTCTACTCTGCTCTCGTGAGACCTCCCCTGGAGTATTGTGTCCAGTTTTGGGGCCCCCAACACAAGAAGGATGTGGAGCTGTTGGAGCGGNTGCTTTCTGAAAGCAGACATTGAGGATAACAGTTTATCTGAGCGATGTGTGACGATACAGCACGCAGTAGGTGAGAGGTTTAGAGTGGAAGTGAGTCATGATTTTATTATCCGTATTCTGTGATTGCAGCAGAAGTCAGGAACACACAATTTTTTAAATACTGTTTTGGTAAGTCCTGTTACCAGGTAGGATGGGGAGATGTTCTCTCTTCAGTGTTACTGCAATTTCTTATGCTTTGCTCAGAATAAATCTTGAGCATTTGTGTAAAGTTGCAGCAAAGATGGAAGACTGAAGTAATTTCCAGTTGGGAATACTTCTAAAATGTGTGGGAATTGATTTGTTTGGGGGACCAGCATGTTGTAGAGAAAGTTTTCTGTCAGTTGACTGGAATTGTACTGCATACTTCTGGGGGTAATTTCAGGTAAGTTTGTTGTTAGGGATTTCTAGCAAGACAGGTACTCTATTTCACAGGCGTGCTTTTCATGGACTGGATTGATGTGTGTTCTTATTACAAAGGGGGAATTAAAACCAGTGCAGCATGACTGGCAGCACTAAGTGTGTTACAACTTGGAAAGGGATGAGACAAAACTGCGTAAACCTGGACAAACAGACAGGGCTGGGGAGTTTAGAGTCAATCTGCAGCAAAGCTGGAGTCAAATCAGTGGTGGTTCAGACTTCCAGCTGTGTGCAGCACTTAGATGTGGGCTTCTGAAAAATGAGACTGTTCCTACTTTTCTACCCTTAACTACTATAATGATGAGTCTTAAATGCAAGATGACGGAATGTTTTGCACGAGATAGTCCATCACATCTTCAGTTGAGGAGAATTACTACTATCAAGCTCTGATGAGATCCTGTTGGTTTTTCAATGTGACTTCCAATTTAAGCCTAGCCTGTTGCTTTCCCATCCTACTTTTTCTCCTGTTATCTCATTAGCTGTGGCTTTTTCTTTTATAAAAATCTGGTGAACGTACCAAATGTGTTCTGAGGGCCAGACTTAGGATCAGGCAGTATCTGCCAGGCTGTTGGCATGCTCGGAACCTTTCTCATTGATGCATGTAGTTATGCCAAGTTAATATGGTCTAGCATGAAGAAATTTCGTAAGCATCTAACTTAGCTACCATCTAACTATATGGATGGAGTGCACGTGGGAGACTTCCAGTATGCCTGCAAGGCCGGTGTGTTTTTAAGAAGCCAGTGCAGCTGCTCACGGATGTTTCTATCCACTCCCATGGTAAAATTGAAACCAAAACCCCAGAGTGTTGCATCCAGTGAGAGGAGGGATGTGAGTCAGTTCTAAAAGCCTAGTGTTTGTGGAAATGTTGCCTAGCAAAGTTATCAAATATTTTTGGGGCCATCTGCTTAGTAGGAATGCAACAATGGACAGTGTCTATGGGAGTGCTTTTGACAGTTCTTTGTAAAAAGGGATTATGTCCCTGAAAACTTAGAGCAGGGTAGAGAAATTACTAAGCTAGATCTTACTTTTCTCATCTTGGCCCTCAGGTTTGACTGTCACACTTTTCCAAAGTTCAGCATGCAGTAGTCCAGCACATACGTTCTCATGCATGTAATCTTCTGGGTCTGGCACTCTTCTAGTTGTTCAGGTTTAAATTCCTGGGAATTCTCATCAAAACCAGTTGGCATCTTTGTAGCGTAGCAGTTTTCTGGGCAGTCAGCTAAATGGCATATGAGATTTAAAAAGCAAAATTTTGTACAGTGTCTTTATCATATTTGTAAACTTGAAATGTTTCAATGAGTACTTGTACCCTTTCTCCTGCCCATGTTTCTGTGCAGTGCTGCTGTGTTAGTATTTCCAGGATTTTACATCCAAACAAAGTCTGTTTTCTTTGAATATTTTAAGTGTGAACATTTGTAGCCATAAAATCCTTTTCACTTAGTCACTGTTTAGCTTAATTCTTTAGATTCTGTGCAGAGTCTAAAACTCAGGTTGCATTCACTGCCAGGTTTTGGTTTTGTTTTGTGAAGCTCGTAACACCAGTGTTGAATCTGCACCTACATCAATGGGAGCCAGAAATGTCACTCTCCACTTAAAATGGCAGTCCTGAAGATCTAAAGTCAGGAATGGCTGTTTAAAAACTGAAATATGGTTTACACTTGCTTTAGATACTACAAGAGCCTTTTGTATTAGCTATGTTGTTAGTTAGTGTCCATAAATGTGCTGTGTGGGATACATTGATTTGCATGAAGCTTCAACCTGTTCCTGTGTGTGACTTGTTTTTCAAAGGCAGTCACAGGCAGCCAAAGGGCTGGCTGTGCTGGATGTAGCTGGTGGGGCCGTCATCTGTAAGCTGCAAGGCAACATGGTGGCAGAGGCCCAGGACTGTGTCTCCCTGTAGATGTCCCTGGTGTAGGCAGAGCAAGACAACTCCTTGAAGTGTGTAACGCAGACCAAGACCTTTTATTTCCCCTGCCTCGGCTTTCCACCTTCCCCTTTGTTACTCTGGCATCTACCTTCCACCATACCTCCCTCATCTCCTCTGTTTTATTCCCCACTGTAACAGTCAAATGTCACTCATGCCAGTGCTTGGAAGGAAGGAATAGCACTAGTGCATGCAGATGGTTCTCTGCCATATATGTCTCCTGTGGGTGATACGTCCTGTGCTAAACAAGAAGATTCTTTTCCTCTTGAAGCTGAAGAATGAGGTTTGTACCACTACTTAATGGGGATCTGGGGTTAGAAATGTTCACTGTCTTAAATTCCTGGCAATGAAGACTGGTTCAAGGTTGGAAAATCT
Organism: Penelope pileata; assembly: GCA_013396635.1. Lineage (NCBI taxonomy): Eukaryota > Metazoa > Chordata > Aves > Galliformes > Cracidae > Penelope > Penelope pileata. Next base: position 1,789,340 of record WBMW01002665.1, read on the forward strand.
TTGGGGTGCTTCTGTTCAGGGAGTGCAGGTGTGTATTATAGAATCCTTAAGAGTTGGAAGGGACCTTGAAAGGTCATCTAGTCCAACTCCCCTGCAGTGTACAGGGACATCTTGCTGCACTTGGTGTGGCTGGGCAGGTAATGAGGGAGAGGGATTTGAAGCAATGGGCTTCTCAAAGTGCTCTGAATTGAGAGGAGAAGCATTTCATTTTTCTCCTTTCTATCTCATTTTCTTGTCCTTTTTCCCTTGTCAGCACTCTCCTGAGCCAGATGAGGAGAAATCTGGCATTACACTAGGTCATTAAAAGATATGTGTGACTCTTAACAAGAATAGGGAGATTTTCCAGAAGCAGCACAATAGATTGGTGCTAGTGAAGGGCAAAAAAGTGATGTCAGGGGACCCTGTCTGTCCTCTGCTATCCTATTTAGAAGAAGACAGTTCAGGTACACAGTTGAATGTGCTATAGGCCAGTGGAAAAGCTATGTGTAGAATATCTTGAGAAGGTTCGGTAATGAAAGGTAAATGCACGTGTCCTTACCACTGTGTAGTGCCTTGCAGGCCAATGCATGAGCAGAAGGAGAAGCCCTGGCTGGCAGGTGGCACCAAGCACGAGGGCACTTTGTGGAACTGGCTACAGAGCTGTGCTGCTCAAAGAAAGATCGCTCGTCCTCTTGCTTCTTAGTTTAAAAAAAAAAAAAGTGCTTAGCTTGTTTAAGTGGAATGTGCAACAAATAACAATGTATAAGCTGCAGTTGCAAATGCTTTTTGTGAGGAGAGTGGGAGGTAACTGGTATGCAACCTTTCTGAAAATATCCAATTTGTATTTTAAAACTTTTGATTGCTTGCAAATGGAAAGGAATAAAATTGACTCTTTCAGTGCAATCAAGGTAGGGAATGATATATTTACGGTTGTGTTAAGATTACTTTAAATGTTTTGTGGCTTTATCAGCAAGCATTTAAAAACGTAGTATTATTTTTCTCAGTGCTGAAAACATTGGAAACATACGCTTCTATCATGGCCCTGTATTGTGCAGGGATATGTATAATCTGAGTAGTTCTCCTTCAGAAGGGAGAGGAATGGATAGGCACAGCCTTTACCCTCCTCTTGTATGAGGAAGCTGTTAATGTGGAGTTGTTCCCAAAGTTAAGAAGCTGCGAACAAGATCTTGGGCCACCTGGTTCCCTATGGTTCACCACAACTGAACAGTTGAGTTCAGAGATACACAGTACCTTTTTGATTCTCTTGGTCTCTCCAGCCCATGGTTCCAAAGGAATGCTGAATTTCCAGAGTATGGAAACAAAGAAACACATATATTTGTGGGTTGGTTTTTTGTTGTTGTTTTATTTTTCCCCCTCTCCCTGATATTCCTGCAGCTTCAGCCTTGAGACCTTGTTCTGTGGAGCTGCTGGGAGACAAACTGATTGCATCCAACCAGCAGTAGGAGGAGGAGGGTGAGGAGAGCTGGTAGGGACATCTCCTCACCAATGTAAGGGAAGTGCAGTGTATGCCACTGAGCTTACTCCAGGACACGTTGCTGACAGTTTGATTCATATCTCCCAGCGATGGAGGCCCAGACAAGATAAATGTGCTTAGTGCTTCAGCTTGTGTTGCCTTGCAGTTTATGGCAATGTACCCTGTGCTTTGGCAGAGAGTGGCATGGGCATGGGTTGATTTGGCTGTGGTAGGAGGAGAAAACTGTTCGGCAGAATGTGTCCTGGTGAGATGGTTGGCTCAGGGGCTTAACGTTGCAAACCTCAGGGAGGAAAAATGTATTTGGCCTCTGGAATGCGGAAGTGACTTTTTTGAGATCTGGGTGTTGCCACGAGCACGTGCCTGTTTGATGTAGCAAGCTTTTTAAAAATAGTACTATAAATGCTGGGTCTGGTCAAGCAAGAACTTGAAAGCAAAGAGGTGTTAGCTCTTGACAGCTTCACTTGTTAGTTTCTTCTGCTCGAAACTACTGGCAGTGCAATGAACTTCTCTGTTGCTGTTGTAAATCTTGTGAAATTCTACCATGAGTTTCCAGTGATCTAATTAACAACTTTATGAACAAGAAGCAAAGGACCTTTTCTTCTGCTTATGTGGGATTTCTTGTTTTGTTTTGTTTTTCTTCCTCGTCTGTGTGAGAAATGCCATTGTTAAAGGGAGGGTGACTTTTGTCTACTGTCCTTCTGTGTAGTCAGCCTGTTTGGGCAGGGCCCTCTGATTAAAGATGGACTAATCTGTATAATCTTAAAATATTCCTTCTAATTTCTTCTGGATGCACACTCTTCACCATCTCTTTGCTTGCTATTGGGTAAGAGAAGCTCAAGCTCTTTATCCTCTAGCTTATTTTGTTCCTGTTGGGTCCCTGCCCTCCAAGTTAATGTGCTGTTCTTTATAGTACAAGCTTCTGCTTCTCCTGTTTCTAAAACAAGGCTTAGACACATGGCCTTGGATTCACTGTTATGCCAAAATATGTCTAAACCCATTTTGTTTAAAGTAACGCTGCTCCTACAGCAGCTAGACAATAATGATTCCAGTCTTTCTCAGCAGATGGGCCATGTGTTCTGCATCACACCTGTGTACATTTTTTACTTTAGGAAGTATTTCCAGTCGAGTGTTTTAATTGTTGAAGGCTTATGTTAACAAATTCAGTGTGAGAAGTTTTTTTCCTCATGGAAATAGCAATTTCTGTAAAATAGAAAAGGTACTGAAAACCCATCTAAATTGTTTTAAGGTACTTTAGCTCATTTTTAATATGACAGATTCATCTAGAAATCTTGGAATTTGCACAGAAATGTCTTTCATTTTACTGCAAAATCTTGCCATAATTAATTACATGCAACCTTTTAAGGTGCATGTGCTAACAAAAAAAAAAAAAATGAGAGGAATTTTTCCAAAAAATTACTAAATCAGAAATTTTACATTATTCCTCACTCTACTTACAGGATGGACACACTGATATAAACCAACCTGTAGCACTGTCTCCAACTTCTTGTTTTGGTGGTTCAGCTTGGAGCCAGACCTTTTTTGGTAACTTGGAGTTTTTTTGGCACAGTGTAAAAATTGATGTTCTATTATTCCTAACATTTTACGAAATCTCCCCTCAGAACAGCCTTCTCTAAATTAACCAATAGTTGTGCAATTATTTTCTACTAATAACAAAACCACTGCTGAAAGAAGCAATTAAAAGGCTCAATTGCTACTTTAAACTTGGAATTTCATCTGCCTTTAACATGAAGAAATTCTTATTTCAAGATCGTCTGCCGCCATTTTTCCAGTCAGCGGTAATGGGATTTTTGGGTGTGCACAGACATTAGGATCTAGTGCTTAGGGATTTAGAAATGAAGGGCTCTTGTGCAAGTGATTCCAGATGGTTCGATTCTTTTGTCAGACATGTTCTGACTCTTCTGTGGACGTAAACCTCATGGTTGTAACACGCTGCCTCTCAAGGCATTTGGTGTAGCTAGGCTGTATTGTGCCTCAGTAATGCTGCACTGAATTTATCTGATCCACACTTGGAAGGAAGGTAATACTAACCCTTCCCAATACTGATATGAATCAAAACCACCTGGAAAATCCCTGGAAATGCAGCCAAGGGAAGAAAGCAGAGCCCATGGCACATGCCAGACCATGGTGCAAGGATGGGGGCCTCCTGCAGCTCCACTCTTACCATGGGGAAGGGAGATGTGGGGTGCCGAGACAGCTGAGCTGATCCCAGGGTTAGGTACCACAGAGCCCCAGCAGCATCCAGTCCTGTTGCGTTGGTGAGTCCAACTCCTAGGCAGTGTAAATCCATTCTCCACAGCCAGTGCCCCTAGGAGGACACAGCAGGTGAGCTGCTGCTCATCTGTCACTTATGGGTGTCTTGGTTTCTAACAGAAGTTACGCTTTTCGTAGTGTCTAGTATGAAGCTATCTTGTGGCCTCAGAGATACTGATAACATCCTGGCAGTGTTGAACGGAGCCGAGGACATAACTCACTTCCGCATTCCTCTGCCAGTGAAATAGTTAAGGGGGGCATAAGGAACTGAGAACTGGGAGGGGACAGGACCAGGGCAGCTGACCCAAATTGACCAAAGAGCTATTCCATACCATATAACATTATGGGATTGGTTGGTTGGGTTTCCGGGTGCTCTTCGTTACAGAAGGGGCTAGCCGGGAGGAAGGGTCACCACTGGCTGTGAGCCCTTGCTCTGCATATCCTCTTTGTATATATATATAATATATGTACTGTTATTTCTTCTGTTCTCTTTACTATTTTAGTAAATAGCATTTATCTCAACCCACACATTTTACGGCATCTCTCTCTGCTTCTCTCCCCCGTCCCATTTGGGGAGGGGGGAGGGGGAGTGAATAACTGTGTGGAACTCAGCTATCTGCTGAGTCAAACCATAACAACGGGCAAGGCAGATGTCACCTCTGTAATGTGAGCTGCAGAGCCAGGATGTGACTTACAATGCAGACTGGGCATATGGGAGCACTGGATTGGATCCAGGTCGGAGCAGTCCTAACAGCAGCAGGGATCGGGTTTGCATGTGACCAAGTTCAGTGCTGTACATTAGGCCAAAGTATTGCACTTGGCTACCTTTGTTCCTCTTTTCCCTGATACATAAATACTTCAAAAAACCGCATGTAAATATAAAGCTAATTTAATTTTCAAGCCTTAAATGAATGTTAATGGTCTGAGCATAAATAAATGAATAAATGCCCATTTGTGTTTGCTTTATCCAAAACCACACTTGCATCTATTGCGGTTCAGAAACAGAGTCCTCAGGCTTCTGCTGTTACCCAAGCAGAGAGGGAATCTTCTGTGTGGAAGCTGGCCGCCTTGGTGCTGCACTGCTGGTAGCTGCAGGGGTGCTGCACACATGAGCTGCAGCTGTGGCTGCAGTCAGAACTTCGGGGGGGCTGCTGTTATCTCAACAGTGTAGCGCAGAGCTTCGGCCAAACAGACTCAAGGCATCTTTTATTGGATCGATCCAGGTAAGCAGAGTGAGGACAGAAAAATAGACCACAAGCAGTTTGTAGGTGTCTCTTTGTGCTCATCGTTCTAGTGTCCCAGGAATATTTCCCAACGTTGGAAAAATATTGGTCATGCTTTTAAACAGAATCCATCTTCACATGCACAGAATTGGTATCCACTGAGCTTCAATGTAAATTTTTCTTTCCTGGGCAACAAAGTTCTCATTATCCTCCTGAGGTACTAACAGTCTTTTCATTTATTGCTTTTAGATCTCCCAGCAGACTATAGAGCGGATAAAAAATGAGTGCTTCAATTTTTACAAACTCTTAGTAGATGCTATGTTTTCATAACGCAGGAAATATTACACATCTTGTCCTCCTGGCTGGAGAAATGAGCTCTAGCATACTGCGGTTTTAAGGGGGTGAATTCATCTGAGAAATACCATGTGTCCTGGGAAAAAGATGAGAAGAGATAAACGAAATAAATAAACATTTGGAATGGAAATTGTGAGTTAGTAGCTGCCTGAAGTGGAAGACAGAATCCAAGTGTATTTCTTTGTGTGTGTGTGTAGTAGTTTGACATCTTAAATCAAGAGAAAGAACGCACACGATCCACCCATTCTTTCCACTGCCTGCATGTTCAACTTCATTAAATAATCTTGACAATTCCTGGCCAACCAAGGGACAATATATTGCAATGGTTAGTTCAATGTTATATTGTTAATTCTAATCCTTTTCATTTCCATTACATTTAAATGTTCAGTTTGCTTTCACGTTGAAACCTTGCAAACGTGGCAGCTCTGCTGTTTGGTTTCAATCATGTATACCTGTCAATAACTGCCAAGATGCCAATACCATAAAAACGAGGTTGCGATGCTCTGAGTTAGGAGTGTAGGAATGGATCCATCCCCCTTTGCAATGTTCACGGGTCAGATGAGGGTTTCACTGGTGTGGGAGGATGAGTGGTTCCCGTGAGTCAGCAGAGCTGGCCCTATACCTGGCCTCCTGCCATCGCCAGAGACGCTTCTGCTGAAAGCGAGAGGTCGTGGTCAGTGCACTGCTGACACATGCCTGTTGGCACCAGGATCTCTATGGCGAACCGGTGCGACTCGGAGCAGTCCTTAGGATTGGCCTCACAGCAGCATGTTGGCGTGAAGCCCCTTTGTCAGTCACTCTGGGATGTGCCCAACAAATCCCTGGCTGAACAATGCAATTCGGCCTCGGGCACGTTTCCAGGCTGCGTCAGTGAGTTACTGTGCCTGGCTGGAAGCGTGGTACTGGACAGTAGCTGCATGAGCTCCCACTCTGCCCTGTGCAAGGACGTGCGCTTTAGCACGCCCTGGGGAAGGGCAAGTGTTTGCAGCTTGCAGGGTACCTGTAACTGAAGTAAACCATATTTTGCTTTAAAAGTAAAAATACTTTTGGTTTAAAAGTAAAAGGTACCCTTAGCCTTTTTGAGCTGAATTTTTCTTCTTATTTTTTTTTTCAGATTAAACAAGAGATTTTTAAAGAAAGTTAGAGGGGGTTAATAGACCTAGCACTATTTGTTACTGATAAGGGACAGACATCATTAGAGAAGGCACCTGTGGGAAGAACACTGAGTGCTCCTTATCAATACTGGCGTACAGTACAGAGTTGGTTCTCAAATCTGAAATATTCCTCTCCTAAAGCGTCTTGTGAGCTTTCTATTCTTTACCCATAGTCCCTACTCTGTTTGTTTCTTTCCTCCTCTGTTGTTTACTGTGGCTTTAGTTTTTAAAAATTCTTTTAGCTGTGAGTCAGATCAGCTGTATCTAAACAAAACACTCCTGTGAGCACTTTTCCCTTGCCTTGCAACTGAGGCCTGCAGCACGCGCTCCGGGTCCCCCAAGTGCTGCCTCCCCTTGTGCTCCACAGCCCCTCTACACCTGAGCTCCCTGTATGAGCATCCTCTATTTCTTGCCCTTTGCCCAAGGCTCTGTTCATCCCCTCGCCTTTTCTTTTCTCCATGCACCTTTGAATGTGTTGGGTTTGCCTCTCAGTTTTTATCATCCTTCATGCTCAGCCCTGCTGCAGGGCTTTGTGCCTGTGCTATCGCTATGTCCGCATTCTGGACCTGGCCCCGTGTTCCTGCCACCAGCCTCCACTCTGCTCCGGAGCCCCTCTCCCAGCTCACCTTTGGACTGAGGGGCTTCTTCCTGCATCTGCTGCTGCTTTATTTTCCTTCTTACTCACTGGCATACCAAGCTAAATAGCTTGGGACCTGGTTAAAAACTGTGTTAGTGGATTTGCGTTTTTGTTTTGCAGTAAGTATGTAAATAGATCTTTCCTAAACTCTGTGGCTCTAATCAGCAAAGCGAAGGAGGAAATACTCCTGGCCTATCAGAAACCTCAAAGGTAAGATGATACACTATGGGAGTAAGGAGGACAGATGAAGCAAACGATACTCGGTTTTGCACCCAGTTGGGTTTTTTGTTGTTGTTAACTAGCACTGCCATCATTCAATAACCTCCTTTTACAGAGTGTCCCATGTGGCTGTAATACGACCTAATCTAGCTTAATTTTATCCTTCTACTTTCCAGCCTTCTCTGGCTCCATGGCCTCTATGGTCAAGACACCAAACCAGAGATCTCCCTTCAACCTGTTGCTTTTGCTCAGTTGCTGTGACTTCTCTCAGGCAAACTGTAATTCCCCTTTTTGTTTCACGAGCCTGGAAGTCAGTTAGCTGCACCAAGGAGACGTGTGTTATTTTGCTGTTGCTCTCGCTACCAGTCCACCCCAGACTGCATGTTCAGCAGGCACAGTGAAGTAAAACCACTGCCAAAGTCTGACTCGAACCAATGCTGAACTGCAAGTAGCTCTGTGCTACTGTGGCATGGCCTGTATAGGGGGAAAATAAATGTTGGCGTTAACATGTCTGATCCAGCTAGTCCTGCTGTCACTGCAGTGCCATGGTTCCTGTTTGTTATTACTGTATGCTCTAGCACGTAGGAGTCCTGGTGTGTGCTGTGGCCTCACTATGGGAGCAGGTATAGGGCAGTGTTATGGTTTGACTCAGCAGATAGCTGAGTTCCACACAGTTATTCACTCACCCTCCCCCCTCCCCAAATGGGATGGGGGAGAGAAGTAGAGAGATATGCAGTAAAATGCGTGGGTTGAGATAAATGCTATTTACTAAAATAGTAAAGAGAACAAAAGAAATAACAGTATATATATATATATATATATATATATATAAAAAGAGGCTACGCAGAGCAAGGGCTCACAGCCAGTGGTGACCCTTCCTCCCGGCTAGCCCCTTCTGTAACGAAGAGAACCCGGAAACCCAACAAACCAACCACATGATGTTATATGGGATGGAATAGCTCTTTGGTCAATTTGGGTCAGCTGCCCTGGTCCTGTCCCCTCCCAGTTCCCAGCTCCTTATGCCCCCCTTAACTATTTCACTGGCAGAGGAATGCGGAAGTGAGTTATGTCCTCGGCTCCGTTCAACACTGCCAGGATGTTATCAGTATCTGAGGCACTAAGATAGCTTCATACTAGACACTACGAGAAGCGTAACTTCTGTTAGAAACTAAGACAGGCAGAAAAACCAAAACAGCAGTTTGTTTCATCCCCATACCCATTTACCATCAAATGGCGTGGAGCTCCGGGCCTGCACTGAGTCACAGACAGGGAGCACTGTCAGGAATCCGTGCTGCAGGTGCCTGCTCGCTGCTTTCCCAACATAAACCATTCACACAACCACCTCCAATGTTTTCTGTGAATCTGATGTGTCTCACATTGCACGTCTGCTGCCAGCAGCGCACATGTAGGCAGGCGAGATCCCACCTGGAAAAGCGAGGCTGTGCTTTTTCACCTGCAACACGGCACCTCCCAGCATTCAGTGCTATCTTGGGAAGGCAGGCCCTGCCCGGCCTGGTGGGTGCCTGCTTCCCAAAGGGCACCACAGGGAAATGTACGTCAAGAACCAAAACGTGCTTCTTACAAGGTCTGAGACAGCTTTGTGAGAAGCTGTTGTCTTCCCTTCAGTCACACACTTTATCATGGATACGAGTTCAGGAACGGGATTGTTCTCAAGAGAATTATCTGTGCATTCAGGTTTGCTAACAGGTATTCTGGGCAGCATTAAAAAGAGCGTGGCCAGCAGGTTGAGGGAGGTGATCCTGCCCCTCTACTCTGCCCTGCTCAGGCCTCACCTGGAGTACTGTGACCAGTTCTGGGCACCTCAGCACAAAAAAGACGGACAGCACCACACGTAAGAAGAAGGAAATCTTACTACCCTCAATTGGAAATACGAAGCAAGATGAAGTTTTCTGCATGTTGGGATACAAACAGTGGAGCTGTCACATGTTTGCACAACCTGGGTAGCACAATTTCTGATGAGGTTCATGTGCCAAGAGGTCCAGAGGTTCTCAGCAGTAGCAGAGGTGCACTTCAAACCTGAAAATATGGAAAGGGCACATCCTGAAAGAGCTTTCTTCTGTTGTTAAAATATGAAGTGCTATTTGTTCCCTTACTTGGCTCCTTAATAGAAGTCAAGTATCAGGAAGAATGTTTGCAAATGCCTCCATAAAAATCAAGGATGCCTTTGCAAATCATTTACACCAGAAATCATCTAGTTGAAAAATGTTGTCCTCTTTGTAATGACATCATCTCTAAAAGGACAGGGCTCCTGGGAATATTACTGCATGCTCAAATGACACCTGAAGCTACACAGAGCTGTGTTGAGCTGAGGCTGATATTTTGGACATGGTATTTCAGGCTGTACTCAGATATTTAAATTTGCATGAACAGCAAAGGAATCCTGAGGAAGGGAGGATGTGCCAAAGCCAGACCCTCCCCCAGCTTGTGTCTGGGCAGGGGAGTGGGCCTCAGAACTCCCCAGGAAATGGTTGATAAACTTTACCATAGCAAATCAGAGCCTCTTTTAAATTGTGAATGGGATGATTTTTATTTTTTTTTCTTGCTCACATTTATATTCTTTCACTTAAATGTATAATTAAAATTTGGGAGATTACTGTAATATAGCCAGATGAAGCGTTTTCCTTACCTTCAACTATGTTTAGCATTAGAATTATTTTATGTTACTGTGAAGGAGGGACTAAGTTTGTTTATTTGCTGAAATATGGTCAGAGTCTAACAGTATTTCTGTTCATTTCTCAGTCTTTAAATAACCGTAACTCTTCCTATCTGTTAATTTTTCTGGAACTTGAGCAGTAAAATGTCCTTCAGTCTTAATTTTTAAGTTTATTTGTTATATATAGACGATACTCTTATAAATTATGCCTTCTCTCTGTTATGCTCTATAGGTGTAAGTCAGTTTCCTGATATCTCCTTTTCAAAGGTATTTTAAAAATTTCTGAGGACCTTTTTCTAGTCCTTGGTATTCTCAGATATGTAGAAGATATAAATCTATGCCGCTTTCAATAGCCAAGGCTATTCTGCTTAACAGCTTTGTATACACAATCAGAAGAAGTTTGGACATTACACGAGTAGTCTGCTATAAACAATTGACTCCAATAAATAAATTAAGTAGAAATATGAAAACAGCAGTGTCATGTAAAGTGATTTAGTCTACACAGGAATCTAAGTGCAAAATGTCATCCTTTGGATGCCAAATATTGTATTAATATGGGATGAGAACAAGCCACTTACTCCAACTAGCATCTCTAGAATCCCGACATCCTGTCTTTCCAATGTAAGTATCAGAAAGAGCAACATAGGCAACTGAAAGCAATCCACTTCACAGAATATTCAGCGTTTTTCCGCTCTCCTCCTGTGTTCCTCACAATCTGAGAAGATCCCAAGATCCATCTCTGTCCACATTGCCCACCACAGAGATTCCAGCCAACACTAACTCTCCTGAATTGGCAGGTGTTGTCACCAACTCCAGGGTAGCTCTCATTTGATGCTTGATGAAGAAAAGTCCTGCAGGACCCCATGGTCCCTAGGCACTGAGATGCCAGGCATCACAAGAACCGACCTGGTCCAGGAGTTAGGACCTGTGGTCTTCTGGGCGCTAGAAGACCTCTGGTTTGCCAGGCACCTTTAGTCCTTCTTTACTGATACATGTAAGGAAAATAAGCATAACATATCTCATACACTTGATATCTGATGTCTCATCTATTCCTTAATTTTCTAGCAGTGTGTCAAATTCAGTTAACATAGAAGAAGATTTTCAAGTTTTCCCCAGACTTGGGTCCACTGTCTTCAGCAAGTTCCACTGTGGCCTTCGGTTCCCCACAGTGGCTACTGATCCACTTTATTTCTCCTTTTCCCTTTAATTAGCAAAGCATCTGTTAAATTGAGCTTTATTGAAGGGACAAACATTAATTTGTCCCTTACTTCCTGGTGAAACTGCATCATACCCACGCCCAGGGTAACCAGACCAACATGCTCTGACAATGTTCAAGCACAGGGTACCCATAAGTACTTGAACTCTTGGACAGGCAGAAGCAATTTTGAATATCTTCAAATCAATGTTATAAATGCAGCACACTTCTGGATCAAAGAAGGACTGATACAATTACTTGGCAGAAAGATCAAATGAGCCTTTCCCAGTTTCACTTTACTACAGAAAATGGTTTTTGAAACAAGAAAATAAGAAAACTAATACAGATCCAGACACCTAACCAGTAAACAATTACTTATTCTATGTTCACATTTTCTTTTTTTTTAAAAAAAATCTGCCATGTGAGGTGTGTGATGAATTGCTGAAGGTACCAGGACATGGGCAGCATAACAGGGCAGGTAAGGAAGGTGTAGATTTGCATGCCCATGACTGGACTACACGAAAGTGTGATGGACTGAATCACAGAGGCAGGCTAGTGTGGCTTCCTCATAGCAAAGTGTCCAAGATCTCAGGCGCCCAGCCATGGTCCCTTTCACAGATGCTTCTTCCCAGAACCCACAATGGTTCAGTGCCCTTGCCCAAGCAGAAGCAGATTGAGCCAGGAAGCCAGCGTGATGAAAAGGCCCAGGCCCACCTTGGCCCAGGTGAGGAAGGTCCTGCAATGGACTTGGCCAAACATGCTCCAATGTTGGGACCAACAACTGCTGGATGAATGCTATGTTCTCCAAAATTTTGACTGTCTTTTACTCAGATGAATCACTGTGTTAGCAACATGTTGACATTTGCAGGCTCACACCTTCATTTGGATGCTATCAACTACATACATGGTTTGGCAAAAACTACCCTAGTAATACTGCACTTTTTTTTCCCCCAGTGAGTAAACCTTCATCAGCAGAAAACAAATCAAGCTGCTGTAAGTGTGCTCCAGCAAAAGGTCTCCCCATAATGGCTCTGTTCATGTGCTTTCCCCCATTCTCCCCACAAAAAGTAACAGATTGCTAGCTTTGCAGGTGGGTCTTTCTGTAACTTTTGACATAACCCAACAGAGTAGAAAGAGACGCTGCAAGTAACCTCATTGACCACTGCAGCAGTGCCACAGTTTTTTCACAGATGTCCAATATCCACCTTCAAAAATATGCCTATACATAGATAAATCCAGCTGGTTCGGAGCTACTGCCACTGACTAAAGGACATCTGTGCCCTGGCTGTGCTTTACAGGAGCTGGCTCTTTCAGCCACCAGCCCCAGCTCAGTGGAGAGATCACGCTGCGCACTGGAAGATGTTACTGCAGCTGGTTGTTTAGCTGGCATCACCTTGGGGCTGATGTGAGAGCTCTGTGCTCAGGGTTTATGTGTAAGAACCAAGAAGAGATCTTGCTTTTGTTAACAGTGAATTAAGCATTGCATTGTTACCATCCATTGTTTAGTATTACAACTCCAGGCAGTAGCTTTTGACTGCTTTTACTGTATCTTACCAGCTGACTTATTTTTAACACAAATGGTTGCAAAGTGTTTCGCTGAGTTGGGAATTTAAGTATCTGCGCCATTTAAAAGTAATGTGGAAAAGCCATGCCTGTAGATAAAAATATAATTTGAAGTGCTGTTGCCTCAAAACCTCACGGTTCTGACAGTGCCAGTTCATCCTGGCCCATTCGATTCCCAGCAGTGACCAGGGGCTCCTCCAGATAACGAGTTTAATGAGTGTAACTGACTTTTCTCTCTCAAGATCTACTCATTTTGCTATAAAACCTATTGTTATTACCTGTCTTTTTTATTAAAAAAGCTTTTTTAAAACCTGCTTTTTTATTAAAAAGGCAGGTAATAACAATAGGCTTTATAGGAAAACCGTTCAATGCTTCCTCTTTTTCCTTATTAGGCAGAAATCCATTTTTCCCCTCTGTATTTTGTTTTGTCCTGTAGCCAAGTCCTTTATTCTTTCCCATGGCTCAAGCAGGATCCCCTGCTGCCTTCAGTTTAACTAGACCATTAAATGGAGCCGTATCAAAGTGATCCTATAAATCTAGATTAACCAGGGCGTATGCATTTCCCATTTTCCAGTTTGCTTTTAAGTTTCTCTACGCACACAGATACAATGACTAGAAGAACAGATGAGAAATTTTCTCTTTCTAAAAGACTGATCTTTCTTAATCTCAAAGGTTTAGGCACAGTTTAAGCCCGATGTTTAAATATATATTAGTAGCTAATATTTCAGCACGCACTAATACACTTTGCTGAATAGGAACTGAGCTTCGCTTGTGCTTCTTTTCCAACAAAACCAGGAATTTCAAACACAGGCTTATTTGTTTTGCCTATTTTTGGGGCCTCCAGCAAAAGAACCAAGAACATAGATGAGCCCACCAGCAGAGCAGCATTCCTGCTTTCTCTTTTTGAGGTGTATAACCTCTGATAGCTGTATTTGCAGATGGTAAAATAAACAGATCGCACTGTGCATTCTTTAGATGAACCATTCCTCCCTGGGAAAGGATGGCTAGTCAAGGGCACGCTAATAACAGCAGGCAGAGGAGACAAGAAGGAACAAAGACGTACTCATTTAGAACAAAATGAATATGCTGAGAAATGAATAACTCAAGGCTTGACAGCTTAAGAAAAGACATTTTTAATTCTCTGTGTGCCAGTGATAACAGCCTGAGTAACAGACAAGATTAAGTTGTTGGGTTTTTTTAATTTTGCATATAAAATCTCCTGATATTTATTAACAAAACGTAGTGGGAACATTTACATTATTAAAATAAGAATAACAAAGCTTGTATCTAAAACTGAACAAAAGAAAAGAAAGCAAAAGAAGAAATCCAGTTAATTGGGAAATTAACTTTTGGTTGTACTGAAATTAATTTAAATATTAAGTTATTAGATAGGGTTCATTGGAAAAAAAACAAAGAACTACCAGAGGAAGAGAGGTCTTACTCCTAGTTCGTTGAACAGCACTCACTCACAATGGGGCAGACTGGGACTATGGTATTTTCTCTACCTTAGAAATCTGAATCCACCTCTCTCCAAAACTGAGGAAGCGCTGCAGCCTCCAGCTACTGGACTAGGCGAGAATGAGATTCTCCTCTGGGCACTTTTCCTTTCCCATGAGTAATTAAACACTGATCAGGGCAGGCACAGATCCAGGTCCTACCTCCTGGGGGAATGCCACAGCCACCAGCCTGCAAAGTCATTCCTGGTCACTGCACTTTTTTCACAGTAGTGTTTATACTCAGTCACGCAACCTTTGCAGAAGCCTGAAGGAAGTTCAGTGTAGCATTGGATGTGGGGTGGTGGCCTCAGAAATGGGAGAAAGTCTGAAAATGAGGGAGTAGGAAAAAAAATACTTCATTTTTTCACTCTCAGATGGGTTCTCCTAGCCTTCCTTATAACTTAATTAGGGTGGACTGAGTGGGCAGAAGGGATGGGGAACATGCACTATGTTTCTGAGCTGGTTTCCAAGTCACTCACAGCTTGGAAGCAAACGAAGGGCTGCAGGGTGGGGTTTCACACAGCACAGGCAGAATTCACAGAGACCTACAGGGATCCGTGAATTCTTTCCCACAACATCTGCTGCTCACCACTCATGGTCCTTGACTCATAAGCCCACCTCTGACCTCTACCTCATGCCAAATGTCCTACATTTTGTAACCGTAACCAGGGCTATGATACTACAGATTGGCTGCCTGCAGTAATTTGCCTCAGCTTATTCCACCAACTTGGGAAGAGCACAAGACAATGTGGGAAGACACATAACTGCTCCCAGAACTCCACCCCTTCTTACACTTATTTTTCCAAAACCCATCAGTCAGATCCTCACTCTGAGGACAGCAAAGGCCATTCCTGGTTATTTCCCATGAAGCCAGGACAGCCGCTCCAAACTACCAAACTACTGTGCAAAAAATACGCATCATGTGGGGAATGGTGTTGAGGGCTTTACTGTTTCAGAGAGAATTTTTTCTCTGAGCATTCAGAAAAATTACATTCTGTTCCAAAGTAACCACATGCCAAGTTTCAGACTAAAGTTATTTTGGGGTTATCCAAGCAAGCAAGAAAAGAAAACACGCGTCCTCAAAATGCTTTGACTACAGAAATTTATGTTCAGGGTCTAAATAACTCAGAAGATGCCTAAAAGACTTTTGTGAATGATTAAAAAAAAAAAAAGTCACTTAAAAACATACAGGTCAAATAAAATATCAAAAATATCAAACTACAGGAAAAATTATATATGCATGTTAAGTGTGACTTCAAAACTTCAAAATCGGAGTTACCCATGCCATTACTTCTTTAATGAAAAGAATAAAAGTAGATTAAGTTAAGAAATGACTTCTTCAGAGTGGATTTTTTCTGTATCGGTTTGTTTAGAAATAATTTAGAAGTGCTCTTCTCATGTGAGAGGAAAAACTTTTAAGAATGCTCCAGGGAATGTATTCTGTATTACTCCAGGTATTTTGTGTTTTCCAAAGGTTACCTCAGCAACTTTTTTGCAGAGATATACCATAAATTGTATAGTCAAGATCCTGTGATGCTAGAGAAAGCTCAGCCTTCAAAGAATGCTGAAACATATTTCAGTGGCACTCTGCATCTTGATATTTGGCACTTTGCTTTGTCTGACTAATTCCATGGACAGGTACAGAAGTAAAGGGAGGAACAGAAGGTGGTGACTGCATGACCTTACAGAATAGAATAACCATAAACTTTGTTATCTATTAAAAAATATTTGTTTTAAAGTCTCTTCCCCCTCTCAACTTTGGAGTAAGATGACCATGGAGAACAGAGCTTAGCAAAAGAATGAATTTATGAGATGAAGGATTTTACTGTATCAGCACATAAACTGAAGACATGCAGGATGTTGGCAGTATGAGGACATGCCTGTCTTTGCAAAACATCATTTCATTGTTCAAAAGGAAAAGTTCAGTTTGCCTGCCTGCATTTACATCAACTTTTCTGACTCTGAAGAAGCATACAGGGTCGAATTTCAGTATCAATCGCTTTAAGGAATTGGCAATTTGTGCTCTTACAGCTACATGAGGAGGAATGTTGACCCAGTGCATTTGCTCTCCCCCGCCTGCCCTTTCCAAGTCATACAAAAAAACCCTATATCCAAAGAACATTACCAAGAACCTTGTGATCCAAGAAAGGAAGCAGTAGGTGTGGGGAGCTGAAGGCTACAAGGGGAGACAAGAACCTGTGACATAGGCAAGGTGGGAGTGGCTTACATAGAATTTATGCGGTTGGGAGTCCTTCCTGAGCACTACTAGAAAGCCTCAGGGAGGTGCTCTCAAGGTTGTTATTTGGAAAGCAGAGTAGGAATAAAAAGGAGGCTTACATGAAAACACAGATGCAAATTTTCTCACTGATTTTCCATGACAGGGATGGGGATTAGCCCATTACTTTAGAAAACAGAATGTAATTTCATCTCTCCTCACCCCACAAAAATGGGCAGTGGGTGGGAAAAAGACCTGAGGAAAATCAAATGATTGCGGGTGACAAAAAATGATGCAATGGAAGAGGGCAAGGAATCAAAAATGTTAAATAAGAAATGGGGGAATAGAGAAGAGAAGGCTTGTAGGGGTTGCAAAGCTCATAGGAAAGAGGATAACCAGAGCCATGTGTACACCCCAAGTGCCCTCCAAAAGTCAAGGATTTCACCTTACTCTCTGAAGGTGGTTGAACTCAAGGACTTTTCTACACACCACATCAAGGGACTATCTCCCTACAAGCATCAGCATCCAGGGAGTGTCTTTAAAAAGGAGAAGAAACCAAAAAAAAACCACCAATTTTTCTTTGTTGTGGGCACTGCAGAATGCAAGAGGCTGACTCCCTGGGCAACCCGCTCCAGCAGCCGGGGATGTGCTCTGTTCCACGGCCCCGCTGTGTTCCGCGTACCCAGAAACGCACTGCTTCAGAGCTTG
This sequence comes from Penelope pileata, assembly GCA_013396635.1. Taxonomy (NCBI): domain Eukaryota; kingdom Metazoa; phylum Chordata; class Aves; order Galliformes; family Cracidae; genus Penelope; species Penelope pileata. The sequence goes on from WBMW01002665.1 coordinate 1,806,523, forward strand.
GTTTCAGAGAGGTGAGTGCTGCTTGACTCTGCTTGCTACATAACGCTTACCCACCTAGCTGTACTGTTGGAGCTCTTCCCTCCTCACTTGAACTCCACATGTCCTTGTTCTCTGCCTTGCTCAGCACTTCCCTGGACACAAGGCAGCCATAGGAGCTGTGTTTTCTTTTTCTGTTCCAAGCTCCTGACTTTGGAGCAGCAGCTTTCTGCATTATTTATGATGTCTCAGTGTGAAGGCCAGTAATAATGGAGGCTTGGATTCCAAGAGAGCAAATTTTTTTCCCAAACAAAACATACACAATACTAATACCCAGAGAGACTGCATTTTATACGACAGACAATTCATTTCTATGGTATCTGGTATGAATGAAATGAATGAATACCTTACTTCTCCTTCTTCCTCTGCAATCTTTGTCCTCTATAGCAACACAAAGTAGTGACAGACCCCTGCAGGAAATCAGCTAAATTTTGTGTACATTCCCACGTGGGTGGGGTTGCACATCTGTAAAGCCTCAATGAACAGCCGTTGAATTACTTGTGATTACCAGTATTTCATGTTTTTTTTTTGTTTGTTTGTTTTTTGTTTTTTTCTTCCCAAAATCCATCTGTAGCTTCATTGACCCCACTCTGCTGTTGTGGTCATGCTTGTCTCAGAATAAGTGTGCTCAGAGTCTTCTAAGAGTGTTGGGCCATTGGAGGGCAGATCTGAAGATAAAACCACAAACACAAATGGAAGGCCCAAGGACTGCACAGGCCGCTGCCTTGATGCCTGCATGCTGTACAGACGCCTTTGCTCTGTTTCACACTCCACAGTTGCTGCATGGTCTGTTTAAACCAGAAGGATGCTAAGGCACCTAAAGTTCTGAGTTGGTGTAAGGCAGACAGTCAGTCCTGGGATAGTCTGTTGCTTAACCTGAGCTTGAGCTGCCCTGAACTTTTTATACTTCAGACTCTATTTAAATAGTTTAAATGTTTGTTTTGCTAGGGCCTTTATTTTCACTGGGAACACATGAGAATTTGGCCAGAGAGTCAAGTTTTAATGCAGGAAGCTGACTGAAAAGCTTTGAGATAGCGCATTTGTTACATCTGCTTTTCTGTGCTTTGCCAAACATGCATCTTTATTTGTACATGTTTAGAACTTGTTCTGAAAAAATAACTGCTGACTTTGAAGTATTATCACAATTTTACAAGCCAGAAACCAAGGCAAAAATATTGATGTCAAGTGTATTTGAGGTGTCCACCTGGAGTTAGTTAAGTCTTGATCTTTTTTTAAAGAATATTTGTTGCTACGTGTTGTTTGTATTTCAGCCCAAGCTTCCACTCAGTTTTAGTACAGCTATAAGGTCTCAGCCCACTCTTCAGATCAGCCTACCTGTAGCACACACAGTTGTGCTGGGACAGCTGACTGTGGTGGGAGAGAAAACAGCCAGAAGCAGAATCTTCTTAAGCTGCTTGAGGGAACTCTGGTCTGGGACCTCCTAAAATTAAAGAAGCACACTGATCATGTGCAGTATAATCGTTTTTGTCCAAAGGTCTCTAAAGCTGTTTACAACACTAGCAAAAACATGGCCTGGAAAGGAGCATTAGCACTGGGCTGCTAATTGCCCATTATGCTTAACTGTAAACATGTGTCCTGGAAAAGTTTTGGCTCACGTCAATCAGCACTGTCCCAGGCAGTATCCAATTTAGGAGAAGGTGTACGCTGGAGCCCATTCCAGCAGGCACTACGGACCAGGCAAACACATCAGCCTCCCTCCCTTCCCTCTCCCTTGCCCAGTTCTCTCTTTTGTGCCATGTGCCCCAGGGCATGTCATGCATATTCATGCTATGAAAGCACGGCTCTGATAAGCCTTTATAGCAGGAATTTAAAAGAAATGGCCAACAACAGCAAAAAAAGCACAAACAAAATAATAGTTAGGACTACAGAAGGGAAACTGTTTCTTTGTAACGTGGATGTGGCCAGGTCCTGGCCCGTCTTCTTTCAGTGTCAGACACACAGCCCTGCTGGCAGAACCCAGGTTCACCTTCACAGGGATGGCAGAGGACACGTGACGCCAAGCCCACCACCCTGCTGAAATCCTTGCTCTGACATGAGGGCATCAGAACTGGCAGAAAGACTGGTTTGATTTGGTTTTCTTTCATTTCGTTTCCCTTGAGCAGAACAAATGTTAGCTCTGTCCTAGAAGCAACCAACTGCTTTGGCTGAAACATCTCAGTTTGAAACAGATACCCAAACAAGAAAATTAGGAGGAATGTCCTCCATAGGTAATGATAACCTCACCATTTGTAGCTTATGGAAGCAAAGCCCTTTGTTTGCTGGAGACGCCTGTAGCTTTACAGTAAATTAGGTGGTGTTTCTGTGTGTATGGTGTTTATTTTTAAGATTTCTTAATTATGTTAAAGCAGGAAATACACTTTATTTAAGTGATATTAGGATTTCTGTCTGGAGCAGTTTCATGGGAAGAAACCTTCCTTCTTTTTCTCTGTTTAGGCTAGAGGTTTATGAAGCCAATGTAAACAGCCAACGTGAGCCTAAGTACCAGGGCTTAGCTCTAGGAGATTTGAAAGGAACACGGCTTGCCTTAATAAAATGAAGCAATTAGTTTGTAGAGATACTGGATAAATGTGTTATTCTCATTAAACATTTACCTCTTGAGCTTTTTGAGGATTACCTCAAAGAATCTGGGATAGCTTTATGTTGGTGTTAAAGTTAGTTTTTATTAACTTCAAGGAGAGGACAACTGGTCTATTACTTCATTAAAGTGGAGATAGCACATTTTCTGTGCATCACAATCCAGCAAGATTTCTATGCAATAAATTATTGCCCAAGTGTTATGGTCTGTTTCTCACGAACTGTGCTTTGCTTCTAACTGCCTCTTCCACTGACTGCAGATGTCCTTTGCTTCCTTTGAGAGGCCTGTGACATTAATGGGAAAATTTCTATGATGCTAATACTAAAGCCACTGGTTATAATTGCATGTGAAAGACTGAGTGGGCAAAAAGGAGGAATGTCACTCTGCCAAAGATAATGCATTCTCTTCTCCTGATCAACCCCAAAACAAATATTTTTGCAAACAAACAAAGCATACAACATAACTTGTGCAGATGACGACTGCTAAATGAAGGTATAGGAAAAAGCTACATCATCTTAAAGGACTTCAGTCTAAGCAATGTGAGGAGAGACTCATGAAGCCAAAATACCCTGAGAACGCGTACAAATTTCTGCTTGCAGTTTCCTAGCCTGAAGGAACAGAGGAGGAATTTTAAAGAAAAACTCATTGAGGGCTTAAAAATATTGATTAAGTCTAATGGAGTTGATGTTCCACCAGCACTTATAAGAAGCACACTAACAGGGTGGATGCTGGAATTCATGCACACACTGCCAGGTACACCACTCACCCCTACTGCCTCAGCGCATGTGCCTCCCCACCCAGTGCGTGCGGGCTGAACACCGAACCAACTGGATGACCCAGGTCACTACACATCAGCCAGCTTAACATCAATCCCATGCAAAACAGTGAAGCTCAGAGAGGATTAAAACAGTGCAACTATTAAAACTATATATATCTTGTTAAACTAATTGTATATGTCTTTAGGATATTACAAGATCAAAAATAAAACATATTCATACATAACAGACTTCTGCTAAATTTGATCCAAGCAGTCACTCAGTATTTAGGAAAATGCAGGTTGATCATTTTAGGAGAAGCTGTTAATGGAACTGGTTCTCCGTGGAGGCAAAATTGTTTATTAATTACACATCAAATCTCAATCACAGCAGAAGACTATGTCCTTGATCATCTCTTTAGGAACGCTTGCACCTCGGATTTTGCTGGAAATGCTCCCCAAACTTCTTTCAACATGTAATTGTATCCAGAGGGCTCACTCATGGCTTATTTAGTTCTCTTTCTTCCAGACAAGAAGAAAACATTGATGAAATAGGCAGTGAATTCTTCTGCCAATGTGTGTCTTGCAAATATGTGTATTTTGATTGATGACCTGCTGCTGAGTCAGTCCTTTATTGCTTCTCAGAGATACAGATATATCCTACAGTTTAATGTGGTTTAGACCAACCTATTACTGCATAATTTACTATTAACTGTAAGCAAAGTGTGTGTGTCTCTATCACTGCTTCTGGAATTTCACTTGTGCAAGTTGTGTTCTACATATGCAAGACCTTTACTACATCATTAATACTCAGCTTGAATGGCAGCGTCTCAGAAAATTCTTTAATGGATACCTGAACGAGCATGCTTGAATATTTTTATGTTTTAATACTGACTGACTGAAAATCATTCTCTGTAATTTTCAGGCCACAAGTGTAGCTGCGTATTTAAGATGTATTCTAGGAAGGCATCACTTTTGGTTTTTTTTTGCCTGCAGCTGCACAAAACAAGCAGTTATCTGTAACTCTAGATGCCTAATAAGAGTAGAAACAGTGGATAAAATTAATGTTATACATGCTGCCATACTGAAAATAAGAAATTAGGAATGTACGATCACTAGTATAGATAAAAACAAAGAGCCGTCATTTTGCAAGAGCCAACCATTGACTTTATATGAGTTCATACAGAAACAGTAATGGGTGTTTAAGACCCAGCAGATACGCAGACCTCAGCTCAGTGATGTAGGGGCAGCCAAAGGGTGACAGGTAACATCCCAAATGCCCACCACTGCTACACCGGCCCTAGAATGCCACAGGCTCCAAGAAGCACCACCACCTGCCCTGAAGTGCCCAGCTCTGGGGCGTACTGCCCCTCTGCAACATTGCCCAGGCACTGCCCTCACCCTGCCTGCCTCCCCCAAACGCTGTGCAGAAAGGGACATGGCAGCAAACAACCACCGCTACTCCTCCTTGCACAAACCTGTCCCTTCTTCCCCATAGGGCGAGGGGGAGACCTGAACCTCGGAGGCTCCGAGGCTCCAGGCAGCCAAACTACAACTCCCAGAATGCTTTGCACCTGCAGCCATCTTGTGCTGTGGTGGCGAGGGTGGGTGTCTCTTCCTTGCCGTGGAGCAAACAGTGCCGGTTGCGTTGTTAAAATAAAACCTGTGACTGCAGGGCTGTCTGCAGTATGCCTTCTAAGCTGCAGTAAGCCAGGCAGCTGAAATGCTTCCTCCAGTAACCCTCAGCCCCCATGATCTGTTGGGGCGCTCTTTGGCAGGGCGTCTTGGTGGCAGGCGTGGGTTTCCTCTCCCAGGCCGCTTTGTCTCCCAGAGGAGCTGTAAAATCCTAGTTCTTCCCTGCAAGCGATAGAGTGTCCTGGGAACCTCCTCAAAATATGCGCCGGGTCAGCTCATCCCATGGCTCGGAGGCGTTAAACAAGTACTGCTCTGCTGGAAGTTCCCAGCAATCACCCCACGTCCCTTTCCTCGGCATTTTGGACATTGACCCCAAAGAAGCTGAACCTGACGATGCCCTACAGCCTCTTATTTATTTATTTTTAGGGACTTGCTAGATGTGAGAGGGGGGCTCTGTTTCAGGTTTGCTAAACCTGAATCTATATCTTGCATTGGACCATTTTGTTTATATGCTATACATGACAAATACAACTCATCGCAGACATTGCACATGCAATATGTATATGCACAAGTGATCACTGCTTTTTTTTTTTTTCCCCTTTGTTTTGCACAGCCATTTGCCCATCCTTGCTGAGGAGAACTTGGTACTTTTGAAAACTGACATTTTGTATTTATCGTTCAGGTAGACCTAGGGATTTCCTGCATAACACTATCACAATGTTTCTTAAATGTGCCTCTACCTTTCTGCTCTCAGAGCTCCCTCTGGATGGATTTTTGTTAAGTGCATCCCATGTCTGAGTTTTTTAAAAGTTCTCCAGCAGCCTTGGAGAGAGATCTGGCAAAGTGGGGAATCTGCTGGCAAGAGTGATGCACAGCCAGGTGGCTGAGGGAGATAAGGGCATCTGCCCTTTATCTCAGAGGAAACCTGAGCCAGAAGAAATGTGAGTCAAAAGGAAAAGCAGCCTGAGTGGAAGCCACAAAATGGGGCTGAAGAAGGAGAGGGTGAGGTGAGATGAATGAGAAGCATAGTCTGGAAACAGGGAGTCACGGGGAGGCAGGAGACAGCATGGAAATATGTAAGAATCATCTGGTGTGAGTACTGTCAATGGGCACACCAGGCTGGAGGCCAGGACACAAGCAGAAGTTTATTGTTCAGCTTCCTCTGCTGTTATTTCTTCTTTTAAGCATGGTAGCCCCTCGACAGCAGCTGTTGTTCCGTAGATGCACAACACCATTTCCCCTTTTTTCTTAAAAAACAAAAAATAAAGGAACTTCGATGGCACTTTCTGCAATCGATATTGCATCCACACACCTTTTGGAGCCTGTTTCTTAACCTGAGCAGCAGTGAGCTCTGCACAGTTCCAAGAATGCTCCCTTAATTTTTTTTTTGCACTTTCACTTTAATCAACAAGTAGCTTCTCTCTCCACCCTATCTCACCAGCAAGTTTTCAGGGTTTTTTTTTTTTTCTCCCACTGTGGAACATATGTAACTTTTGAACAGTAAGAAATTTATCACTCCGCACATCCTTCCATAAGGGAGCAGCCACCCTCTCAGAATCTTGTTCTCTGGATATCCTCTGTCACCTTTTTCCTTCAGAAACCTTCTGGCAGCGCACTGGCAGCTCCCTATCTTTTCGCATGGCATTCCTGCTCCACTGTCAGACACTGGAAGAAAGGATGATGTACCCCTCTCCTCCCACTAGCACCTTGGAGAAGACTGAGAGGAGATCTCATCACTGTATATACATACCTAAAGTGTGGGAGGCAAAGGGACATGGCCAGGCTCTTTTCAATAGTGTGCAGTGACAGGACAAGGGGAAACGGCCACAAAGTGGAACACAGAAGTTCCATACAAACATGCGTTACAACTTCTTCATGGCGCAGGTGATGGAGCACTGGAACAGGCTGCCCAGGGAGGTTGTGGAGTCTCCTTCCCTGGAGATCTTCAAGACCCGCCTGGACGCCTACCTGTGCAACCTGCTGTAGGGAGCCTGCTCTGGCAGGGGGGTTGGACTCGATGATCCCGAGGTCCCTTCCAACCCCTACAATTCTGTGATTCTGTGTGATGACCAGGCAGCCAGTGGTCAGACTAACATATGCTCAGCTGCTCAGGCCTTTCTCTGGTTAGTCAGTCCCCTCCCATCAGCTTTTACAGAAAAGCGACTTCAGACATGCTACATGATCACAAACGAACTGGTCATCCTACAGGGCTGCCTTAGCCAGGTCTCCTGGCTCCCCAATGGTCTCACGGAAATCAGAACCACCATGGCCTGAGGGAGCAGCTAACATCATGAGGGAAACCACAGTATTCCCGTGACCGGGCCCCAGCCCCTCCCAACAGGAACAACATGAGCTAGAAACATGGAAATTGATTTTGATTGATTTCTGCTATTTGCATCCTGCTCAAGGCTCTCAGAACTGGAAACTGGACCATCAGAAAGGTAAATCAAACTCCAGGTAATCGAGTTCCTAGATCAAAATCCCATTTGTTTCTAGTTCGCTTTCTTGAGGGAAGGCTGAAAGAACAGCAGAGAGGAAAACAAGCCGCAGGGAGGCTACAGTGTGTAACAGGCTCCATCTCGGGGGCGCTCCCTGCTCGGCGAGGAGCGCTAGAAACACGGTAACAAAGGGAGCTGCGCTTCAGGGCAGAGGGCCCCGACCCAGCCCAGCGAGCCGGGGAAACCGAGGCAAGGGGGACCCGAGCGCGA
>WBMW01002665.1:1827104-1882292 GCA_013396635.1 Penelope pileata
GAGCAGGCCACTGGAAGCTGATGGGCTCTGATGCAAATGTATCAATTTTTCTTGATTCGCTGGAGATCTCTTAAGCACAACCTCAACTGCATCTTCCCTGCTATAGATCAGATTCTGCATATGGCTTCTAGGCAGGGGTTCAGGCTATTGAACACTTTTTTTTTTTCCCTGACAGATGACTCTTATTCGAGTGCAATAAACTTGGAAAAGCTTAATAATGCTTATATGGAAAACATCTGACCGACTTCACTGTAAAGTGGACATTATTAATCAGTAAACAGTAATACAGTACATGATTTTTGAGTTCATTAAGCAGGCTTCCTATAATTTGTATTTATATGTAGTTACCANAGATGACTCTTATTCGAGTGCAATAAACTTGGAAAAGCTTAATAATGCTTATATGGAAAACATCTGACCGACTTCACTGTAAAGTGGACTTTATTAATCAGTAAACAGTAATACAGTACATGATTTTTGAGTTCATTAAGCAGGCTTCCTATAATTTGTATTTATATGCAGTTACCAACTGCAATTGCTGTCATTTTAAGTATGCTTTGAATCGCTTATTACCTAGGGATGAAATCAGCATGTGGTCGTTCAGATGTTAATGATCTGTATATAAGGGGAATTTCCTAGAACTGCACTTAAAATTTTGATGTGCATCTTGAAATTCATAATTGTTCTTTTTCCTGTAGTGTTGAGCTATGTAAAGAGATGGTGGATGGGCTGAGAATAACCTTTGACTTCACACTTCCATTAATTTTGCTCTATCCTTATGAGCAAGCTCAATTTAAGAAGGTGACTTCATCAAAATTCTTTCTTCCTATCAAAGAGAACTCAACAAATACTAACAGGTAGGTTGGTTATAAAGAGTCTCATACCGCTTATCTCATGAGGAAAGTGCAATAGAAAGTGGTCATACATCTAGAATACTAAGGTTTCTCATATGCTTTGGCTTACAATGTTGTCTTGATAAAATGTTGAACTTCTTTGTGAATTCCTTGCCTGAATTCAGAATACAAGTTCAGAATTTCTACTTGGTTGGGTCCAAAAAAGTGTTTGTACTGACTGGTGTGGGGTTATGCTGCAGCGTGGTGAAATAAAATTTCATCAAAGTGTAAATCTATGTTCATTAACCTTTAAATTTGAAAAGAACTATGCTTCAGGAAAATCGTATTTAAATAAGCTCTTGTTACTTTGCTCTACTCTACAGAGCAGACTGTCTAATTTGAATAAGTTTTTAACAAGATTTGAGACTTGCTGTTTTGAAAGAACACCTGACCTCTTCAGTTTTGTGAAGGTGCCTTTGTTTTCTAGAAATCAGGAGGAGCTTTCCCCAAGCCCTCCTCTGTTGAATCCACCAACACCTCAGTCAACAGACAGCCAGCCTCCAGCAGCAGAGCCAGCTACGCCAAAAAGACGAAAAGCTGAACCTGAAATTCTGCAGTCCCTGAGACGTTCTACGCGGCATACCTCTAACTGTGACAGATTATCAGAAAGTAGTGCTTCCCCACAACCTAAACGGCGGCATCTCGAGACTCCAGCTTCTATGCCAAAGCTCTTCTTGCACCTGGAGAAAAGTAGGTTTTACTATTTAAGTTGTTACTATAAACGAGATTAAGTCCAGTTCCTTTTTAATGTTATGTGGGCTGTGAGCTGAATGATCCAAGTGGGAATTTGTTAAATCTTGCATCAATTATTTATCTCTGAAGTTGTTTACCAGAGGGAGAAATACAAAGCCATTTTCTCAGTATTTTGTTTCTGTATTTCTCAACAGAATTCAAGGAGCTACTTGAGCTATTTGAGTCTATCTACAGGGTATCTGTGAGCCTACTCTAGAGTAGCATATGCTGAATTCCAGTGTTCTAATACTTTAAATATTTATTCAGTAGACCTTACTTTCCTTGTAATGGCTTATTTCACAAAACAGATTGTTAAATATGTTTTCTTGTTTCCCTTTTAAAGAAACCCCTGTTCACAGTGGATCGTCTTCACCTATCACTTTGACTCCTAGCAAAGAGGGGAGTGCAGTTTTTACTGGCTTTGAAGGCAGAAGAAACAATGAATTGAATGAGGTAACGGATATTTGTCACCATCCTAGGTTCAATGTTTAAAGGTATCATGGACCTCAGTTTTAGGACTGCATGAGAAACGATGTTGTTTAGATTAGATCCCTTATTTCATCTGAGATTTTAGTACAGACTAAATTATGATTTTATAATCTCATAACCAACATTCTCACTTTTTATGTTTAGGTTTTGTCCTGGAAACTGATGCCAGAGAACTATCCACCAAGTGATCAACCACCACCTCCATCATATATCTATGGATCTCAACATTTGCTGCGCATGTTTGGTAAACTACTGTGCAATCAAAATTACTTTTTTGTTTTGCTTTCAATGTGATTTTTCTATTTGCTTTATCACAGCTTTATTTTTGGAGAAATGTAAATTTTAGTGTTTAAAACTCTTAGAATGTTGTTCGTAACCAGTTTACTTTTACTGGCTCTGCAAGCATTAATTTAAGAAAAAATAAACAGTCATTGCTTCCAACGTGCTATCAAACATGTGGCATGTCAAGTGACATTTGCTTTTTGAACATGTTTGTTATAGAGAAGTTTTAGAAGATCACTGAGCATCTCTCAACGAGAAGTAGAGGCTGCAGTGAAAAGAAATTCTTACATACTTTTTTCTATGTTGTTGGATAAAAATAACTAGAAATAGCTTTTAAACGAACAGGTGTAAACATTATTTTTCTTATTTACAGTAAAGCTACCAGAAATACTGGGGAAGATGTGCTTTCCTGACAAAAACCTGAAGGCTTTAGTAAAACACTTCGAAATGTTTCTGAGGTAATGTGACACAGTCTACCACAGTAGTGATTGCATTGTTACATAGAGTGAAGTGTTCTGGATTGTCAAGAGGTTTTAAGATGTTTATTTCCGTAACTGTAAGAGCATGATAAAATTAATACAAGATTTTTAATTCTGGAATTCAAATCGAATTGAAGGAAACTTGAACTCTATACATAAAGCTTTAATAAACAGAAATAGAGAACTGCGGTATAAAAGTCTGTGACAGAAAAAAAACTCATATTAATGATGGTAGGCATTTGTTTGCTTGCTTTAAGAATAGGCTGGAGGCAGCATGGTTTTACCTGCACAGTGAGCTACTTCATTTGTCATTGCTCCAGTTAGTATCTATGCACTGTTCATATGTCTAATATGGCACTGTGTTGACACAATAAAAAACAAATTTGCGAAGGGAAACTTTTTTTAACAAAAAAAGTGTGCTATAAATGGTAAACATCTGGAACGAATTTGGAGTTTCCAACTTAGCATTGGTCAAACGCTGAAAAGCAATGTAACATGGCACTAGCATATCAAAATTCCTATTAGATTGAGGGGAGTTGGCTGTCCATATAAGAACTTTCGAATGCTTTTATTTTAATTGGTTTATTGAAAATAACAGATAAATGTCCAAGCTTCTACAATACAGAAGTTGTCTATTGAAGAACTTTTAAGTTTTACTGACCCCTTGTCACGTTTAGATTTTTTCAGATTCTTATTAGTACTCAATATTTTTATTAAACAGGGCAGCATTATTGCTTATTGCTGGAAGCCAGTTGCTAGGTATTCTTGCCTGTAGTGAGTGATATTTAGGATGCTGTTGATCAAATCAGTTTTTCAGACCTCTTGTTCTGATTCTTGTGTGTCAATCAAAGCAGGTCTTAACTCTTTAATGTCTTAAATATCTTTATACCTGTTATGAATAAGCTGAAGTGGCATGGGATAGGGTTAAGGAAGAAATGTGCTTCCACATACAAGTAGAGAAGTGGTTAAAATTTATAGTAGTAGTGTCCATATACAATGTATTCTTCCATCTGACCATCTTGTTGAAATATCTAGTTATTTATAAATAGGGGAAAGAAAAAGTGGATGTTTCTACGTGAACATTTTTAGGTCAGATAACACTGTGCTTCTGAAGCAAATCTCACAGTTTGTGCTTACCGTGTTTTGTGTTGCATTGCAGACTGGTCTCAGAACACACAAAGTGGACTGATTGCTTGTGGAGAGCACTTAGCCAGAACCGTGCTCCAGTACTATGGGGCATTCAGTGCTTAAAACCGGATTACAGCTAAGCCAAAATGACACCAGCTTGCCCCTGAGCAATCATAGTGTTGATGTCTGATACAAAAAAATATTTCAAGGCTGTGCATATTTTCAGTGCTTTCTGTGCCATTGTCATGGATGTTTTGCTGACGCTGTTTCATATGGTTTCTTTTCTATGCTGAAATGATTTCTTTAGTTCTGCTAAATTCTCAAATGGAGAAGCTTTCTGAAAGAGATTAAAAATTAGTTACTGCTGTAGGAAGCATTCTGTCTTATGTAGCTCTATCACAAATGTTGTTCTTAAACTCAATTTCTTACTAGGTAAGATGCTGTAAATTTATATACATAGGAAACAATGCAAATATTTTTTAACATGTATTTCTGGTGCTTTAGGACATCTTTCATTTGGATATTTCTGTGTCCCATATGTTATTGAAAGTGGTCTAGAAGCTTGGTTTTTGTAGCAGAAATACTTCTGTGTTACCTGCTTCTCATTACAAGAGAAAAATTGAGGCTGAGGTGACATTTTGTACTAATTTTTTCCTCAAATTTTACCTTATTTTTTCCTCACTGTTTTCTCCTTTTGGGAATGAAGGGGTGAATGGGTGCTTATTAAGAATACTTCCTATCAGTTCTGCTGTGGCATGTGTTTTTTAAGAGCAAGAACTGTCTTAGCCAGTCTCTATGCATTAGATAGCCAGTTTACTTCAGACTGCCTAATTTCTTATAGCAAATTACTTTGGAGTGATAAGCTTGAAGCACTCTCCTTTTATTTTTTCTAATAGCAGAAAAGGGATTGAAGCTGTCTGTTAGCATTAATAAAACTGTTCCTGAACCTTCTTTGAATTCTAGGTAGACTATTCCAAGCAAAGCAGTGCATTCACTTTGTTAAAACTTTAATGTGATACACAGCTGATGTGGTTTTGGTGTAGCTCTGATTTAGTTTTAAATTATGATTATATTGCTAAGATTTACAGTTTCATTTAACATTTATATTATTAATCACTTGTGGGCTTAGAAATCGAGACTTGTTTAATATACCACTTTGTCTGGAAGCATGTTTTATTGAGTTTACTCAGTACTTGATAGATGTATTAAATTCACTTTGAGATGCTACATGAGTAATATTTTCCAGTCATGCCTCAGATTGGTGCTAGTCAAGATTGATCTCAGTCTTCCAGACAGCATTTTTTTTTTTTTAAGGAATATATGAAATACATGTTTGAGTTTCATATTAAATAGAGACTGTACCTTTTGTGCATAGTGCAGTGTTCTGTAAGCGTACATAATGAACATTTCTTCAAGGAGAACATAAAAATTCATTTCTCAGTTGCAGAAGTAAAGAAAACTGGTTTCTCAAATTATCTGGCAAACCTTAGTCTTCACTTCAATTTGTATAGTCCTGAAATAATTCATAGCACCGGTAGAAGAGCAGGAGTCTGAGATGTGACCAACTTGCCAATTGCTTTTAGAGAATTTCAGTTTGAATTTAGTTTTCAGGAGCAAACAGTGAAAGCTAGCACAATAACTGGTGCCTGCTGGTAATTTTCTTAGCAAAGGGCACCTGATTAACTCACTGATTAAACTATAGGCAAGAACATGCCAGTTTGTTTTCCTGTTGCCGTTGATTTGAATGCAGCCTAGACTTGGAAAACTGTTGTCCCAGGACTATTGACCAATAGTAGATACTTAAGAGAATATAACCTGTCTATTTTTAAAACAGCAAGACCCATCTGTGAGGTCATTTCTGTACGTAGTTTGTGGTTCAGAAAGGAGTTGGTCTTTCTAGCTTCCTGAATTAGAGAAGAGTGATTAAATGAACAATTATATTCCTAAAATGCTTTAAAAATACACTTGTCAGAGTGAGGCTAATATGTGGTTTTTCAGATTGTAGAAAAGTACATTCTTAATAGTTAAATACTTCAGTTATGTTGAAAGCCACTGAACTTTCAAATTCAGTATGACCTGTAAGCTGATTCTTTTATTTCTGGTGTTTTATAACCTGTTGACACTTACTGTGTGAATCTGGATAAATGCCCTTAGTATTGTTAAGTATTTTATGAGAAGGGAGACGAATCAGAAAGTTGACCAAATAACAGAGGTCTGCAATGATAAAAATGTGTATTAGAAGGATTAGATTTTTTTTGAAGTAACTGTAAGAAATAGACCTTTGGTTTTGAAATCTCAGCATTTTGTCTATAGTGATCTTATACTTCATTGCAGTGGTGAAATTTGGCCACTAGTCTGTGCTAATGTGCAATTCATGAAAGGTTATTTGTGGCTTTCTGAGAATGAAAAAAATGGGGTATTGGATATAGTGAGCAGAATAGAAAACATTTTTGCTTAGGTAAAGCTGCTTGTGATTGAGTTTCAGCTCATTAAGAGTTAATGTTGCAAAGTGACAACAGGTTAAAAATGACTTTTTGAATTTGAAAGGTCTAAGAACATGATTCTGCTACCTTTTCTCCTGTTAATTAGCACTTCTCTCCTAGCTTGTCAGTTTTTAGATTGACTGGTTACTTGACAAAAATTACTTGTGCTGTGTAGCAATTATGACACATCAGGAAACTTTAAGGAATTGCATCTTAAATACGACAGAATCAAGGTTCTGAGAGTCAGTGGTCAGCTGGAGGTTTTAAAATTAATAAAAAATATTCCTTGTTTTTATCTCTAAAGATTTTTGAAACACTTTGCAGTGAAGGAATTCTGCGTACACACTTCCTGTGCAGGGATGCGTGTGCCTTTTCATTTTAGGCCAATACTTGCCTTTGCATTTTAGTTTTGCTACATTCATTGAGTGGGTAGAAAGCTAACTGCCATTTTGGTTCCACTTGGACTTTTGGCACGTTTATGTTAAATGCTTCTTAGGCAGAGAGTGCCTGGTACTGGGCAGGTTGTTGTTTTCTATAGGCTGTTGTTCTGCTCCATCTGGTTGGCCTGCAGAATTTCCATGTGTCTACTTCCTGTTCTCAAAGTTTGATTACTTTGTCAAAAATACTTTTTTCAGTACCAATCCACAAAATACAGTTTCTTCTTCCAGCTTACCAGGTCATCAACTACCTGCGTATTTGATTGAGCAGCATATCCCTGATTGTAATAGCATAAGTTTAGATCATGCGTCTAGAGTGTGCCCAAAAGATCTTGTATGTCTCACAGTAGCTTTTTCAGAAGGCAGCTCTAGGAATTGATTCTGGGATCTGTAACGGACTTGCCAAAAGGAGTCTTCATCCTCGAGACCAACCAAGGCCACCTATGTTGAGTCTTGTAGAACTGTTTTCCCAAAAGCTGTACTGGGAGTCACTACTTCTAACTTTCACTCTGATTTCCTGAATTATTTCACGTTGGCAGCTTGGCGTATTCAGTGTTCTTTGTACTTCTTCAAAGGTTGAGGAGGATGATCTTGGTTTCTGTATATGGATCAGTGATGAGAGTCCACTCAACAGAACAAACTTGCTGGTTTCTTGGGACCCTGGATAGCAGAATAAATATCTGAAGCTTGTCTGAGCAGCCTTCCAGATAGGCGTGCCTAGCAGTTGGTGTGGGTAAGGAGGCAGGTGTTGGCATAAATCTTTGTGTGAAACTAAGCCTTTTTAGGCTTCAAATCCTGCTTTTCAGTAGTGGTCACAGAGAGGAGATAGCTTCTTAATCTGAAAATGACATTTCTTTTGAAGAGATGACTCATAGAATTCGGACCCATCATGCTCTTTCAGCAAATTTCTTCAGATAGGTCATTACAGCTGCCTTTCAAACAGTATCTAGTCAAGGCTGCTGATCTCCTTGGAGCATCTGCTTACCTTCTAGAACTCAGAACTGCAAAGTGTACAGGATGAACTGGAAATGTTTCCTTCCTTCTCTGCATTGTATGTCATGTATCTATATATCATACCTTTATGCTGAGGTTGTCCTTAAAATCAAGGATTTCCATTCTGCGGAACAGTCGTACTTCTCAGGCAGTCCCTTAATAGCTGATTTCTAGAAGAGTTGTTTTCTTCATGCAGAAACTGTTAAAGTAGTAAGTTGTATTGAGACTGCCAGGACAGGAGTATTTTTGCTACCAGATGATGTTCTTAGAGCTCATATTAATTCAGTGACCTTGCTGATAAATGTTCCTGACATACATGCCAAGTGGCCTTTGAATGTGGGTGATGATAATTCTGTGCCTCTTTTTGGTAGCTCTGCCTGCATAACTCACAGCCAGATGGTAGTGTATTTGTGAGGCTGTTGCTTTGGAGTCACCTGAGGTAAACTTGCTTATTTGCTGCATTTGAAGTGCAGAACATAAGAATTCTTAAAGCTGGTTTGCCCTTGTGTCCATGCCAACTCCCTGTCACCTAGGAAGTAATTTGTAGCTTACTACAATCAGAGATCATAGCTGTGGATGACTCAGGTCTTTTATGAACTTTAAATTGCTCTAATTGCAGTACTCTTTGTAGTAGTTATCCTAGAGTAAGGAGTGCGTGTGGTGCAAATGAACAGCATGCTTCTGTTGAGATTAGGAGGATCTGATTGTGTGGATTGTTCTTGTGGTCTTTGTGGATCATTCTCTAAGGAATACCTCTGCATCTCATGAAATCTTTTTTTTTTTTTAAGGCATTACAGCAGTTTATGGCCTTGTAAGCCTTGAAAAGTAGATGGTGGCTACTTTTAATGGCTTGGCCTAGTAAATCCCTAAATAGTGTTTCAAACAGTGTGCTAATCAAGTATTAGTGGCTCTAATCTAGACTTGTTCTTTTTCTCCTTTTAGTTTGAGAAAAAAGTAAAGCTATTTTTTTTCTGGCTCTCTCTTTCCTAAGTTTAACTATTTTGGATTCAGTACTCAGTTAATTGCATTGATTGACTGCCTGTTGTTAGTTCAGGGAAAAAATATTTTGCTGCTGTTT
The DNA here is from genome assembly GCA_013396635.1 of Penelope pileata. Taxonomy (NCBI): domain Eukaryota; kingdom Metazoa; phylum Chordata; class Aves; order Galliformes; family Cracidae; genus Penelope; species Penelope pileata. Next base: position 1,836,099 of record WBMW01002665.1, read on the forward strand.
TTATTTCATCTATTTAAATGCCTTTATTGTGAACAGGAAGTTAGGATAATGCAGCTGTAACAATGCTGTAATATTAAATGCAGCTTCTTTGGTTTAGCATTCATAACTTCTTCAAAATGATCTCTCAAAACGGAATTATGTAATCCTTTTTGCTTTGTGCTATTTTAGCTCAATGCTGCTGTTGTAACCAATGAGAAACTAGTGTAGTGTGGGTACTTAGAAACAAAAAGCGATTCTGAGGTATTTAACAAATACAGGATTCAGTGAATGAAGACTATGTGGAGCCTTACTTTACTCTTACTTGTTTATTATGACAGCTTATGCGGTGCCAGTTTGTGGCAGAGCCAGTTGGATCCTTGCTTTAAATACGAGAGAGATCTTTCTCCCTTTCTGGCAATACCTGCTCCAGCTGAATATTGCCTGAAACCAGGTTCTTGTTTAGATGCTGTTTTGAGTCATGTAATGGAACTTTTTTTGTTTCATTCCCTGAGTAATGTTTAAAAACAAAAACAAACTCCCATTTGATCTTCTGGAAGTGAACTGCTGGGCAATCAATAGACTTGCACACCTTAAACCTAAAATGTTTCGTATCAGAAACCAGCCTAGGTCTCTCTGTAGCATTAATCACAGAATTTTAGGAAATAAGTACAGAGGACGTTGACAGAGGACCTTAACAAATGGTGGCTCATCAGAGAATTGACTTTTTCTAAAAAGCTTCTGTATTTCGTCACTTTTCCTAGAATTATTAGGGTATAATCAGGTATCTCTTGACTATTCCAGTTGTTTGACCATGTTTAAGTACAGGGATTGGGGAAGGAGTGGATGAATCAATCTTTCTCAGTTATCTGTTTTTGTGCTGTAACCTTTCTGTATGAGCTCTCAGCAATTAATTTATTCCTGCTTTAAATTTTGCTTGCCTTGTATAAGAATCTTATTAGTCTTTGCTTTGGTTTTCTTAAGATCAAAAGGCACACCTAGTTTAGGCAGAGTAGCTGCAAATGATGTTGGAGAAGCACTATGGATTTAATTGCACTCACAGATCTTTTTTGTTTGGACTTATGTCCAGAGTTGGTTATGCAAAGCTAGTGTTCTTAACTTCCAATGAGCAAACCACCTCCCTAGCCAGTGGGTCTTGAGAGAAGCCACATTGTGCCGATAACATTGTTCCCTATTGTTTTCGGTGCTTCCCAGGCTAACTCAGAGTACATGTAGGTAGCATTTTTGCCAGTATTATTGATGCTGATCTTCAATATCCAGATACTTTTGGAGGTCTCTATTTTTCTTGAAGTTTGTTCGTGTACACGATTAAGAACTGTTTTGCCTTTTCACCCTCCATTTGTATAACAAGCCTCTCGGCATACCAAGGGAAAGAGCAGGATGCTGATCTGTTTGTTCAGTGTTAGTAACAGTATTTGTTTTCATCTTCTGTACTAAGTCAGGAAAGAGTTGTATCTTAGCAAATCTGTTAAAATGTTGAGTGCTGGGCTGTGGAAATAGTGTTTAAAGGGCAGGTTAGGCAAATTTGAAATTAGGAAACTGGATTTGCAGAAGCTGAGTGTTTTGTTTTTGAGAGACATACTTAAATCAGGTGCACCGGAAGAGTGGAGATCCTGAATGCATAGGCACGTGAAAGAACAAATCATTAACTTACCTTTAAAAGATAAGGTTTGACCTAATGACTACTGGCCATTTGTATAAGATACTGACATAGCGATGCTGGAATTCCTGGGTTTTTGCATAAGTGAAAATGAGAAGCTGAACAGGTGACTGACAGAAGTTGGAGAAGCACCTTTTCACTTGCTTTCCCTCATAGTTCTTTGAAGCTACACTCAGAAAAGAGTGCAACTTGAGTAAAATTTTTCGTGCAGTTGATTTTGAGAAAGGTTTGTTTCTCACTGTGCAGAACTTGTAAATAAATAAAAACAGGGCAGACCTTCCGTATGACAGATTTCAAATTGTAATATGTCATTTGCAGGCTGTGGTTTTGCTGAGCTTAAAAAATTCATTTGAAAATTGCTTCTCTTACATGTTTCATGTTCCGTTTTTTGTTTTCTTAGGTTTTTAGCAGAATACCATGATGATTTCTTCCCAGAATCTGCTTATGTAGCTGCGTGTGAAGCCTACTACAGTACTAAAAATCCCAGGGCGATCTACTGAAGCTGTTGATAAAGACTAAGTCCTACTCTGTGTAGCCCATGACAATGCTGTTCCGCCACGTGGCTACAAAATGAAGATGAAAAGAGAACTGAAACAACTTTTGGAGTTGAAGAAAAAATTCTTCTGTGATGGCTGGATCACTTAGAAGGAATTAAGAACTTATTTTTGGAGATGTGTATAGACTGCCTTGTGAATTGTTTAGGGGATTGAATCAAAGTCCAGATGAATGAAACCTCACTGACTGCTAATGCGTAGGACTGCATAGGACTATTAAAAGGGGAGGCAAAAGCAGATGCATTAGCAACAGGACATTTTCATGGAGATAGAACATCATACTATTTTGCTTTAGCTTGACCTTCTCCAGCCTGAGTAATAAGACTCAACTACACAGTTACATGAAGAGAATGCCTAACTGGTATCTTAGTTTTTCTTACAAATTGCACTTCCTTTTATGAAGCTCTTCTAGAAAAGATCGCTTAAGTTAAAGGATTTTTTTTTTTTTTTTTGCTATTTGGCTAGCATGACATCTCCCTCAAGAATGACTTCGAGTAAAAGATGCGTTGCTTGCTTTGCGTTTTGCAAAGATGTCACTAGCTCTTTCTGTGGCAAGGCTGTCAGAGTTCCAAGGAGAGCATGCCTCGCCAGTGATTCAACGTTTACCTGGCTATAAATGATTTCCAGAGCCATTATGAAAGAACAGATTTTCCACAAGTGGAAAAGTCAATAAAGCGATGGCAGTTTCACTGACGAGTACTTCTTTTCTTAATAAAGTACACAGTAGCTGCTGCTTGTATGTGTGGTTTTGACTGTCTAAAATGTCTTGTTTGTGCTCGATTAACGTTTTCAAGATTAAGTATGCATAGAATTAGTTGAGAGTATCGACAACGTAGGGAGGAAAGCCCTTTCTGTAACATCGAGTTTTCTTCTACAGGCTTTAAAACTGAGGAAGGAGACGTTCTGTAGCAGTTTAGCCCTGGAAATAGGGATACGCTCAAAACTGAGCTTATAGCGTTCTGACAGTACATTCTGTAGAACTTAATTGAAATGTTCTGGTCTTGAATGTCATCAAAACCTTCTCCACGGCATAGAGCTCTGTTCTTCAGAGTTCTCCTCTTTGTCAAGAAATTTGTGCTCTGGATTCATAGACCAGTGTACTGTTCACCCTGTAATCCTTCCTAGTTCAGAAAACTTCCATTAGAATGCTTACCTATAATGTAAAAGACAAAGTATTCCTCTTAGATTTGCAGGAACTAGTAGCTGTGAGGAGTTATCTTTCAAATGTAAGCGGCGAACTTAGTCTAAAGGGCAAAGCAAACCTGAAATCTACTGTTGACACTCAATTTCTCTTGCTTTTCAGGAGTATACTGCTACGTTAAAGCTTTTGAACTGGGAACTTAGGGATTACTTTAGTTTTAGCAATTTAGGCTTGGCTCTTTAGAAAAGCTTATGTAGAGAGTCTGAACTTCATGGTTGCTGAACAAAAGTTTGGTAAGGATCACCAAATCTGCTTGCATCCATATTTCTAAAGATTAGTGTTCAGTAGTATTCTTTTTAATTGTATTTCAGTAATACCAAGAAACTTGTAGGCTTTAGTCTTTCTCAAATTGCGGAAATTTTAAATCTAGCAGATCAGAGTACCTCAGTGTCCACTTTGCAAATGTTTCATTCTAGGCTTAGACTCCAGACTTTATTAAGAAAAAAAAGATTCAGCAAAATATTGAAAATCTAATAAGACACTTATGCTGGAACATGCACTGAAATTCAGTCCTTAATCCATTCTATAGGAGGAACGTTACTATGTGTCATTCAGGAAATATGTTTTTGTTCCACTGTTGCTATCTGAGTACCAGACAAGTTGTGAAGAGTTTAAACCTAATTGTGTGACTGTTCAACTGTTATAATGGCAGCTTCTGCTTGCTGTGGTTATTAATAGTGCCATTACTGACTCATTGATAGGAGGTTATCAGGCTTCTCAAAAGACGGGCAGAGAATTCCGAAGGTCCAGTTGGTGTAGTCTTGGTGTGAACAAACTTTGATAAAATTCTATTCAAGCTGTTATTGGAAAGAATATTACAAACTGTCCTGCTCGTAACAACCAAAACCTTTTCTCAAAAGTATCATCCTTTTGCACTTCTTGGCGCTTTCAATTGGCATGACCTCCCAGGACAGTATTTCTGAATTTAAAAACAAGTTCTTATATTCAATTACAGTAATGTGTATCTTCTGACATCCCTCTTCTCTACTGTTTTCTTTTGCTGATTTCTTATTTTTTGTTAATTTTATTTTTGGCTGGAGACTCTGCAAGATTCTTGAAAAAACTTGGACCAGGTTGGAGAAGAGCATAGTTCTTGCTAGTCTTAAATTACAGTGGAACTTACCATGATGTTTAGTCCTAAAACTCACATTGAGGCATCCAAAGTCTCATGTGGCTAAGGGAAGCTTAATAGTGCAACTGTACTTCTTGTGCTCTTCCTTAACTCTTCAAATATCCTTGATTGGTCAGATTTTTTTGATGAGATTCGTAGCCATCTGAAGGGATGGGAGATTTCTGCTGTCTGTCACTCATTGGTTGCTGCTTGTAGAGCTACTCATATCAATGCTTTCTAACCTGATTCAGTCAAAATGGCTTAGGTTAGCTGAAGAAATGTGAAAACCTGACTGAAGCAGGCTTGTGAGTGTTACATGAGCAAGTCTGCCAGCAGGCTTCTGCAGAGGAGGAGCTTGAAGGACAGTAATGATTTACACTGGCATAGCTGTAACTCGTGTGTCCTGGCTCCAAGTGGTGTATTTCATTTGTGTTTTAAGGAAATTACAGTAGTGTAGTTACAGTGCATACTTAAGTTGGTAAATCTCTTTTCCGAAGGCAAGTTCATGCACTTGTCTTCAAGCGTGGGCTGCATCAACATGAAGTATGGTGTGGAGTTTTGAATACGGCTGTCTTGACCCTGTGGGAAGGCAAAGGAGACTCATCACTGCCTGCTTGCTTTGATTTTAGCAGCATTAAGGTACTTCAGTGACTTGACGCTGGGCCACAGAAGTATGGAACATAAGAAAGGTGTTTCCAGATGACCGAAGAAGCTTAACAGAATATAAACCTCATGCTTTTCAGCTTGATTCCTAGTTTTCAGTTTTACTCATACCTATTGCACTTCCGAAAACTGAGATGGTGCTGTTCTTTCGTGTCCATCATCCAGAGTTGTTGGTTTCTTTTTATCTTGGTACTGCATTGCTGTGTTTTTCAAACTCCATTGAACAACTAGCTCTGTTCCAAAGCTCAGGCTTTTGTGTAGTGCCATCTTCTATGGTGATGACCTTGTGACCAAGTACGATTTTAAAGTATGCTTTATGTCCCACTCCGAAAGAAAGCTTATGCAGATGTTAGGGTTTCAGTTGGCATTTGGTGTGAGCTGATAGCATGTGTGTGGTCAGCTGCTGTGTCTGAAATGTTTAGTGTGAGCTTGTCTGACAGTAGTGCAGGATGGCGTTGCCCTGCGTTACGTTGAGAAGTGTCTGCAGTCACAAGACGAAATAAAAAGCTGTTACTGTTTTTCGTGCTTGCATCATAACTGTTATCAAGACATTTGGTAGGTACACCAAGGAGTTAATTACTGAAGTTAAAATTTATACAAATATGTAAAATCCTTAATTTCCTGAATATTATCTCTTGCCTTTCTAGAGTCGTAAGCATATCTCCGAAAAGTGTGTGTACAGGAGCTGAAACGCAGGCTTTTCAGGGCAGGGAGTAAAGAAGCAATGTGCATTTATCATTACCTTAGTCTCAAGTCAAACCTTTTATTGTGGTAGTTGGCTGCACAGAACTTGGGCAGCCAGCCCAACTTCAAGTCTTAACTTCTGGCCGCTTTCAATTCCTTGACCTATTAGGAGAGCGGAGAAGCAAGCTTGCCCTTGATGTGTAAACTCTGCTTTGTAATTTCAAGGAGAAAATGCCAGATAACCACAATGTGAGCGTACTTAGCCCAAACGCATCAGGAAGTACATTTTTGTGCTCTGTTCCTGTGGACTGTAGGAATCTCCTCTGTGATACCAGGTGACTGCATTTAATTGCATCATCCAGCCTAGTTACTTATTCTTCTGTGTAAATACAACTCAGTGTATTGAGCTTTCCTGGAACAATGGTTCTTGATAGTGTGTTACATTCTTGATGCGTTTGACCATAGTCAGTACAATCTTGATGTGTTTACGTAATCATTTTTTCCCCCTTGTATTATGAAACAATCTATTTGGAGGGATTGTCAACTTTTTACAGCTGCACCATTTTTCTGTAAGAGATTACTGAGTACGGGTACCAGACATGCAGCCAGAGAACCATAGTGCAGAAACACTATAATGCAGTTTCTACCTCAATTTTGGTGATTTTTACTTCAAAAAGTTTGCAAAATATGTTGCCTTGGGAAAACATTATTAGCAATGGCTGAGTAGCAGATGTGGATGCTTACTAAGATCTAACTCAATGCATCCTCTCTATTGCATGCATTATGTATTTTGCCATTCTAATTCAAATAGCAGCTGACTTTTTTGCATTGACGCAAAAAATGATTGCAAATTGAATAAAATCAGTGAAATATAAACATGTATCCAAGGATGAAAAGAAATGTTTCATTTTCTTAAAAAAAAAAATAAAAAAAAAAATACATGTTGTTCCTCCTGTTCATCAGTTGGTCGATCACATCGTGTAAAGTTATAAAGGAAACAAACAAATTCATGAGATGCAAAGTGATATATCCTGGCACTAATAGAGACCTTTAAAAACATCTGCCGAGGAGTGGGGTAAGTTCTCTGCTGTTTTGCTGATAGAATTTTGCTGATAGAAATTACTGAGGGTTTTGATTGAGAATAGCTTTCTCTTACTGATGCAGGATACTGGATCTATTTCTGGGGAAAATAACCGGGGTATTAACAGTGTTGAATCATGCAATATGTTCCTGTGGATATTTCAGTGTGATGCCAGAGAAAAAAGTATATTTAACACCTGTACAGCAAAAAGTGCAGAGATAAAAGTGTTCAGTTGCTGGCAAAATGAACAGCAGCCATTTCTATCAGAGCAGTAGTGTATTTCTTGTGCCTCTAATATCTGTGAATGTTTTTCCATTCTTTAATTATAATCTATTACTTACAAGCCTAGTATTTTAATTTATTAATCTTTAAACCCTTTGTGAAATAAAGATATCTTCCAAGTCCTTTTTGACTTCCTTTTTCCTTTCCTTACTTACGTTTTTCTGGTAGTCTAGAAAATAACAAAAACATGCTTAGTCTGAGTCAGAATCATTCGCCTCTCCATGAATCTCATAAGCAAATAGTTTTCTTAAGTTTCTAAATGTTTCATATTCGTTTTGAGGTATAATTATCAAATCTGTCTTAGGTATGACTAGGATTTTGTTCAAAAGGTTCAAAAGTAAAGCCAGAATTAGATAGGTAAATTGTATGATGCAAATACATTGTCAGCTTGTAAGGATAACTTAAATGTCTGACAGTAGTTCTAACTACTTTGTAAAGGAGTTTCTGTTTTCTGCTTTGCATATGGCTCTCCAATTTTTCTTGGTCACTTGATGACAAGTGCTTAAAATTAGGGCCTTTCTCTAGAGTGTAAAATTGATTAAATGTCAGCATGAGTAATCAAACCATCAAATTTTGCCGTCAGTTTTAAACATATGAAATGTTACCATCTTGTGTTGTGAACAAAGAGACGTTCTACCCTTCTTTTTACAGGAGTTTCTTAAAAATACAGTGTATGACAAATCTGCTGTCATGTGGCTGTCCTGGTGAAGGTGTCACTCTCAAGGGAACAGTGAGGTGAGGAGTAGCTCTTGGCAACGTCTTCATCCTGGGAGAAGGTGCTCACGGTGTTCTGCTGGTTTCCAGATCTGTAAATGTGCTGTGGGAGACTCCTCAAGTGGAACCAGCCTTTGCAAGCTGCATCTTATCCCTATATTTCAATGATGGGGGTACAGAGAATGGAAGCATGGCTGATATTTAGCGAGTTTTCACCGCTTACAGCCTTCTGTTTTGTAGGCTGCTGACTTGAGAAGTCTAAAGTAGTTCAGTTGTGTTTAGATTTCACACACATGACTGAGTAGGAAGTAGATTTTACTAATTGTTTTTAGTCAGAATAATGAGGAACGTATTTTCTGTTGCTGTGACTAGTGCAATGATATAACTTTGGCATCAGACTTGTGCATTTTTCTAAAAAAAAACAACTATTAGAAACACTTGAGTAGTAGCTAATTGGTCATTTCATAAGGATTTTGCTTTCTGGCAGATGGATGATATGACACATGTAATGTATATGCAGTATTGCCAACTGTAGGCATTAAAATCATGAGTCAGACTCTGAAAAGTCTTGAGAGTGATTAAGAAATGTTAAGATTAACTCCTGTTCTTCGAGCCCCTAGGGTAACATGAGTCAAGCTTGTGACAAGAATTGCTGGAGACTTCAGCAAGGAAAGTTGAGTTTTTCAGCTAATCACATGTCTTTTAGAGTTGGAACTTCAGTGGAGTGAAAAAAACAACCACAACACAAAACCTTGCAAGGCTGGCAATAAAATGATGTTTTGGCAGTGTTGTAATAGAGTAGGATGCCATTAATCTGAAAATAATCAGAGACCGAATTTATTTGCGAACATCTGTGAGAACATAACACAAGCCTCAGACAGCAAGGTTTTCTGCGTAGGGCGGTTGTATCTGCTAATCTACCAAACAGTCTGCCTTTGCCAAAGGCATACATCTCAATTTGTGGATTCACTTTTTTTTTTTTTTTTACTCATTTGGAATGACTATTAATAAAACGAGAGATAAATTGTTTACCATAGTAACAGAATTGCCCTGTGCATGATAATGAAACTGATGAAATCATGCAGCAGAAAAAAGCGGGAAGCGAGGTGTGGATTCTGCTGTTTCTGCACTGCCTATGCTGGAGTAATATGTTGTTTACGTTGTTAAACCCACTTGTTGAATTATTTGTCTCTCTCTGGTTGCAGCACAAGAGACAACAAGTTGTCATTCTTGCCTTATGCCCTGATCTGTCAAGGACAACAGGTATCTAAAGAGCAATCCAGGCTGGGGTCAGATCTATGCAAGCAGAAGGAAGCAATCCACCAGTCCTGCCTCTTTCTAAAGAGTATGGCAATCTGTACGCTTGTAGATGCCTAGGTTTCTTCAGTGAAGTTAATTAGACATTAAAAATCTGAAATGAGCTCTTAGCACCTGTGTCAAGTTTGAAGGCCACATGAGTTGTACAGACTGAGCACCAACCTTTCAAGCCTCATCCGCTGGAGGATGTGTGTGTCATGCCCATGGCAGTGCCAACCACCCTGCTGGCAGAGAAACTACTGCAATGAAAGACTGGAAACGCAGTGGCAAGCCTCTTTGATAGAATGGTTTAAAGGCTGATTAGGAAGTCAGAAATCTGCATTTGATAACTACTCACCCTGGAAGCAGTGCTTTGCCATGCGCTCTATGGACAGACTGTATGAGGCCACCCTCTGCACAGCTTGTAACGCTGCACAGAAATGAAAGCCACAGACCTGGAAGGCAGAACACTTCTTGTTGGTTGGAGGAGTAGTATTTCTACCTGTTCTGATTCTCCATGTAGCTCTTGGGTCCCTTTTTTGTACTTCCAGCTTTATGAAGAGAATGCAGCCTCACCACCAGCCTGCTAGGAGATGCTGAAGTAAAATATCTGAGGAAGGCTGAGCCCAGGTTGTGAGCTTCCTGAGTGGATCAAAGTCCAAAGCCTTAAGGTTTTTTCTGGTAAATAACTTAGAACAAATTTTGTTTTGTTTTTACTGCTGCTTAAGCAGGCAAGGTAGGATTCAGTCCGGCAAATATAGGCAATGACAGTTGAGATATCATCTGAGCTTCCTCCATAGTCCTTGGGAAGAAGTACTGCTTCCAGGGTGCGATTGATCCTGCCCTGAGCTGGGCATGCAAAATAGGCCGTTGAGCCTCAACTTTTGCCTTGCTGCTTAGAGAGATTTTAGAGTGAGTAGCTCAGCACAGATACGTATGTGCACACTTACATGAGATGATCTCTCCCTGTACTATCTATAAATTCAAACTAACTTGGGGCATTCTCTACGGTATTTAGGGGCTTTTTATAAATATGTCACCCTTGCTCTGAGCTTGATATAGAATACAACACTACTACTGTACCTACTTATTATAAGAACATTCAGAAACCTGTGATGTGAGGAAAGAGGAACATGAAGGGAAAAGAAGTGCACAGAACGTGTGAAGAGTAATGATTAACTGTGGAAGGAGAGAACTGGCAAATTGCAGGTTGCTGTGCACACAATATGTGATTTAAAGCAAGGAATAGGTGAAATTCACACTGCAGATTTTCTTGCTTGTCCTGCGATGTTTAGACCGTGATGGCTAGTGTCCTGATAAGTGTAGCTAGTCAGTGAAACCTGTACTTTGAGATCCTGGAGTGAGGATCCTATGCCATATGCGGTCAGTTCTTGCTAGGCACTGACAAAGCTGATGGTGTCTGGTGAGAACTCACTGCCAGTTTAAGCACCCTTCTTGCTGTAGAACTGTCCCCAGTTCATTACCAATCATGATTTTTAAATCATAGATGATGTTTAAATAAAACATAAATCATTGTTCTTCTGTTCATCAGGAGCATATAATGGAAAAACAGTAGAGGACGTGACCCAGATTCAGTTTTGCTACTCTTCTCGCCTTGCCTGTTGCACAGGTGTAGGGAAACTTGATCAGGGCCTGAACTTGTGATTGAGCACCTGGAGGAGGGCTGTGACTGGCCTGGGGAGCACAGGCAGATTGTTGGCACCTGTGCTCCCCTGGGACTGGACGGGGTGGATCTGAGGGTGGGGTTGCTCTGGGCTCATTTAAGGGCCAGCAGTGGAAGAGAGCATCTTTTTCTCTGAGACCTGCTACTTGTTGGAGAGGCATTGCCTGGCTGGGAGATCACTGTTGTTGGTCATGTGAGTTTGAATGTTTTATGTTTGTCCCTTCTCAGGCCCTCTAGTACTTTGCCTTGTTTGGATTTCACAAACCAACAGAGGTTGGAATGGATGTCTGGAGGCCATCGTGATTTATGAGAATTGTTCTACAAGGTGGCAGCATGGTCTGTACAGTGCTGTTAGAAGGTTTGAGGGCAGCTGAGCTGTGGGTCACCTCATGGGTTTAAGAGACTCGATGCTGCGCAGGATTTTGTGTGGCTCTGTTTAGGATTAGCAGTATGTTAGCTTTCAGGCTACCTATAAAGCTCTGATGATGGCTGCAGGACATCATGTAGAGTCACTTCTCAGTATAGTTTTTCAATGTTTTCATTTCTGTCCTGAGATTTGAGGCCATATGTTCTAGTTCCACACTGATTTTGTCGATTTTATCATTTATGTGGACACTGGGGCTGAAAAACATGAGAATACTTTTTTTGTCTAAACAATGTTGAAGCTGTTTTAGTCTTCAGCTGTGTTAAAATATAAAACTAATGATGTTAAAAAAAGGTGCAATAACGCTTACGTTTGAGATCAAATGAAGCTAAGGATTGTCTGGTGTGAACTTGGCCATGAAGAGGCTCAGTTGCTCTTCTAAATGGACTTGGGAGTAGTCATAAGAGCTAACAAGTATCAAAATCCCAGTTCTGTCTCCCTAAGCTCATCTAGAGCACATGTGAGCAGTGAGTGGATGAATAAGGAATTGGGGTAACCAAAGGTAAATGTACCAGGGAGACCTGCACATCGGGAACAGTGTGCTCAGTGAAGTCCCTCAGGAGAGAAGTGAATAAGGATTGTGTTGTTGTACAGATGATGATGAGAGTGAGCAGTATAAAGAGGAGAGTGTATAAAAATGCTGAGATACTGCTCAGAAACACGGTAAACAAGAATTTTGTTGTTATGTAACACATGCTTTCAAAACTGGGATGTGTGTAGACTTGTTACTGTTGATGAAATTATGTATTATCTGTAAGGAAAAGTAGTTCACTTCCTGGGATAGTACAGATGCACTTCGACTAATATTCAGAAGAAGAGTGCAGTTCACCACCTGGGATTTACAATCAGAAGTAGAGGACTACAACCAAATCACCATATGCTGCTCAATCTTTGCATGTAATTTGGTAGTTGTTTCTCTAAATAATTAATTAGATAATGCTCTCTGTTAAGTAATCAGTTTGGGGTTTGCTCAAAGAGAACTAACACAAAGCCCATCAAACCAGAGAGGATTTTATTAGGATAGCCATGATTAAAGATTCAAACTCTAAATTAAAACTTCTTAATCATGCTATCCAAGCAGAGAGTGAAAAACAGTATGGATAGATAGCAGAACACTTCTTTGAGCCTTTCCTTCCTTTTTTTTTTTGCCTCAGAGCAAAACAGGAAGAAAATTCGCATCTTCCATTTAGAGAAATGAATTTGACAAGTCTCGTGGAGCTATGAGTGGCAGACATGAAAGCGGGAGAGCGAATCAGTCAAAATATTTTCTAAAACTTTTCTCTCCCCCATTTTGACAACACAATTTCCTTGAACACAGGGTTATGTTAGGTATTTTCCTAGTCATTTTGTAACATTTATTGTGCTTTAGCTGTAATGTGCCAGAACAAAGTGAAGTCAGCACCTTTGTCTCTGATAAATAGCTTGAAAAATCTAAGTACATCTGTCTGAGTGCTTCGGCTGTGCAGGAAGAAAAAGATTTGCACTCTGCACAGCCTTGAATACTGGGGTTAATGGAGGTCATCAGATGGTTAGAGTGAAGCCAGTTCTGTACTATTGTGTCTTGGTAACATTGGACGAGGCACGGGATTGTATGAGCAGCAACAAAGACACCAACCAGTTGATGTGGACAACTCGAGCATTGTCCGTTCTCCCTGCTTCGTGGTGGAAAATGTACTGCGGTGATGAAGTGTTGTTCTAGAGGAGAAAGATGTATGTGGCCAGCACTGGATCTCGTTATGTGCTATTTTAGAAGTACTGGAACATTTCTTAAATTAATGCTTGATGCTGTCTGGAAATAAGAAAAAAAATACATTTTTACTTGAAGAGTTTGTCCTCATTTTTGGACTTCCGTATTCAGGAAGCACTTATAAGCAGACAAATGTTAAGATGGTTCTCTTTCCATCTTATGTGGGAGAAGAAGAGATTAGAAATAGGAATTAAAGGTCCTGCTCTAATAGTAAAATTCCTCAACTTATGTTCCTTCAAATGTGCAAGAGTAAGCCAGCATCGTTATAGTGAGCCAGAAGTAAAACTTTATTATGCTGAGGACAAATGGTATATCCTAACATCCGTAGAAGAATGATATGTATAGAAGTATGCAACATGTATACTGCCTATACAGTCAGCACTAAAGCAATTGTTGTGTAAGCAGTTGTATGTGAGTACAGCTAGCTATGCTGCTGGCCGTGTGGTTCTAAGGGAAGCCAGGCAGGTTTTGTTGCTTTGTAATTTCAGTAGGAAAGAAGACTAAACATAGTTAGATTTCTGCAAAAACTGAAGGGATTTACTGAGGGAATCTAACTTAAACAATTTCATTAAAAAAAAACCAAAACAATGAAACATGAATGTGTTTTTAATACAGAACTGGCTGAACAATGAGAAATCAAAACATTTGAGTGACAAAATAACAAAGTAGATTTCACTAGGGATTAGTGTTGAGACTAATACTTCTCTGTAAATGACCTAAAATAATAACCGAAGAAAACTTGCACATCAATTGAATTCACAGATGGTATCGAGAGATTACAAAGAAAGCAGGGACAATAGATAAGCCGCAAAATAAACTGTGCAGTTTAGAGAAAAAATTCAAGGACAAGATGCAACTTTAATAACTATCAGGTTCTTTTGTGGATAAAGGGAATGCTAAAAATATAAATGTACTCACAGAAGTCCAAAGGCGCTGATTTCATCTGGAGGCAAGAGCAATCCTACATAGCAGTGCCTCACGTCATATAACCAGGGGCAAATAGTTTAAATCGGTTTTTAACAGTAGTCTTTGGTCTCACACACTTCGTGCCTGAGGGAGAGGCATCCATAACCATTTTGCTTCCCTGCGCAGAGGCTTCAGCATTTTGTTTTCATTCTGTCTTGAAGATGAAGCGAAACTTAACATCTGTTGTTCCCAGGTTTGTCAGTGCTTGTGCTTAAAAGAATTGGTTGGTGTTTTGTTTTGCTGATGACTCTTCTTTTACTAAAAGCTCTAACAAAATCGGTACGCCTGTGAAACTTGTTGACTTTCCATCCGCCAGCAAAGTGACAGGTTGGTACGTGACTGCATGCATCTCTATCCACCCATGTGTGATGCATGCTTTCGTGTGTACAAGACTGTCTCCTTGGTTTGATTTGGCACACCTAAGGCAAACTGTTGTATTTAGCAGAGGGCTACAGAACTGTACAAGTTTGTTATCCTTGGATAAAGGACGAGCAAACGGTGCTCTGTCAGATGAGCAGGTAGCCAAGAAAGAGACAACCGAACAGAGCTTTGGCTATCAAAGTGTTCCATCTGAAGAAGGAGACCAGTAGTTATTACAAGGAAATTTTTTAACAAACAGTCCTTTGCTAATCAGAAAAAGAAAGATGCAAGTAGACTGCAGGGACAGGAGGAAAGAGGGCTTCAGCAAAACCCTGGAGGCACTGGGCATGTCCAAAAAAAGTAGTGGAAAAATGGAGGCAGTGATTTAGCTGTTATTTTTTATTTGCTTTTCCATACGTCTTTGTTTCCTGCAGTGACTGAATAATGTTTTTAGAGAAATCTTGGTAAAGTTGTATGCGCTCCCATGTTCACAGATCCCCCAAATGTTGAACTATTTTAACATCAAACAACAAACTGGTGTATGTGCAAAGGCAGGTATCAGAAACTTGGGAAATATTTTGGTGGGGATACAGAGAAAAGGCTGCGAAGTGGAGCTGCTGAGGTTGTTGTCATCTTATCAGGACTTTACTTGGTACGAGCATGCACGTCACCGCAAGGTAGCGGCTGGCTATGGGCTGTGGCCATTGCTGCCATATGAAGTTGGACAGTTAATTAGGAAGGGCTTATTTTTCTTGTAACTGACAAATAGTTGATCTGATGTGGTTGCACGAATTATGTCTCTGTAAATAAATCATTGGTCACCTGCAGGGCAGTGAAATCGACTCGTGGACAGAACGGGAAGTCTGGTGGTTTGGTCTGGACAGACCGCAGTTTGCATTTGCTGTTCCTCTTATGTTTGTTGGGGTCTAAATTCAGAGGGCAGTATGGTTCTTCGGTATGATGGCCCAGCTACTGTTAAAGTTTCAGCTTCTCCTCCACTGATAGGACTTCTGGATCTGTCAGTCTGGACAACTTCACATCCCTTTTGGTCCTACAGTTGTCAATAGACTTCAGAGTCACTGGTTTCATTAAAACCAACTCAAGGAAGTTTTTTCTGTTGCAGCTTTTTAATTTTCATGTTTTGTTTTTCTCTGGTGATCGTAACAAGTCTGTCTGCTTTAAATATAATGAAAGTATCTTAACTTGGCAGGACAGCATCATTTCATAGTGTACATGAATCTTCTCATATTAAAAAAAAAAATTACCTAATTGAAATGCTTACTGTGGGGGGGAAGAAATCCTATTTCAAGTGAAATGACAGGCATTTCTCATGTTTGATTCAAGTTTTAAATCACTGACACAGGGTTAACTGAAATGAATAATTAAGCAAACTCTAGAAGGTTGCAATAATTTTACTGGAACTTTGAAACGTGCTTCAAGCTTTCTAAAATGTTTTCTCAACATATTGGATTTTTCTTCCAAAACAGCAGTTGGGGGTAGTGAGCACTGAACTCGTAGTAAATCCCAGTTAATCTATATTCTTTGGAGACGTATGGCAATGTTGCATTCATGCCAACATGATTATCTTGCTGTAACTACTGTATTGTGTTGTCAGAGGGCTTTCTGGTTTTTTTATGAAGTCACTGCTTATCTTTCAGTCTAAGTGCACAGCTATTTTAACTGATCTCAGACTAAAAGCTCTCTGTATTTTTAATACAGAGTTACAAAGGCAAGCACCCTGATGTAGAAGCATATGCTCCTCTTGTTTCAGAAGAATTATCTCCCTCTCTTGCCAGAACTTCTTGCAAGTGCTTCAAGTTATCAGAAGGGAAACATGAAAAGTTTACAGAAGAAAATATGAGATGAGAACGCAGTGTATCCTGCTTCAACTTCATTGTTCCAGCAGCATAAAAGCCT
The DNA here is from genome assembly GCA_013396635.1 of Penelope pileata. Taxonomy (NCBI): domain Eukaryota; kingdom Metazoa; phylum Chordata; class Aves; order Galliformes; family Cracidae; genus Penelope; species Penelope pileata. The sequence continues at coordinate 1,852,440 of WBMW01002665.1, forward strand.
TCCAGCCTACTTCTAGCATCTCTCTTTTGGATTAAGCTCAGTCCCAGATGTCCTGTCAAAATAGCTACTTGGTGATAATTATCGTGCTTGTTAATTACCACCGTTTTCTGCTCCATAAATTATTGGTCTTCCACTTTCTCTTGTTAAGCATCGTTCACTGAAACACAACCTAAAATTTCTTACCTCACGCCTGCTGAGAGCAGATGTGGAGTCAGCTCGGCTGAGGAGCGGTTAGTCACCCCAATGCAGGAACTCCATCTAACAAAGATAGCTTTATCCTTTCTGCAGGTGAAACTCGGGAGGGAGAATTTTTCAGATATTTCAGGCTGTGTCGGTGACTGAAAGCTCAGGTTCACAAAGTATTTCTCTTCAGTCTGGAAACTTCATACAGTATCTTTGTTTTATTTGCTAGATGATCACCGGCCCTGCTGAAGCGTTCTGATCAAAGAGTAATTGGATATTTCTGGTTATGAACTCTAAGGACAAGGTCTCCAGGAGGTATCAGATAAGTGAAAGTCATTTTATCTTCAAAAAGTATCTCTTTCTAAGCTCAAATATTTTCAAGCTTCATTTTCAGTTTCAAGTGGTGCGTTTGAGGCTTATAGTGGTATCACAAATATATTGAGTGACTCAGCTCAGTAAGCTGGAGCTATCGTGAATGCCACCACAGGAGTGTTTCTGAAATAACGATATAAATTCAGTTTTGTTTGCTGGATTTTTTGATTTGGTTGGTTGGTTTGATTTCAGACAAATCCAAAGATTGCAAAGGATAAATTGTCCAAGTTTGTAAGGAATTTAAATGGGACAGAATTCACTATCTGTGCTTCTTTCAATGACGCTCCAGCTGGGGCCCTGCTGATGCAAGTGTTACAAACACTGACTTACTGGAGTGAGCTGCAAAAGTCTGAACAGAACAAGCGGCCTGGCACCAGTGGGCTTGATCCTTAAACATTTGCTTTTGGAGACATTGCTGAATGTAGAGGAGCATCAGAAAGGGTCATTGCTATTAAAGCAACAACTTTCCAATAATGTTTTTGTTCTGCACAATGCCGTGGGAAAAATTTGGCCCTAATAACAGTTACAGAGTTCTGCTTTCCAGTAACAACAAAGGCAGAAGAAGAAGAAACTCAAACAGTTGTACTTGAGTGCTTTATCAGCACTAGATATTCAAGGAAAGAATAAATTGATTTGAAAAATGTGAATTGATTGGTCTGCTCAGTGGAAAGTCTGGCTTAATCAAAACCCCAAATGGGAGGGGGAAAATGGGAGCAGCTGTTCAGCACCCACCTTGCCCTCACTTTAAGTATTGTGGGCACTGGGTTTGGAAGTGACCTTCTTCCTGCTGCGGAATTGCTATCTACTACATCGGTGTGGTGCTTTTTTGGTGGTGGTTTTTGTTTTCTCCTAAGGTGTTGCAAAGGGACTCTTAAGCAACACTGCTGCCTTGAGATCTCTGGACTTTTGCATTTGCATGCCTGGAACATTGTCTTGGCATACTTCAGTTTATGTAAAACGAAATGAAGAATTGGCTCAAGTTTAACTCAGCTGCAAGAAAGACAGTTATATCTGTAAGTTAAATTAAGCTAATGTATGCACTCTGATATGTCTCAAGGCAAGAGAAGCTCTTTGTTTCAGACATATTTACATAACTTCCCTATGCCTTTTGCATCTTGTTGTCATTCCTTCTTATTTATAACTTTCCTGTACCTCAGAGAACACGACTGGAAAATAAAGGCTAGAAAGTTTTTCACCACTGAAGTAAGATACTACTTCCTGATTTTTAGACAAAAGATTGGCTTTTTTTTTTTTGTTCTTGCTTTGCAGTTTCTGCTTGATTATTTTTTCACATTTTAGAAGTCTGTGCTTACCAAAAACCATTTCGCCTTTGCCAGCTGTTGACATGTGCTCTGACACCTTCCCTGTTTTTCATTGTGGCAGTGCAGCCCCAGAGATTTAGTGCACCCTAGCTACAGGTGGTCTTACAGGTGGGTCTCTGGCATGAGAAACTCAACATGAGCCGGCAGTGTGCGCTTGCAGCCCAGAGGGCCAACTGGATCCTGGGCTGCATCAGGAGAAGCATGGCCAGCAGGTTGCCTCTGTTCTGCCCTTGTGAGACCTCACCTGGAGTATTGTGTCCAGTTCTGGGGCCCCCAACACAAGAAGGATGTGGAGCTGTTGGAGCGGGTCCAGAGAAGGGCCACGAGGATGATCAGAGGGCTGGAGCACCTCCCCTACGAGGACAGGCTGAGAGAGTTAGGACTAGACTTAGGCTAGATTTAGACTAGATATAAGGAAGAAATTCTTCACCGTGAGGGTGGTGAGACACTGGAACAGGTTGCCCAGAGAAGTTGTGGATGCCCCCTCCCTGGAAGTATTCAAGGCCAGGCTGAATGGGGCTTTGGGCAGCCTGGTCTAGTGGGAGGTGTCCTTGCCCATGGCAGGGGGATTGGAACAAGATGATCTCTGAGGTCCCTTCCAACCTGAACCATTCTATGAGCTCTAGAAGGAGAGTTTACAGCTCAGCAATGGGATGAAAATCCTTTTGGCAATGTGAATGCTCCAGCAGTTTCTGCTGTCAGTGGAGCTTGTGAAAAGTGATAATGTAAAAGTGGAGAAATTTCCAGCCAGGGCTCAATAATGGCAGTTTCAGAAGCTTTGGTTTTGCATTTAGATCTTGAGAGGAAGTGAAGAAACTCAGTTTTTTGCTACCAGAATACACCAGAGCTGGAAGAGAGAAGTGGTTCTTTAAGCACCTTTGGGAAAGCAAAAAGGCAGGTTATGCTGGCTGGCTTCTCCAGGCAAGGACAAGGACGAACAGCTCATGAGTTACGGATGGAAATACTAAAAATAAAAGCTACTGACAGAGTTAGGTCAGATCTGTGAGAAGGACCATTTTACAGTTTGTGTTGTGAAAGGCTCCTAGCAGCTTCCCCTCTCCTCTCAGAATAAGTGACTAGATGACTTCTTACAGTTGCCAAATGCATTTGTGCACTGGCTGTTTATTAAAATTATATTCAGTTTCCTGGGTCAAGTTTTATCTGGCCTGCGTGGTACCGGAACTGTGAGATGAGTGAGCCCTGTGTTCCTACTCCTTGTTTGCACTTTGAGAATGATACGGGGGCAACCCCATGAATCAAGCTGGTTGGCAATACAGCCTCAGTCTATCAAGAAGTGAGTACCACCATCACAAGTCTTATAGGAGCAGACTGAGGGGGGACCAAGAGGTCTGAGATGATAAAGAACTTCCCACAAATGCTGGTGGGATTCCCCTCACTCTTAAAGTGGGCACAGGCTCATTGAACAGGGACAAAACCCAGCCCAGCTCACAGTGAAGGTGGGCAAATGTCTGGATGCACTAATTGAAGTGAGATAAGGCAAAACTCAAACTGAAGACTGAAGGGAAACATATGCTGTGATGGGGAAGCTGTTGAGTATTTAGTGCCAGGGTAGTAGAAGAAAATATTATCGATGTTTCATCTAGCAGAAATAATTGTATTGATAAAAGAAATCTTTTATCCCAACTCTTACAAATTGTCAGTAAGTTATTAAACAATGGCAAGAAATATGAAAGAACCAAGTTTTAGAAACTACAAAAGAAACATCTCCTGACTTTAATGAAAGTCAAGACAATGGCATTTAGTGAGGTTAAAAAAAAAAATATTGTGCTTTAGGAAGTGTCAATTTTTTGAATATTTTGTAAATTAACTTTAAAAGCAGCAAGTGGTTCTTCATGTTTTTGTTTCAGAATATCTAAATGAGAGACATGCACTGGCCCATTTGTCAGACGTACTGAGTACCTTTTTAGTTTTAAACATCAGTCAAAATGGTGCAGGAAGTAAGATGCTATGTATGGGCAGTTCCAGAGTATAGCAGATGTTCATTTTTTCAGCTGTATTTTTATTATTTTGACCTTTGTTAGTTCAAAATATAAAATGTGAGTTGGCTTGACACTGCAATGCGTTACTAGAGTAACTCCATCATAGCAGGGCTGAGACCTGCAGAGTGAGCACAAGTGTAAAGCTTCAATTTAGATAAATGAAGTACTTAAGTACAACAATGCCTACAACAATAATGTTATCTCAGAATGATAGCTAACACTTATGGTACAATTTTTATGAAATATATGAATCATCTGTCTTTTGGGGAACCTGTTGTAGCTTCTCCTGTTTCTGCGCTAATATAGCGATTTAATTTCTGCTTCTTCCCCATCCTCTGGAGAGAAAAATAGTAGCAAACACCAGCATTTAATAATCCAGCCTTGAGAAGGCAATATATGTCTTCAAAAGCATGCAAATAGGCTGGGAGCACGCAGAGTTATGGAGGGAAGAACAGCGTGTTCCTCAAAGCCTGCAGGCGCTTGCGTGGAGCAGAGCTGCTGTGGAGGCTGGCACCTTGCAGCGACCCGCTGTGCGTGCCAAGGCCGGCTGCAGGTTGTTCTGGACCAACGGCTTCCCCAGCAGTAGATGCTGCTGAGATTAGTCACACAGTGCTCGTGCTCCATCCTTCCGAAAGATCCTTGGAATGTGTTCTGGCTATCAGGGGAGACAAATTTTTGGATGTGATACTTGCCTGGTATATAGCAGTCTGGGCAGAATGGGTACCTTTGGATTGCTGCGCTTCAGCTCACAATTGCTTTTATTTGGAGACAGGATTAGGGCTGCCAAGACAGATTCTTGGCCCAGCTTTCATTCACACTGAGTTCTGCCTGGAAAACCACACACACGTATCTGGGGATGCCGTATTTCAGCTAGCGCGGGGTGCCATGGGGCTGTGTTATTTGACTGAGTTCTGTGAGGGATCCCTGTGTATGTTTGTATTTTTTTTTTTTTTAAATGTCTGGAAATAGGCTATGTGGTCAAATCAGAGTTTGAAAACCCTGTTTTAAAACTATGGCTGCTTGTTTTCCAAGAATGCTGTGAAAACTGAATAACTCGTGTTACGTTTTCTTTTTATGAAATGCATTTTCTCAGCCTCGTGCTTTGTTCAGACTGAACAAGGAAAGCTTATCAATTATTTTAATATCCTGCTTTCCATGCACTAACTTAACGGTTAGCAAAGTATAACAAGTGTTGGCACTATCCAGAAATGCTTGGCAGAGCAAAATCACAGCAGTGTTGAAATCTCAGCAATCTTTTCCCTTAGGAAAAAGAATAAATTTAAAATCAAATGAAGTGCATTGGTGTAAAGCCTAAGTGTGGGCAGAAATCAGTTGGTAGAGCTCACTACAGTGTAACATCTTCTAGACTGATCTGATTCAGATCTCAGGAAATTCAGAGTGCAATTTGGGGTGTGAACCAAAAAGCCTGAGGAGTCCGTATGGTCCTCCTGTTGTCCTCGGGGACTGCAAATGAGGGGTGTCCCAGTGATCTGAATTAGATTGGTGGCACGTGGAAAACATTCTCTTGTGAGAAAGATGAAACAGGATTTGAACACAACTCATTCTCTCCTAAAACTCATCTATTTAAGAACCGCAACAACAAGAGCTGCAAGTAACCTTGTCTTTTTTGTTTCATTTTGTGTTGTGTGGAAAGCACATGGATGACAGGATGGTTAGTGATTAGTCTCAGATGGAACAGACCTCTGTTTCTCTTATCTCTGGCTGGACAGAAAGCACAGTTTCTGCCTGTTGAGCACCACTTATTGTGTGACCTTGGTGGCATTCTCAAAGCATGCATTTGAGATAGTCTCTGCCGTTCCACTGCTTTCTTAGAGCAGATTTCATTTCACTTTGGCGAGGAGATGCAGTGTTCCTAACATCGATGCTCAAATCCCTCATGCTGTCAAGAGTGAAAAATAATCCCTTTCCTATGCCTTTTGCCACAAACACAGATGTACACATACATCCTGGGGCAAAATCCTGCACATACTGAAATCCAGCAGGGCTGTTACGGTGGCAGTGGAATAGCATAGATACGTAGTGTGCATCTCCCATATGAAGGGGATTGGGGAAATGTGCAGCCTCCTGACGGGCAGGATTCATTGTAAGGAGAAAGAAGACAGAGAAGTTATAAACATTTGATGTTTATACTGATGAATAAAGGGTAGCATTAGCTAGTTACTGCCAAAATTATCAGGGGTGAGTGTTTTGCTTATCATTCTGATATATTTCTCTTATTTCCTCAGACTGAATCTTTGTTAATTTTCTCATAAACAACACTTTTTTTTTTTTTATATGCTCAAATCTTCCAAGTGAGACACAACTCATCACAGGCTTCCAAGAATGGTGATCCTCATGCTGGTCAGGATTTGAGGTAGTGGGCACATTAACCTTAAAGCTGATTCTTGTCCCAAGCATTGCCCCATGGCAAAAGGTCATGCTTATTCAATTATTACTTCTTCAGAATGCAGTATGTGCATATAGTAGATCAATTTCACAGCCTTCCTACAAGAGTAGATAACATGATTAGCTCAAGGTTATAAAATGAGTCAGTAACGGGTACTGTTATCTGTTGGGATCTCAATCGAGTATTTAATCTATTGAGCTATCATAGGTGAGATTCCTGTCCTGAATTGTTGGTAGGACTGCATTAGTATGAAGATAGCAAAAAAGGACACAGTCAGCTTAAAGGAAACTTCAGAATCCATCAGCTGAATCATTTCATAAAGAAAAACTGGTAGCCTACCTCCTGCCAGCTACTTACTAAAAATATTCAATGTTGTTTATTAAAATGCAATCATGAAGTATTGCCTTCTGTTCTATGCCTCCATACTAATAAGCAAGATATTTAATAAATCAACCACTTCCAATCAACAGGAGCCAGCTAATGAATACAAAACCCCTTTTGCAGCACTATGAAAGATTACCCAAAACAATGAATGTATCTAGAGAACAATAGAATATAGCTGTTTCTACCAGCATTTCATTTGCATGGGCACAGTTGGCAATTATTTGGAAATTGATGTTTTAGAAACCTGTCTGTAGAGTGGCATACTGAATTTTGCCAGTTTAAGAAGTGTGTGACATAATTTGCTGTGTGCTTTAGAAAAGAGTTCATTCCTCATAGCAAAGCTAATGCCTTCTTCAGAAATGTCTTGGTAGATCAAGAGCACAAAAGAAAGTGCAAAACAATCCTAATGAGACTGTGAGGCTGTCACAGTGGTGAAATCTGATCTGTTTCTATCTGCTTTTTTCTGTCATGTAAACTTTTAAACCTAAGGCTCAGCTTTATGTTCTTCCGTTGTGCAGTACCTAGCAAAAGCAGATTCTCTTCCAGGCCTTTACATTACAGGCTGTGTGGTGGAGCACAGCTTAGACAGCAAACAAAAGTCAGGAACTGTGTATGGAGCCAGGAGCTGAACTTGATGACCCTTGTGGGTCCTTTCCAACTCGGGATATTCTGTGATTTTGTTCCATGAAAAGGAGGGGATGCTCTTTGCTCTGCACTTTGTGTATTCATCCTAGGGCAGCTGTTATCTGACAGCTTTGCTCCGAGTGTGTTCAGTCCTAGACGTTTCATCTGCTCCAGCTTAAAACTGGGCAGCCTTGTCCAGACAATTCAGTATCAAGAGGAGAGAGGACCTGCCCATTTGGAGAGTAGGGAGAGGATACGGTTAGGAGATACATATGCCACCTTTCAGATGTGGTTCATATACATGCATGTGCACTAGCTTCAGTACAGCCACAGACACCACAGAGTCAGCTGGCAGACATGTCATCAACGGTAACATTCTCCACACCAAATCTGTCATCTAAGATATCAAGACCACCACAGTAAAGCCATCCACTGGAGTGAGGTCAGATGAGGTCAGGGATGAGCATCAGCATGACAGGAAGCTATGTACATAAAATCGTAATCGTAGAAAGGCTTGGATTGGAAGGGACCTTAAAGTCCACCCTGTTCCAACCCCCTGCCATGGGGAGGGCTGCCACCCCACTAGATCAGGCTGTCCAGGGCCTTGAGTGCCTCCAGGGATGGGGCAATCACAGCTTCTCTGGGCAGCCTGTGCCAGTGCCTCACCACACTCTCAGACTTAATCACATCAGCAAGATCCTTGGGCTTCCACAGCATGAGATGGAGATGCCCTACCAAGTGACCCACTGCAGGAAAGGGTGAAATTCTTACTGTGGGATTCTCTGCCTGCCTTCCCCAAAATTGCTGTGATATTGCTGCAAGGGCTGTTAAGCATATAGCAGAGAACATGGGCAAGGAGTTCCCGATGAGCATTAAGGGGGAACGCTTGGGCCAGTACCATGGATCATGCGGGAGCAAGCTGTCTCTGACCAGGCTCTGAGGTTTCCCAGGAGCTCATGTCTAACTTGCAACTGAATCCTGCAATTACAGGAAGAGTTGAGGCTTCAGCATCGTCTGGACCCAAAGGGTTATAAAGCTTATAATATGATATAAATGGAAATTCAAGGAAGTATGTCTCCACCTCCCGTCTGTCTTCCTCCACAGATGTTCTTTGATTCATTCAGAGAAAATAGGGGCTGCCTTATTCATGTGACTGATGTGAGAATGTATCTGCTCTTGGTGTTTTTCCTTCTGCCTGAACTAGAGTTCCAGATTTCTTCCTGGTTGTCCACCCTCCAGCTAAAGTTACTGTGGGGGGCAGTATTACCATTACTTTTATTCACTCTTTCTCTTTTATTAGTTTTTATGGGCAATGGCTCCATACAACATGGCTGCATCTGAGTCAAGTCAGTCACTCTATTGCAGTGCTTAGAGATGAGATATGTTAAAGCATGATTTGTATTTAACATAAAACAAGTCAGATAAATGTATCAGATGTAGGGAGTGCTGGGCAACCAACTCATGTACACAAATTTGCACTCTAAGATCTGAAGTTAGGTAAGATGAAACCTATTCTTCATTTTCTATGGCCACAGTTACCTCATTTTTCCCACTGTCTCATTGCTGTGTATGTTCCTGCTACTTCTCCATCTCCCATCTCTCCCCTTGAGTCAGCTGTTTCTCTTGTGCTTTGACTGTGTAATTTACGGAGCAGAGAAACTTGTATTCCAATTTTTGCTCTCTGCCAAACACACTGGGATGCTGGCCTGTAAGCTACTCCAATGCAAATTACTGTAACGAGCCTCATTAACAGCACATTTCCATCAGGAGGATACCTAAACACACTTGTAAAACGAGGGACGTGCTTGTGCTCCACTGGAGACTGTGTTACCGTGGTATGCACTTAGACTTCAGTACATGCTTTTTTACCCAGTCACGGATGGCAACTTACTTGTCTGAAACAGTTGGTGCAAAGCTGTTCATCAGCCTTGAGAGAGGGGGAGCCTAGGTTGCATGTTGTAATCAGAAAAATTGCTGTTTGACTGCAATTGATGTTTCCTTGGCACTTCATCACTGCAGTGTGATTGCCCACAATCATTCCTTGCATTTCTATTGCATCTCGTTCCAGCCGAGGATCTCAACATGTTTACAAATGGCACCCAATTCAGTGAGAAGCTGTGTCCTGGTGGCTGATTGATTAGCTGTCTACTTAATAACGTCTACCCTTTTAATAAAATCTTGGCTTTCACTCTAGGGCTCGAGTCTGATTTTGGAACAGGTTTTGGCTTCATTCTCTTTATGTTGCTGACAGTAGCTGTTGCTGTTGTTAAATTTTGGAAATGGAGTTATGTTAATTTGAATCCCTGTGTTTGATGTACAGTACTTGGGTTTGCAGCCCTCTGCACAAGGTGGGTTACCCGTTACCATTGGGTATGATGCAACTGAGCCAAAAAGACAAAGCTAAACTGACACAGGATGCAAAGCAGTAACAGGGCCTTTAGTACAGCAGTGGTTTAAATTGTTGTTGTCAGCTGTTATTGTTTCCAAATGACTTCCATTTTTAAGCAATGTAGTTCTTATTGATTGTGCTGTTTCCAAGATGCAATGAGATCTTACAGCCCAATCAGACAGTGTTCCCCAGCAGTGTCTCTCTGAATTTCTATGCAAAGCACTGCACTTGTTGTACGCGAGCAAGCTGTGTTATTAGGTTCTTTTTTTTTTTTCAAACTGTCAAAACATTTTGCAATCCTACTCAAGCTGGTGCTGCCTGTTGCTTGACTGGAGGAGCAAAACCACCTGTGTGCAGAAGGAACAGAAGAGCACAGAGTTTGCATGAAAGGCCCTGAGGTGATGGGCTGTGGAAAGGGAGACGTGGTGTGTCTGGGCAGGTCTACTTTTCAAATTTAATTCTTTGTATACTTTATCCCAAGTAAAATATGTTTTGTATGCTTTTAATATCTGCTCTGCTGCAAGAAAGACAGGTGCATATAGGAGAAGAGGAAGAGCTTGGGAAATTGTGGGTTAAACAATTATATCCTTCATCTATTTATTGTTAGCACTGTCAGATGCAATGTTTTGAGGTTTGCTCAGCACTTCAGTGCTAATTTGTCCTCCATTCACACATGTAGATGTTACAAAAAGAAAGCTTCTTAATGAGTGTTCCTTACATACAGGTTTTAAAAAACACGTTCTCATAAGGAAAGGTTAAAAATCAATGAAATTAAAAGTACGACAAACATACAGCTATTCTTTGAAAAAAATCTTATTATTTTCTCTTTTATTTTGGACTCAAAGGAAAATAGAGCTTTTGATAGATTAATTAGAAGATGAAATGCGTTTATTATCTCCTTTTTTGCATGTCTTCATTTTCTGTTATCAGACTGACTTGTTCTGCTCATCTCATCTTTGAGATCATTTCATCATGAATTGATGAACTGCTTGAAAGAACCTGTAATGCCTGATAAAACAGCTGTGCAAAAGCTTCACTTACGCTTCCAACTCAAATACCGCCCTTTGGCTTGGAGGGGGAAAGACTTAGAGGAGAAAGGAAAGTTGGTTTTCTACCTGCCAAATCCTGCCCGCCTTCCTGCAGCCTCACTCACGCAGCCATTGAGACTGGAAAAAGACTGCTACAAGTGAATAAAGTAACCCAATCTGTCCTTGGGAAGGATACTTTTGCGAAAACAATGTTTCTGTTGTTAAGGAATTAATCTCTTCTCTCACTTCAAGTCAGCTTTGTATAAGTGACAGGATTATTGTCTCAGCTGCAAAATACAATTATTCATGAAAAGGAAGGGCCTGACAAACTGTGGAACAACCACCTTGTTCTCAAGAAAATGACACTTTTATGATTGGTGTACAAAGAGGTACATCAAATTCTGTGTTAGTGGGCATTGCAGTGTAATCTCATCCACTGCTGTCTTGTTAGCATCCAGCACAGGAGGGGTGTCTCTATTTTTCAGACAGAAGAAAAAGAAGCCAGTCTGATGAGACAACGTCTTGCCAAGGGACCTCTGGTTTGTAAAACAGACATGGTTAAGTTTCCTAGCAATCCTTCAGAACTAAATTGAGCCGTGCTCCTCCTGCAAGGCTGCAATGAGCTGATGGCAGGGCGCATGTGCTGTTCAGCTGCAGGTCCTTTTTCTTTCCTCTGACCTTACAGGGTGATCAGAGACACACTGCAGTGTCCATGTGGGCTTTCCTCTCTCTGTTTTGGCATGAAGGACTTGGAAAAGATGGGATTTCTCTGTGCAAATTTCCACCAGCACAGCTACACTGCAGACTCAGTGCCCACGTGGAGGACAGACCTGCTTGGCTGGGAAGGGAGAAGCCATGTCCCTGGAGCTGCAGATAACCAGGGGCCTCTGCACTGTCAGCTTGTGCACACCAACACAAATGCATGCTGGCAGCATCGAGGATGAGTTGAAATGTGACACAGACGAGTTATGTCTGATGCAGCGTTGTTGTCTGAGTGATAGTTGTTGTTTCAGTGGTGCAAGTCAAATGCATTTTTTTTCCTCCTGCTCAGCTAACAAGACTCAAAATATGGGAGAGGAATAAAAAGCAGTAATGAGACCTGATATAATTTCACCCATACAGTTCAATGAAAGAAGTAAAAGCTCGGCATCACTACAGCTGTGCATAAAATTTGCGGGGAGCTGAAGTGCAGCTATGTTAATAAAAGCAACAATACTAACAATTACTCCTTGATTTCTGGATTTTCTAAATTCAGTTTCTCTTAGAGACAGTGAGGAGCTCAGAAAATATTTCAAGAGGGAGAACTTCTTTGCTTTGGGGTTGGAAGTAGAGCGATATAAATGATCGTAATTTGAGGTATGTTTCTGACAAAAAGGTAAAATCCAATTCTATCCATAGGATGCTGACTTGCTCCCTTGTTGCTCAACATTAGACAGCTCATTGCATCTCTCCTTGTGTCATTTTTCTTTCCAGTTCCCATCTGTCTAGGCTGCTCTTTTGTAGCTATTGACTGTCACTTACTGTTTTACAGTACTGAGGGGAACCTCAAGTCCAGCACTGCAATTCAAACACTAAAAGAAAGAAAATTCATTAGGCTGTGACCAATTTTCTCATTTCCCACTTACTTTCTCCTTACTGACTGTGCTAAAGAGATTAGCAACCCTATCCCGTGCAACGTAGGATCTGCAAGGGAGTCCTCTGGGCTGACGTTAGGATTTCCCATTACCCTGGTGACACTTTTTTGGTAACTACACATGCTCATGGTTGATAGGTACCTGGTGAAAAGGTGACATTCAGAGGAGCCTGTCAACCAGTGAGACGGATACAGCTCCCAGAGTACCTGTAGGAGGCACTGTGTGTCCAGGAATACTTGGCTACAGGCTGTCCTGCAGCTTTCATCCCCGGGAACATCAGGACTTAGGCTTGCAAATTGTACGTTGGACCTTTGCTGGTGCCTCAGGGAACATCACGCATTGATTCTGAGCACCCGCATGCGCTACCTCAAAAATACTTTTGTCTTCCATCATCTCATGTAAAATGGACAAAAAGTTATTGTAGTTTTCCTCTCAAAAATCTGAACACAGTACAGTTTCTTTTCTGAAGTTCTTTATGTCAATTAAAATGTATTTTTGAAGGTTACCTGTGAATGAAAAGCTCATTAAGTTCATGGTGACCTTCCAGATCCTGAACATCCTCTGAAAAGCCTTGCACTGCATGCAGATAATTTCCTTAGAAACATTTCTCATTTGGTTTCTATTCTAGAAAGGAGAAGTGTAAAACTAATTTGACTAATTACAAAGATATTTTCTTTTTTTTCTTTATCTGTGGGAAAAGATAAGGCTTATTTCTACATTTTTTTCTACCTTGTTACATAGTATGAAAACTAAAGTATGAAGTTAGGCTGATATACCTGATACATGATGCCTTTTCTCTCTTATTCATCCACAAATTTTGTTTTCTTTTTCCACAAAAGATAACAGAAACATAGATGAGAAAGAAGATAATGGATATTGTAGCTCACATGGTTTCAGTTTTTTTCTTCTGAAGACTGCACACACAGGCATAAATGCTAATTTTCTTAAGGTTAAAAAGAAATCTTCAACCCATAGGGATTTATTTATTAGTTGTCATTCCTGTCTCATTTCCTAATGTCTGAATATTTCCCAATATTTAAATTAGGAAAAATATGTAAATATGTGAAACTAAATATGCAGTATTTACCTCCTTTATATGACTTTCTCTCACGAGGGTCTCTGAGGTTGGATACGACATGATGGTTGGCTCCACCAGCACACTTAGGCTGGTGTTGCCTGTGGTTAATGGGTGATCTTGGTCCAATAGCCCATTGGATTTCTTCCACTGACATTGGTCTCTCACTTCTGCTCTAGCTCTGGTGAAAATGAGACCTCTGATTTCTCTGTGCTTCTACTGAATGCAGAAACAGAGCAAAAAGAATGTATGGCAAGTGTCCCTGAGTGCCTAGTGAGTGGTGTGCTCGTGCTTCAGCCTGGAGGTGAAGGTCTGTAAATGGAACCCAAATATGACTGACTGCCACTACATGGTGAGCAAAGCATGGCACTGCCCGCTCTCCCCTGGTTGGAAAAGTGCAGAATTAGGCTGCTGAAAGGGTGTTTTCTCCAGAAATTCTTCTGCTTGTGCTACATGGAGGATTGCAACCAGCAGAGGACCCTGAGCAGGAGAGTGGCTGAGCAACAGAGAATCTGCTCTTAGCCTGTCTTCAAGGCTCTTTATTCTCCCAAGCTCTAGGAAGGGGAGAGCATACGAGGGCATGCTAAGGTCAAGTGAAGCATTTTAAAAGCTTTCAGATGGAATATTTCTCTTTTTTCAGTATTCTAAAAGCAAAAGGAAGAATGAACTGGATTTTTCTGACATATATTTGTAAAGGCTCACAATAACAGACAAGCTGTCCAGTTTATTTTTTTTTCTTACTTTCTTTAATCATCCTTCTTTTCTTCAACTATTGACTGGGTTTGAGCTGATGAGGTTTGCATGCAATTTTTTAAGCGTGGGGCTCATCAGTGCATGCAGCCTGGCTTTGTTGTACACTGCACTCCTCATTGTAAACACAACCGCAGAAGAAATTTCCAGAGAGTGCTGACCCTGCAGAGATGGAGGGTGGTAAAGAAACACTGGAATACGGACCCATCCAGTTCTGCAAAAGCCTGCATATCTTTGTGACTCTGTTTATGTGAGCAGTCCCATGAGTTTCCATGGAATTGCTCTTGGAAGCCGAATTAAGAATATGAATGCTTCTCCCTGAGCTCTGTTTAACTTTCCTTTATTGCCGTGACTGTTTTATGAAAATTACCGCAACTTTGTCCTATTCTGAAGCAAGGGGGTATTTTCAGATGTCTAAGGTGAAGTAAGGTAAATTTTCTTCCCTTCACTTGCAAACATCTTCCCATAAACCACATGAAGGAGATCACTGGCACTTTTGGGCAGTGACAGTGAGAGAGATGAAGTCATTTCTGCTGTTATTACAGTTAAAAGGGACTATTTCTGTGCCTGAAGGGGAGCAACTGTCCCACGAGGGGACCTGGAAAGGTAAAGTACTCCCTGTGTCAGTAATCTCTGTCTCTGGGATAGAGAACATTATTACGCTTCTGGGCTGACATTTACTTTCGTAAAATAAGTCTCCAAGGGGAGACAGCAGTTCAGTGTTTGCTTCCCCACAGTTGCAGTCTTACCTGCAGTGAGCTGCTGAAAGCCACAGGGCCTCTGGCTATGAGTGATGTCCCTCAGCAATGGAGGGAGGGTTGAGTTTCTTCTTGGGTTTCCTAAAATTGTAACAGCAGATGTGTTAACCAGGCTCTGGGTTCACCAATCATCTGCTAAAGGCTCTGAACACCAATGCAGCGTGTGCCTTCTGCACTGAAGTGCTCCTAAATCCTCACTGGTGGCTGTTTTGGCTATATGAAACAGGCAGCAATAACAAGTCTGGAAGAATGTCTTAGCTGGGAATGGGGGGCTGCACACTTGGGGCTCAGAGGAGACATCCACTCTCCCACTGACCACCTACAAACTCATATGTTCCCTGATGGGACAAGAGACATCTGCCTGGGTGCCAGGATTTTGGGGCTGGAAATTAACCATAAAGTAAAATACATTCAGAGCCTTCATTAAACAATGCAAACAAGCAGATGTGATATTGCTGGTGCTAATTGCAAAGGGCCTTGCAGGCTGCAGGTGTGCTCCTGAGTGGGGTTTCTCTCATCCTTGGCGGTGCCAGTGCTCCCTCTGCTGCAGAGACTGCAGGGAACAGAGCTTGGGGGTGGCTGCGGAGCTGTGTGGTGTGTTAGGTGTCTTAAAAATAGGCTCCAATGTCTTATTCTCTTTCTGCTCCTGTTTGATACTATTTATGCTAAGGCAAATCTGGGAGTGTAATGTTGCCGTAAATAATTGAAGAGCCGCAGTCCCTCAAAGTGTTTTCCGTAATGCGCTCACAGCCATTTGGGTTTTCAATATGAAATTTGTCAAAACGGCTACAGTGTCTCTATTTGGGTAGTAGGAGGAAGAGAGAACCTCAAGCGCAGACCAGCTAGAGAGGGAAATGGAAATATCATCAGATTAAAATGATGCGGTCTGAGATGTTCCACACTGACAGAAGTACCTCTGGATCTTAGCTCGGGACGGTGGAAATGGGCAGAGGGAAGACGTGACTTTATATCATGAGTTCACCCCTGTGTTTTGGGACTCGCAATAAGAAGTGCTTCTAAGGTGACTTGTGGCAGGCCAGGGTCTGCTGTTTTACATAGCTCTGCACCAACTCTGAGCCCTGGCAACACCTCTGCCAGGCAGCAGCACCCTGGTGCTGATCCCACTCCCTCTCATCACTGCTGCTTGCACTGTGACTGCACCTGCCTGTCTTGGATCAACTGGTGGTCCAGCCAAAAGAGAAAGTCCATTTTCAAGGTGGTTGTTGTTGTTTTCAACATAAATATGGAGTCTGGAGGAGGCAGAAGTGGGCAATGCCCAGCTGGACCTGCACTGTAATCTCCTCCACAGCCTGAGAGCAGCAGAAAGCCCCTCACCCCAGGGTATTTACCCTGTGCAGACACTGCTCCCTGGGAAGGCTGGTGGCAATTTCCAGCGCAGCTTACATAAAAACAAATGTGAGGTGGCCCTGGTGAACTCCTTTCCCTGAGCTTGGGCTATGGCCAGGAGGTGGGTGCTGTCAGCATCTTTTCCCAGTCTTCTCCCAGCACCTCTGCCTCCTCCCAGTCTCTACTGTCTCTCTGCTTTTTCTGCCCATAATGCTGTGTAGTCCTGCCTTGCTACTCATGGTGTGCACAGATTAGTATCAGTGGTCTGAACATGAGCTCTTGTCACAGGATCACAGACCTGTCTAGCAGGGCTCTGCCTGCGTGATGGTGCTGGTGCAGAAGGATCCTGCATGTTTTCCTCCTTCAGCTGACACCTGGGTGTCCCTCACACCATGGAATGACCTCCAGCACCAGGAGGTACAGAGCCTGCTGCAGGTTTTTAAGAGCTTCCTCAGTCAAAGGGTGTTTTTTGTGTGCAAAATGTTTCCTGCGTTTTCTACTAATGAAAATCTCTAGCTGCTTTAAATTCAGTTTGTGCTAGAGGAGAGGTGTGAAATATATTAAGCAGATGAAAGAAGCCAAACCAATGTAGGGATAGACTGTTCAGAGGACTTAAATTCTGAGTATAAATTATTTAAAACCCTGCATTTGAATTTACAATATCCCTTTAAATCATTCAGTGTCATCCATAATTGGAGGTAAGAATTGCAAAGACAGCCTTTAGCCTGTTCCTGTGTGCTCAGAACCTCTTTTTTTTTTTTTGTTGGCTGAGTACCTCTTTAAATACCTGGAATATGAGTTCACCGTACATTCTCTCAAGGAAGGAACCTCTCCTTGTT
The DNA here is from genome assembly GCA_013396635.1 of Penelope pileata. Lineage (NCBI taxonomy): Eukaryota > Metazoa > Chordata > Aves > Galliformes > Cracidae > Penelope > Penelope pileata. The sequence continues at coordinate 1,869,552 of WBMW01002665.1, forward strand.
TCTACAAGCATCATATAGTTAGCCTCTGCCAGGCAGAGATGCGTGAGGAAATGCATGCATTTTATTTCTTACATTGTGTAAGACCACCCTGCTGACATCCCAGCTTAATGCAGCACAGAGTGGAAGGCTGCTGCTGCTTTCTGCGTTTTTCACTTGCTAAGAGAATGAGGATACACACACAGCCACACTCACAGTGTCTTCTTCCTCATCCCTGTAGTAAATTGACCTGGTTCAGAAGAGGAGGCTTTTTCCTTATCAAACGTAAGCATTAGGCTCAGGATCTGCGGCTTCACTTACTGCCATGGAGAGGTTTTTGGAGTGCTGCAGAAAGTGCTAAGTCCTACAGTCTACTGGCTGGCTGGAGGCCCCCCCTAGTCGTGTGGGTTTTGAAACTGTTTTAATATATTTTTCAGTGCTTCAGCACTCTCCCTTGTATGTGATGGACAATCTCTAAGCCTGGATGTTGGACAAAATATCAATAAAAAGCACTGCTTCTGCTGAAAAGAAAACCTCATGCGGCTTCCCGTAGAGCCGTCGCGTTTGTAAATCACTCGGGGCACATGACCTCTTAAACGTATCTTATTTCCAACCTGCAAAATGATGAAACGTGATTGGGCTCCAGGCACCCACTGCCACTCTCCCCTTTCTCCCACACACGCCTTCCCTCCCGGAGCATTCTGAGCCCCGCCAGCTCCATCACTGCTCAGGTGAAGGGCAGCGGGCGCAGGGCGGCTCCATGCGCTCCCTGCTCCCGGGGAGGGCAGGGTCGGTGATTTATTCCTGCCCTCGTCATGGAGGGGGACTTTGGCAGCGGGAGAAAGCAAGCCCTTTGCTTTCCCTGGGACATCGACGGATTCACAGATGAAGGAGAAGAGGAGCAGCTTTGCCAGTGAGTAGTGACGCTTCATTTGGTGGCTGCTCTCTGTGCTTGCAGTGGATTCAAGCTGCAGATCTGAGAACTACCCCCTGCTCCTTCTGTCCCCTGGGGTATGCATGCAGCAGCTGGCCCTGATCCTGCTGGAGGGTCATCCCACAGGGGACAGCCACAACATCATGGGCCATGCAGCACTGCAGGGGTGGAGGGAGTCTCCAGAACAACTGGGAGAAAAAAATCCGGCTAGATGCAGTTCTTGAAGGAGCAGATAGAGATGACAACTCCAGGCTAACTCAGGTGCTAATACGTCTCATTTTTCAAAGATCTGTAGGAAAGCCTTTCTTCTCTTAAGAGGTCAAAAGTCCTCTCCAGTATGAGAGAGTGCAGAGTACTTGTTTCTAGCTGGGTACTGTATCTTTTGAAGCTTAAGACCAGAATATTCATCTGCTAAAAGTGCAGACAAGAGAATGGATTTGGAGCGGTGAAGGAAGGTTGGCACAAGGTAAAAGATGTTGACAGCATTTTAGGCTGATGTAGTGACAAAGTCAAATTTTGCTTCAGTTTTAATCTTTGAGAAGATGAGCAATCCTGGCTGAATTTCAATACTAATTGGGAGTGTCTCTTTTGATCACCATACAAACACTAGACTTCAGCAAAATCTTTAGAACTGCTTAACAATACACAAACATATTCAGATGTCCTCTGCAATCACTAATATGGGTACATTAATGATCAGACTTTTTAAGTGGAAAGGACAGTTTTCAAATAAGAAAACAGTCAGGTGAAATTCTGTATTTCAAACACTTACTGGCCTCCCATTTCCTTTGGCTTTCCTTATCCCTGGTAGGAACTGGAGTGTGGGACAAAGCTGGGCTGCTCTTTATTTCCCTGAACTTTATAGACTGAAAGATATTTCATGGGAAGGAAGTTCCAGGCATGGGGAAGGAGAGGGAGAACTTCTCTGTGTGTTTCTGGAGGGCGGTGTGTTGGTTGATGTGTTGCTGTACAGTTGGCCAAAGTCTTGACCTTTCAGCTGTGACTTTTTATGTTAACTGCACAACACTTTTACTGTTTCTTTTGTGCTGGTAGTCAATGAAATATGGAGAGTTGAGTAATTTTCTTTCATCCGGGGTATTCCTCTGAGTCAAGATCTTGTACTGAGGCTTCACAGATGCATTTGGACATGTGCCTCTGCTAGTAAGACGTCCTAAGCTCTCCTAGTATGGGGAATATAGAGTGTGCCTTTTTCTACCAGGAGTAACAGAGACCAGCCCACGAGTTGCAAGCTGCTGTAAACCCCAGCAGATTGCTGGGGGCTTCCCATAACCAGGTATCTCAGGCAATGCAAGGGCACTCGTCACACCCTTCCTTCCTAACGCACAGCCCTGTAGGTCAGTGATCTATAACAGGATGTGTCCCAGTTTAGATCTGTGATAATTTACTCCATTGACCAGCCCCTCTGGCAAGGCTGATGGGAGGGGGAGGCATGTGGGCTGCCCACAGCACACAGAGCACTGGTGTCCCAGATCACCCTTTGCTGGTGACGGTTTCACAAGGAGAAAAAGAAGCTGTATTTGGGAGGAGAGAAGTTAATTTTGCTACCACACAGACTGTTCTTTTCATTTACCAGAGGAAGGAATGAGAAAAGGAATGAGATAGCAGAAACAATGGCAGCTTCTCACAAGCATAATTACACTTCTGCAGCTATAAAGAGCAAAATACAAACCTTTAAAGATGTTAATTATATAAAGAAAGACAACAAATAAAGGAAGCGTGGATGCAAATCTCTTTAACAGTGAACAGTGTCCATTTCTTATCACAACAGTCTCTATTTAGATTGCTGTTATCAGTTTAATCACAGCTAAAATATATCTTGAAGTACTCGTTTATACTTGCGCATATGGCACTCTTCCAGCCTCCCTCCATAACACAGCGTGCAGAGTCCATTCAAATGGTTACTAATGGATGAAAATAGTAACCCCTAATGAGAAATCTAATAAGCCAGTGGTACAAGTACAATTTTCTTTTGAAATCTTGTGGATACCCTACCAGAGGAGGTCAACTCCATTGTGTTTGAGCCCAGGAACGACAGGCATGGGAGGCGAAGGCACACAGGATTCAGTAGGCTCTTTTTATGAACATTTATATCACACACTAAAATGTCATCAAATGTACTTGCTTTTGACTCCTATTTTGCAGTTCCTACGCTTTTCAGGACAAATCATCTTTAGATGCCAAAGTGACCTTAATGTTCTGCTTTATTTGGTTTGGACTTCTATTTGCTTTTAACCTGAAATTAATATTTTTGAATGAGTTGATCTAGAACTCGTGGAGGTCACTGCTGGTAGAATGAACTCTGGCAGTGATTTGGAACCTGTCTTGTTTAATCCATTTCAGGTATAGGGCATGTATTATTAATTTCATATGTGAATAGAAACTTAGGAGCTGACTGACCATTGCTTCAGGAGGTATATGTGATTTGTTAGCTGCCTGTGAAACCTTTGGCCCGGCAGCTGAGATACCTGCTCCACTTGCAGTGGAGTTCCAGCAGGTGTTTTTGATGGATTTCAGAGAGGCAGTGGAGCAGTTCAGTGAGCAGTGGAGCCAGTCTCACGCTTTGATTCCCAGCAGATTTGTGTCTTGAGGTTGAGCCACCATGCGGACACGGGTTCAGCTTCATGGCAGTCATTTCTCCGCCTCACTTCCTCTGTCCATGAATCATGCTCAAAACGAACAGTCTTGATTCTTCTGATACTCTGTCAGACCTCCTTAAAATTGGTCAGCAGCTCTAAAAGCTCTTAGAAAGGAATGATGGGTGGACATACAGATAGCAGTGGTAGACAAACTTCATCAGGAACCCACAAAAGATACGTACTGGTATCTCTAAAATAGATTAAGTTTCAGCATTTTATGGCGGCACTAAGAAGTGCTACTTGCCTTCTATTCCTATTGAATTCCACCCAAACTCAGTGGTACCCTGCACCCTTCAGGCTGTAGCCGGAGCTTTGAACCTGACTGTTACTTTCTCCAGAATTCAGGCAGACTCTCTAACAGCTGTTAGAAGTCAGTTTGGAAAAACATACTCACACAAAAGCACCTTGATTAAATGCCTCAGAACTGTAATGACCCCAGCTGTTCTTAAAGGATATACAGATTGCACTTACTAATAAAAAGCATCTAGAGCTCATCTGACCATTTGATATCGTACTTTGGGCAGCTGCTACAAAATGCCTAAAGAAAGAAGAGCTTCAGCATGGGATGCTCCATCATAATATGAAGGGACTTGTGATCTCTGCTGCAGGATGAGCAGCATTTTATATGGGTAGGTGGAGTGCACAGTCCTAAACCCCTCCATTATCCATCCCTTGTGTACCAGCAGCAAATAGCTACTGAACAGCTGGCTTGGATCAGTTACCTGTGTGACTGTGCAAGGTGTTAGGGGTGCAGGTGCCCAGGGCTGATGGGCCACAGGAGGCTGGGTGAGCAGGACGGGAGAGAAGGTCCTTGTGGCAAGGTGACTCGCGGCCTACCAAGGGCCATGGGGCCATCCTGTGGCAGCAGGAAGGTTGCCTGGGCTGTGTGAGGGCCAGGGGCAGGCAGGACTCGCAGAGATGTGAGGGAGATTTTGACTGAGCTGTGCTGGTGATTGGAGGGAAGAAGGCTGAGAGGCAGCATAGTGTGTTTAGTGTTTCAATGTGCAGTATGCCACTCCACAACTTCTGCTCTTCCAAAGCTGAAGGTCACCTTGGATTCAGGCTTGCTTTAGATTTGGGTCAATACAGGAATTGTCTCATCTTTCCTTAGAGCATCGGTGGTTACGTTAATGGGCTGGGGTTTTGTCTGAAAGGCTGCACTTTGCTGCGAGCCCCAGCTTGTGTCGCAGAGATATCGAGCCTTGCTTGGGCACTGCAGGAATGATGGTTGCTCAGAAACTTGTGGCATTTGGGTTTGGGTACTGCAGTTACTGTGCTGATGCCCACTTCAGTCACATGCAGTGATGCCTGCCTTTTTGATGAAGAAAATAGTGCCTGTGAGCCTGTGCAAGGCAGGCACAGTGCTGTGGGAAGATGCCAGTAGCTCGGCCTGCCAGCCTTTCCTATGGCCAGGTAGGTTGCTATGGTTTTTAGGACTAAGATGAAACAGAGGAGGAGCAGCAGCTTTAAAGCCAAAAACTCTTATTGTTTTAAATCAGCTCAATAGCAAAAATAGCTGTACACAAGCTGTGATACTAATGACTTCTTATTTTTGGACAAAGATTGATATTATAGCATTTCGGAACGTAAATGCCTGAGATGTCTCCTGGTAGCTTCTATCACAAATGTGTTTGAACAAGAGATTACTTTGCTCTTTTAGCAGGAGAAAAAAAAATTCTAATTATTTTACCTGTCAGCAAGCCAACTGTTACTTTAGAATCCACTGAGAAGATTTTGATTAACTAAAAATTGTGCTTTTATTAAGCAAATTAGAGCCATTCAAGCAGCACATGAGACATTTGTAAAGCCACTATTAGAAGCAACTTATTGAATGATTTTACAATAGGAAGTCAATTTCCCAGGAAGAGCAGACTATTTTAGTTCCAGTGGGTTTGGACATTGTTGTAGGCCTAGCATCACAAAATAGAGTGAAGCAAAATGACTGTGATGCTCAGGATGTTCCTATTTACTTGTTTCCTGCATAAAATATCTGGTTCTTGTACATTAACACTCAGGAATGTTAAAATATGAGTTAAGGATAAATAAGCTGAACTGCATTTAGTCACTGTGCCAGCACTCTCAATGAGAGTTGACCTTAACTCAATTAAGCAGAAATTATTTTCAAAGTGATATAAACTAAGTGGTGTAGTAGAGGCAGCAAGCTCTTAGATCGCAAATTATTATGTATGAGTGATCTGCAGTAATTGTCAATGATTCTTAATATACAGCAACTGTGAAATCATTCAAGCTAGTGCAGTGCTAGGACAGAGAGCACACACTGATGCTTATGCAGGAGCTGGCATGCAATAACATCTTACCTCAAAATTTGGAGTCTGAACACTGAATCACTCTTAAGACCTTTTCAGTTCTATATGAGTGCACCTACGTGAGAATTTAATGAAGTTTATTTGTACTACCGTAAAAGTGGATTGGGATTAACCCTGCTGACTGCTGCCTGTGAACAAGTTGAGAGCAGCGAGAAGGATTCTGGAAGCAGCCAAGGGCCAACTGAAGTCTGTCATGTCGATTGTGTCGGGGACATGCTGCAACACAGGGGATTGGAGGCCTCTTGGAGGGCAATGGCAGATGTGGCCGAGCAGGGAGTGCCCTCCGGATGAAGAAGCGGCTCTGGGAAATGCCTTGGCTGTTGACGTTATGGGCGTGAGGGAGCGGGGGACTGCCAGTGCTGGTGCAAGCTGGCAGCTTTTAGCACCTGCTGGGATGTAAATCCCAAACACCCATATTGGGGTCCAGACATTGCCATTCCACATCTTGTTGCAGTGGAAGGTGGCACAATGTCCAGCCCTAATCTGGCAGTGCAACTTAAAGTTGTGTATCACATTTTCTGTGAGTAATGCAAAAGGCCTTGAATACTTGTCTGAATCTCCCACTGGCTCCTTGGCATGATTCCCACTTTCTCTGTTTCATTTGTCACTTCTGTGCTTGCTCATAATGAGCATTCACAGAACAACAATGCAGAGGAAATTTGGGGAAGAATAAAGGTAAATTTATTAAGGCTAGCAAGTGTTGAGAAAGCTGATGTGTGTTGTGTCTATAATTTTGCTATTAAAACCATGACAGAAATAGCATTTTAGGGTTTGCATTCAACTTATGCATCTGCATTTCTTCTCTATTGCTTTGCAGTGAGGCTAACAGCCACTGCAGCAACCATCAGGGACAGTGATTGCATTCTGACCTTTTAGAGCTTGCTTTCAGAGCAAAGATTTTTATCCAGTATTACAGATAATTGCTGACTGAGTTTAATACAATCCTCCCAAGTGCGTTGAAACTGCAGGGTTTGTGATCTCTGTGATTTAATAGATCAAGTGTCTTGGCTGTGGGGGAGACAAACTACTGTAACAGGATCTTTGCCATTTGGTGAATTTCAAATTTCCTGCCAAGATGCTCCATTTCTCTTACCCTGGTCTTGCAGATGACATTACTTTCTGCTTAAAGTATAGCCACGTGGGAGGTGTAGATAGAAACAAACTTCAAGGGTTTTCCAGAGCTTCGCTCTAATAAGATACTAATTTAATTTTATCTCCCACCAATCCATGGGAGCAGAGAGCAAAAGGAGGTACATGAATTCCATGTTTCAGCCCTTCATAGCATGCCCTGTCCTGGAGCTGTGTACTGCATATGGCCCAACAGATATCCTGTGTGATGGGGGGGGGGACAAGATGCCTGTAAAAGCCATGGCACATCAATCTGTGTCTCCTTCAAGGCTCCTGGATTATATGCTTAAATACATTCCTGATCCCAGCTGGGAACCTCTGCCTTCCCTGTCACCCCTTCCTCTGGACATGTCCTGCCAGCATAGCTGAAAGTTATGTGGAGTCACCATCTCAGGCAACATCGTTCTGATAAAAATCATCAGCTCATCAGCTGCCATCTCAAACTCATGTAGATTGTATGGTGCATTCTTGTTACTTTCAAAATCCACAAATGCTTTTGTGCATGTCGTGGTTATTCACGTGCCTGACTTCACTCACATGTGCTGTGTGAAGCTTGACTTGTTGCACTTGTGTATTCCTGGCAAAATCTGCTGGGTGCAAAATAAAAGCAGAATCGTTTCTTCAGTTCTGTACAAACCAAGCAATCCGCAACACCATTTTGGAAGGGGCACAGCCTAGAGCAACTGAGTTGAGACATATGGCTGTGTTTTGTGTGCTTCCTGCTGTTTATTATGGGGGACACTAGCATTAATGCACTGCAAATAAACAATTTACTTGTAAATAATGGAAGACATCACAGCAGCAGCTGGACCGTTTAGCCTGGGGAAATGCTACGGAATATGTTTCCCTGCCAACCCAAGAAACTTTTGATAACGTAGGACTTATACCTGGCACATTTAGTGGCCACCAAGCAGGAGAAATGGATGCTTTGGCCCCTGACAGTAACTTGTGTCCTCTAGGGCTTCAGCTTATAGAATCTTTCTGTCAACACGCATGCACATACACAAGTGCATGCACATGCCTCCACACCTTTCCCCCTGCCCAGCCAGCTGCTTTTTGGGGATAGAAAAAGTCGGGTGTAGTAGAGTAGTCTTTTCTGATGCTTGTGCCCTGGGACAGGATGTCTTTGCTTTTGCTGTGTGGTGGGCCAGAACAACGTAAGAAAGCCATCGACAGCAAGGGGCAGCCACAGTCACTTGGAGAAGATACTGTGGTCATGCTAGTAGCTTGAGACACCACCATGGGTGAGTTTGTATGAGTTATAAAACAGGCCTCCGGTGAATTATCCCCATGATTTTGAAATTCAGGCCCATCTTGGAAAATCTGAGTTTTGTTGCTTTAGGTTTTGCATCCCCTGAGCACTGGCAGAGATGGGCTGAGTGGGAACAACAGATCTGCAAAGCCAGTGCAGATGAACTCTACAGCTCAGTGTGATGGAAACAGCTCCGAACCCTCAGCCTGCTGTTTATCTTTTGGATAAAGATATCCATGCTTGTCTTACGGTTGATGGCAGTTTATTTCCCACACTAAGTAATTAGAACACCAGCCCTGTGCCAGAATTACCACTTCTAGGCATCCTGTGGGTATGGGCTTTCTCGCCTGCTTTGCTCACCTGCTTTGTGGTTGATGGGACAGCTGACACTTTGCCAAATGCACCCATGCTTTATGGAGTGAGAATTTGTGCGCTGGGGTCTGGATGAGACTCCTGATCTGAATCGTGGGGCCGTGAATAGTAACAGCTCCTCACTGAAATTCCCACTCTGAGCATCAGGGGAATGGCTCTTGATTGACAACCTGAAAGTCTTTATAGCCTGTTCCTTATTTGTTCACTAAATTAACCAGTTCTCAAAAATGATGTTAATACACCTATAGTGCGGTTTCCTCATTAAACAGAACACCAAATATTTTTCTACACCCCTGCTTGATAGAATTTTGTATAAACAAGGTGGGAAGTCTCATCTCTTAAATTTTCTAATGCAAGAAACTTGTCATTTTCTGAAACACTGGAATTGAGCTCTGACCATTAGATATAACAATTATTATGCCTTCATTTTACAGTCCTGGCGTCTGCCCTTTCCATGTGTTGTCTAAAAGAGCACTAAGTAGATGCATGGAAGTTATGAAACTAGCCAACTAACATTCAAAGCAAACATTTTAGCAGCACACCCCCACAGTTTTCAGAGGCCAAACTTTTGTTTCAGCTGTGATGTTATACAATCTTATTTCCATGGCAAACTTACAGAATACACTTGTCAAAATTCATGGTTTATTTAGCAAAACTGTCGAGGCACATATGTGCTGTATGCATTCTCCCATTCTTTACAGATACGCTTTTTAAAACAGCAATTTCCTGCTGCAATTAAGTCTGTTGCTCGGACTTCAATACATGTATTTGGTATTGAAAGGGATCCTGGCTTGGATCCCTATAACTAAAATGAGCACTGGTCAAAAAAACCCCACGTTCTTCCATCATTCTATGTCTTGCCCAGTACAGCCTTTAAAACACTCTCTGCTTTATTTGGTATTTCTTTTCCTAATTCTGCTATTTATCCTGTATTCCGAAGGGGCTCTTTCTCTGAAAAAAACTCTACAGGCACCTAGTTCTTGCACACACCTTAGTATTTTGAGCACTGTCTACTCACAAGTCTCAAAGATCTCTCTGTTAGCTGTTACATCTCCTTCACACAACCCAGAATAAGCGTGTGGGCAGTCTATGGACCAATAACGGAGATATCTTTAGCTTCTGGCCCAGAGATTTGGCAGACAAACAGTGGGAGCTGGGATCTGGGGAGCCCTTGTCCTATGCTGCAGTCAGGGGTGTTGCCTCCTTGTTAGACTTGGAGTGATGGTGAACAGCAACATGTAATGGAAATAGGATGCTCAGACCTTGGTCTCCAGCTGAGTCAGTCTGGTCAAAACTTCATGGGGTACTAAATTTTTTTTCAGAAACTGTACACACACACACGTGTATACGTATATATATATAAATATTTGGAAACTAGATGTATACTTGTATGCATATATACGTACACACATATATTTGGAAACGCTTTCAGCGTGGAGAAAAATCCCTCTTCTGTCTTGGTGCATTCTTGTCTCTTTTCCCTCCTCCTCTTCTTTTCCCTCCTCCCAGTTCATCACCACTAGCTCCCAGCTCTTTGACCTGGTCCCAGTCAGAACTCATTTTTGCCATGGTGCCAAAGCCATTCGTATTGGGAGAGGAGAGAGGCTTTATGTATGGAGGGGGTTGCACTTATCTCTAGAGAGGGATCACTGCAGTGACGCGAGCTGGGAAAGGGCAGCTGGGGGGTTGCAGGGGAGAGCATAGGTGCTTTGACTTTTTTGTGCTGAATCTCCCTAGCACAACCTTCCCCTTTACTGTTTCAGCCTCTTCCACTGTCTTTAGCAGCAAGCTGCCTGTCTTTGCAAGGAGATGTGTAAACACCTCTATGACATGATGAAGTGATGAGTGACTTCAAGGACCACCTGGCCTCCAGTTTAGGATGCTGAGGTTAGACCTCTGGACTAGGAAGTGAGAAAGCAGATACTTAATTTTATGGACTAATATAAAGAAAAAGTCAGGTACCTATCTGAATTAGTTGGCATTTTTTTCTTTTCTGCACCACAGGTAACAATGAAGGTCAGATATATTTCAAAATAGTCTATTTTCTGGTCAGCAGTTCTCACTGTAGTATCTTCAATAACTTTCTATCTGCTGTTAGTAGCAATGTATAGAGTAGTCCTCAAGCAACCTTAATTTTGCATGCTTTTCAAGGTTTACACCGTGCTTGAGAGTTGTTTACCAGTTTGTTTGTTTTGCTTTGGTTTTGGAGAGAGGGAAGAGGAGGAAATTAAATGTTAGTAAGACATTGAAAGTGAAAGAAATGTGAAGTTGTGAGGGCTGCCCGTGACAGAAAGGTTTCCGAAATGAGCGAGTTGTTACAGCACTACAGTAATTTAGTTGCTCTCTGAGACTGTTAAATAACTGAATCCTTCAGTTGAAATTGCTCTGTCCCCACTTGTCTGTACCACTGTACAAGGTGAATGTAGCTGTTGCGGTAGTAGGTAGATGAAGTTTTATCTTTGACACAGCTGGAGTTTGATCTACTCACTAGTAATACATACTGGAGGATAAGCAGAAGCTAAGCTGGATAGAAACCAAAAATAGCTGCCAAATAAAGTTTCCCAGTTTGTCCCAGAATAAATCAAATGGCCTTCTGAGATAGCTGTCAGAGTTTCAAAATTAGAAATATCCTTTTGGTAAAATGAACATGGATAATTTCAAAGATTTTCCCTTCCTTCAGAAGGTACGACAGCACCGCTGAAGATATAACAACAATAGCCTCATTCTTCCATCACCACTCTCTAGGGGAACACATTTATTTTTCTGTTCCACCTGTGCCAGCACCCTGAAGTGTCACCTATAGCAATATACAGATCAAACAAGGTTTCATCTCTCTGGCTAGCTTTTCTGCTTTGCTTACCTAGATAAGATGTCCAAAAGCTTAAAGCTACATTAACACCATAAGGCTTAGGCAGAACTTGCTTGAGTTATTCATCCAAAATACTGTCTAATTTCTTCTTGAATTGATTTAATTTGTTCCTCCCTTTGCTAAATTTATAAAAAATACATGTATTCTCCAACCACTATTATTAAGTAGCTCAAGCTATTCCTTCTGACTGTGATTGCTTAACTACCAGAATTTTTCATGTCTGAATTAGTTGTAGGTTACAAGTGCTGGCCCTGAATCTTCATTGCTCCCCTCTACACACATGACAAATGGCCACGTGTAGAGATATTATTATTATTATTTCATGTTGCTTTAAGCACATGTGAATCCAGTCCCTGGAAGAGTGCTCCCAGTTTGCGAGCAATCTCTTCATCCATTCTTTAAAATACTGTACTTCTAATGCCAAAATTTGAAATATAAATGTTGTCTCCTCTGCCTCTTTTTTTAGTCTTTCTTGCATGTAACCACCTATGCAATTATTTCATTAATAAAAACCTCTTTCCAGACAATGTATTGTTCCCCCTCACCTACAAATGTATCAGAATTTCCTTTATTCCTATCACATGCAGAACAACCGGAAAATGGCTTCAGATGTAGGGGGGTTTATTACAAGAATTTAGAAGATATGTTTGTTTGATGATCTTTTGTTTTCATAGATAAGCTGGCTTTTTTTTCTGTATGCTATTTTAGGTTTTTCCCCCACCTATAGCTTGAAAATTCCTGTTTTAGAAAAATGAGTTTCCTTAGGCTGCTATCCATACAATGAACTGTTAATTGCCTCTCAGGAATTTTTTATGTTCTCCTAAATAAGAAAGTCAGAGGAAGGAGTTAAAAAACCCCACAGAAGTGTCATAAGCAGAAATAGATTTTACAGTTGTTCCACAGGAACGTGGTACTATCCCAGTGGAAGTCATTAGGCTTTTTTTCTCCATATATAATGAAGGACTACTGTGACTCATTCCTGAATTGTAAATGAATTCTAGAAACCTTTCAGAGCTGCGGTCAGGAACATCATAACAACCATCAGCTCAGGATATCATTCCAACCTGTAATTCGTTAGCAAGGGGATGATACAGGTCAGCTGCTGAATAAACCCTGTTTCATGGACCTTGATGATGGGATAGTGTCCACCCTCAGCAAGTTTGCTGGTGACATAAAGCTGGGAGGAGTGGCTGACACGCCAGAAGGCTGTGCTGCCATCCAGCAAG
>WBMW01002665.1:1882558-1924865 GCA_013396635.1 Penelope pileata
CTGGAACAGGCTGCCCAGGGAGGTTGTGGAGTCTCCTTCCCTGCAGATCTTCAAGACCTGCCTGGACGCCTACCTGTGCAACCTGCTGTAGGGAACCTGCTCTGGCAGGGGGGTTGGACTCGATGATCTCTCGAGGTCCCTTCCAACCCCTGCAATTCTGTGATTCTGTGATTCTGTTATTGAACTTTGGGTCAAGTGTATTGCTAGAAAATTAATTTTCACTGGAAATTTAAGTACAGATAAACAAAAATCAAAAGCAATTATGACCACTTGTATCTGTGTAAAACTAATCACATATTTTTTCTTGTTGTTTTAAAATATTGGTGACCCAAAATCATCACAGGTGAATTAACATGATAGTTTTCACAGTTTTTTTTTTTTTTTGTCAAAGCGCCTGTTATTTTTCTTTCTCTCTCAGCTCTGTGAGATGAAAAATGACACCATATCAGTCTTTCTTACATAATTACGTTATTATATTATTACCTTGCTAGAAGTGGGAAATCGTTTTCAAAGACTATTGTCAAATATTGTTTTTTCTCGCCTATTCTCACTTAGCGGCTGCTTTTCATAGCAACTGTTTCTTCTGATGTGTTTTTTTTTTCTGTTTTTTTTTTTTTCCTACCACATGGCCTAGTAATGATTTGCTAGACTGGAGAACAGTGACTGAATGTGGCCAAAGCACGGTATCCCCTTCTCCACATTCTGCCAAATTTCAATCTTCCATTTGTGTATCTTCAAGGGTGTATCTTACCAGTGGCCTGAAAAGCGTCACTTTTGTGAGGCAGGTGTCAGCTCAGGCTGGAAGTGTTGCAGAGGGATCACAGGACATATTTTTATTCCTTTCTGTGGCTTTAGAATGTTAATTCAACCTTGGGTGCCTCAATTTCTGCATCTGCAGCAAACAGATAATTACTGGTCTCACAGGACTCTTAAAATTCATCAATATCCGTAAAGTACACTGGGCTTCCTATGTAGAAAATACAAATACTTTAGAAGATTAAGTTGAAATACTCTAGAATCCTTCAGATGTTTTAAAACCTCTGCTCCATTCAGTAGAAACATCCACTCCAACTTGCACAAAAAAATCCCTAAAATTTCACTCAGTCTCTTCATGGAAACCACAATCATAGAATCATAGAATGGTCCAGGTTGGAAGGGACCTCAGAGATCATCTTGTTCCAGCCCCTCTGCCATGGGCAAGGACACCTCCCACTAGACCGGGTTGCTTAAAGCCCCATCCAGCCTGGCCTTGAATACTTCCAGGGAGGCAGCATCCACAACTTCTCTGGGCAACCTCTTCCAGTGTCTCACCACCCTCACAGTGAAGAATTCCTTCCTTATATCTAGTCTAAATCTACCCTCTTCCAGTTTATAACCATTACCCCTTGTCCTGTCATTATCTATCCTTGTAAAAAGCCCCTCCCCAGCTTTCCTGTAGGCCCCCTTCAGGTACTGGAGGGCTGCTATCAGATCCCCNGATTGCTCCGACCCAGGTGCAGGACCTTGCACTTGGCTTTGTTGAACTTCATGAGGTTGGCATGGGCCCACCTCTCAAGCCTGTCCAGGTCCCTCTGGATGGCATTCCCTTCCCTCTGGTGTGTCAACTGCACCACACAGCTTGGCATCATCTGCAAACTTGCTGAGGATGCATTTGATCCCACTGTCCATGTCACTGACAAAGATGTTAAACAGTACTGGTCTCCATAATGAGTTCCAACTCCAATGAGTTCCAACTCCTTAGTTAGATATTCAGTCTAGAAAATACTCAGACTTAAATCCTACCCTTGCTGAAATGAGAAGCTAGGTATTTGTTTCCAATTTAGATTTAGAGCCTCTGGACAACATGCTGCTGCTCATGCCCTCTGGGATCATATTCTAATGGCTTACTGCCCTCATAGCTAAAAATCTTCAGTTTGAAGATGGCATTTCCCAAAGGATTCTGTTCATCCTGAGATTTGTTTAGAGCCATCTACCTTCTGTCTTGTAATTGGATATTAAATACATTCAGAAATATATTTAATAATATCTCATGGCTACTGATCTTTGCAAAAACAATAACATAACTGTTTTGTAATAATCTGAAAGCATATTACCTTTCAGTCTTTCCTTTCACAGGAAAGAGCTCAAGCTGATGGAACAAAAAAGACTGTTCTCGTTTGGAGAACTATTAAGGTGGTTTTCAAAGGCTGATATGGAGAAAGTAAAGGCAATGGAAAAATGGAAAAAGAATTTAAGGGATATATATCCCTTCTGTGCAATATAATTCTTGAGTAGAAGAAACTATATAGCAGATCCTTCTTATTAAAAGAAGAAAAAGTCTGAATGCATGCCTTCACGTCCCATAAGGTAACACTGACCTTAGTTCAGAAAGCCATAGAAATATAGAAATATTTCATACAAATGGGTGCAATTTCAGCAGTTGGGGGTGCAGGAATAGGAGAAGAAATTGTACAACTCTAAACTTAATCACTTTAATCTCCTCAAATGATCTTGGATTTTAGTGACAGTGGATGACTGATGTTACAAAGTGTTTGTTAAATGCCTGGGTTGTTTTGCTGAGAGAAGTCCAGCAGTTCATAGTTGCATTGCTGTGATGAGCAGAGCTTTGGGGAATCTCCTTCTCTGTTAGTGAGCTGAGCTAGACCAACATATGCCTCCATGATGAAGAAATGCATTCACAACAGCACAGCACTAGAATCTGCTTTAAACTGTAGAAATTTTACCATGAGCAGTCTGAGTGGTAAATCAGATCTCCGGGGGATGTTGCTTCCTCTTGTTGCTCTGTGGCACCTATGGTGTGATCCATGTCTTGTCTACTCACAGCTGTGAAAAGGAAGTAGCTTCCACTCTTCAGAGAAGTGGAAAGGGAATGAAAACACGTTGTTTAAGATCGAGGCTGCCTAGGATGAGTTCCCTGTAAATCATGCAGCTTAGGAAAGGGATGCTAAGACACGAGGCTAGCAGTCAGTGAAAAAAGTCAAGGACTCCTGCACATTTCCTCCTGCCCAGAACAACCAAGTATAGAATGAATGGTTCATCTTCATGGGGAGAAAGAAGTTAGTGGCAGTGCAGAAAGGAGGTTGCTTGTGCTGCCAAGAAGTAACCTCAACAAGAAGTAACCTCAACAGGGGATCTCAACCAGCTCTCATTTCTCTGCCTGCATCCCTGAGGGGTTCTCAGGCCAAACTCTTGAAGTCACATTTTATAGCTCACTACAACTGTTCAAGTTGATACAGCTTCATGTTTGATGGTTTTAATTTAACAGGAGTCAGGAAACGTTACATCTCTGGTTACAACAGTGTACCCATGTCTCTTAAGAGATAAAAGTAACATCGACAGCTTAGTTCAGCAAACCCTAAAACATGCTGGATCCAGATGGATTTTACTGCTATATTTTAAATGATTTATCATAAAATGCAGTTCCTGAGTCTAAATGCATTACTCAGTCCCTTTGAATCCTGTAATAGGTCTGAAGAAAATTTTGCTGAGGCTGTGATTTCACAGCTGAGTGTGACTTTACCTCCTACCCTAATTATCAGGCAGTTTCTTTAATAATTCAAAATCCTTGCTAAAATTCTGACCTTAGAGATTAATAAAATGATCTTTTATAGCCTTTCCAAGTCAGACCGATTAAACACAGATTTGGCACATATAACCTGAGAAACTTCAGTAACGTTACTCATTTAGCTAACAGAGTTACCTCCCTTGCTGACGCACTTCCAATTAATGCCAAGAAAGGCATCTGATCAGGCGGAAGGGGACTATTTGTTCTGTGCTCTCTATTACCTTGGATTTGGTCCCAATTTGATGATAACATTGCTGTGTTTCACATGGGAATTTAATTATTGTATTGAAGAGGGCAGCGGTCTGTCCAGCTCCCAGTCCTTCCTGTGGCCCTGGACAACAGCAGGCATTTGAGAGGAAGGTGCTCACTCCACTAAGGGCACCTGAAGGAGAAAGATTTCAGCACAGCAGTGGGTGATTGATTAGTTTATGCCCTGCAGCAGGAAGATACCCTACATGAAGCATTTTGTAATTGCAACTGATGATCGTACTCGTGTGAGTGCATCAGCTTCTCCAAACCTAGGCTCCTCTGCACAGAGCGGCACCAGCTTAGCTTAAATCCGCCTATGAGCCACTATGGTTAAACTGATGCAACTATACACAAGAAGACATTTAAAATTAGTTTTTTGTTACACTAGTGTTTATGAATGTCAGCTGAGTCACCGCAAGCTGAATTTAAACCAATTTACTAGAGTTCATGCCTAAAATTAGAGGGGCTGAACTGATTTAAAACTGCTGCAAAGGCAGCGAGTCGTGCCACGAGGCCGCTGGGGCAGGCCCACAGCTGGGGAGGAGGGACCTGTGGGGGCCAGGAGACACCCCTGGTCACCTCTGCCTCCTGCCTGCAGTCTCCCACCTGAACCCTGATGGCAGGAGGGGCCAAGCAAGGCTGTGGGACTCTGGGGAGCTCCCACACTGGGGTGAATGTAGGCTTTGGGCTCCTGGTGATGACAGGTCTGCCCCTCCACCCACAGGCCTGTAAGGAGGCACCTCAGGCCCAGCCCACTGCCTTCAGACCATTTTCTGGCCGGGCGCCACCACCATGAGGCAATTGTGCAGATGACACCAAGCTGGCCCTGTTTTGGGCAGTGGGTGGACTAGCGACCTTCTAATGTCTCACCCAGCCTATTAGCCTGTAAGCCATCAGGTGTCATTAGACCAAGACAGCATTGCACATACAGCACGGTGAACTAAGCCCTTAACCTCAATAAGGTCTTGTGGCAGCAAGTTATATAGATTAATCAGCTAACTGTCATCTCAGTCAGCAATATTTTCACTCTGGTTTAAGGCAGCAAGACATTTTTGTCTTTGCAATCCTGTGCACTTCAGGCAAACTTTCCAACATGCACGCTTAAGTACGTAAACTCATTTGAAAGTGCTGAGCTCTCATCAGCTGTCTCTCAAAGGGAAATTATTGCCAGCTGAGCACTTTGGAAAACTTGCTCCTTTGTTTAGCCACTTTTGGATTCTAATTTTTGGCGCATCTTCTTGAGTGCCCCAGCAGCTTCTATGTATTCTGAAGAGGCAAATTCCTTCCATACAAGAAAGATGCATTATTTTGTAGGTACTGTTGTCCCTTCAAGATCAAAGAGCGAAGCTGACCCATCCAAAGCCTTGTAGTAAGAGAAAGCAGCTACTTTTGAACACAAAAACCTGTCTTTTAGTCATAGACTTCATTAGCGGAAGAGCTAAAAATCTCCATCCTTACTTAATCAGGTATCAGTTGTACTAAGATGTGAGGGAATATTCTGTCTTAAATATGAGCCTTACTATGTTTATCTAGAATATTAAATTTTGCATATTTTTGCATGAATATGCATGTTTAATATTTGCATATTTTTAGTCATCCATTAACTGTAAAAGATTTTTTCCAACTTTTATCTATATGCTTCTTTTCTTCTCTTTTTACAGTAAATTATTCACTAATTTAAACATCTTTAAGATCCATATGCTCGCCCATGCTATCTTTCGTATGAGCACAATGAGATAAAAATTATTTGCTGAAGTGGGGTATAATTAAACATTCAGAATTTGAATTATTTCAATTGATTATAGCGAGAGATCACATGCTCTCCTGCAATTCAAGGAGATAATTTGTTTCATTTAAAATGTTTCAGAATTTTCTACACTTTTTAAATTTAACTTACAGCCTTTGAAAACTGAGTTTACTTACATCAAACCAGTAATACACTCCACTGAAATGGTTTCTTTTGTTTTTTTCCTCCTATGGCCATATTGGCAAGTTTCACAGCTGAGCAGTATGACAAATACCATATGTTCACCTTCGGGCCACTGTGTTATTTGCTGGTAACTGCATTTCCTGCTGCTGTAGTTGCTCTGTGAATTGTAGAATGACTATGCCACTTTCCCTGATTACCTTATGTCATCTTATGTATATAGGCAACTTTCTAGAGTCACTGCTCCATGAAATTGACAAAAATGTGTGTAGATTCATTTTTAAGATTAGTAAAACATGAACAACATCTGAATTCTCAACAGAATGAAAAACACTGCAGTTGGAAAGTTGCCTGCAAAAATTTCAATACCTTTCTGCCTTTATTCATTTATTTCAGCCTATGTTGCTTATGAATCTAATGAAATGCTAGGCTAGAACTCCATTTCAGTATGAAATGTCTTGAGGGAATAGAGTAAATGTCTGACTTCATGAACAATATATGACACAGCTATAGAGCAAGTCCTTTGATTAGTTTATCTAGTGACTTGTAACTTTTGAATAAACTGAGGTTGTCAGGCTACGGCAGCAGACAAGTTTGCTATCAAAATTCACACAAACATGCCTGTCCTCAAGCACAGTTTGATGGAACTTTTGTTCTGCCTTTCTTTGATTAATTGACTTTGTTAATGAGTTTTTGTTCTTTTCACATTAAAATTTCCAAGAAAGAGGATGTAGAAGAACAACTGACCAAATCCTCATTTCCTACAGCCTAAAATAGCCATCAAGAACAGCTGAGAGTTCAATAAAAACTCAGGATTGAGTTTTGTATTCACTAGTTTTTTTCAGTCTTTTTTTTCTCAGCATCATAACTAAAGATAACGGTTGCAGAATTGAAGGGATCCTCCATAACTTTTTATCCTTTAACATGTTGCAGGTTCAGACAGTGTGAACTTTACTTAGTTTTAGGCTAGTCCTCTGACAAAGGGTTTTCTTCCTTGCTTCTCTGCCTCTCACAAAGATCCTGCCAGTCCTCATCCACTCAGGGCGCTAGCTTCCTCTAGTCTGATTGCAAAATCTTCCTCACTGCTTTGGTCTGACTCTTCCTCCCCATCCTGAAATCCTTTACCAACTGCAGCCATGCACTGACGAGCTCACCTGCAGACATGAAGCAGCCCTCTGGTTAGCAGCTGCACTGGAAGTTTACAAAATTGCTTCTTTAGGCATCCAAGTTAACAAGAGTTCTAATGCTGCTAGTTGAAGAAGGAGAAAAAAAGTAGAAAATCAAGCTTCCAAGATAACAAGGTTGTTAATGCCTTAAGAAAATCATTGGCAGGTTTAGTATAGAATCCTGCCAGGACTTCACAGAAGTGAGAGGAAAGAGCTGGATGTAATTTATATTCCTAAATAATAATAAATAGTTTGATCTGCACTCACAAGGAGGATTTACAAGGTGTTCTTCCACTCAGTAGGATTTTCCATTAGAAGGTATGTCTGCTCGTCCTACAAGGTTTGAAGAGAATTAACACGTAAGAACAGAACTCCTAATGGCCAGAACAGGAGTTGTCCAGGATGTGGCTAGCAACAGAGAGGTATAGCAACTTAGTTCTGTTTTGCTGGAGTATTATTTTTGACTAATTAGAGATAGCTTCACAGCTTTGAGTCCTGTCCTAGAGGTAGTTACCAGAGAAGCCAGGTTAGCTCTTCCTCAAAAGAATAAGCAGGCATTGTTCTTCTTCTGCAGAGATGTCCAAGAACAGAATTTGTTCACTCAGAAGCACTGGTGGCACAAATTTGTGCTTGGCTTTGTTTACTTCTTTACATACTCAAGCTTCCAGTGAGGCACAGAGTGACTGTGGACAGCTTTCAATTGAAGAAGAGATTTTTGTGAAACCTAGGTACATGAATTTCACTGATAAACTTTGGTTTACATAATACTACCAGAAAACTTTACCAGAGTCTATGTTTTGTTTCAGGAATTGTTCCAGATTTGCTTACTTACATGCCTAAGTCTGCCTTGGTCTAAATGAAAATGCCTTGTTCACCTTATTCTGTTGTTTGACTCAGAAGCAATTTTCAGTGCCTATCTAACACATTTGGTAATTTATATAAAAACATGGCTGAAGGAAAAGTAGCAGTTATCCCAAGTAGGAAAATTCATGCCCTGTCCATCTTTTGCCTCTCTATCCACTCCGCTGCCCAAGCTTTTCTAAACCTGAGGACCCTCAACTCTACATCTCTCAGGAAAGCATCTTGATGAGCACTCACAAGTCACTCTAAGATGGAGTTATTCTTAGTTTTCAAGGAAAATAATTAGCATTTAAATTTATTGAAATAGTAAAAATGATAAGGTCTTATTTCCGTATAGCATTCTTCAATGAGCATAATTAACATACGATAACTTTGATTTCTGTATTTCATGTATATTTCATGACCATTAGCTCATTGGATTAAAGCTCCTTCCTTCCATCTCCCTTGCACTGTATTTGGGTAGGATCATATTTTGTGCTACTTCTCTCTGATCCATGTGTCTTTAAAGATGTAGAGGAGGTCTTTAAATTGAATTATTTTTTGTGTTCATTTTAACTACAGAAGACTTTGGAGATAGCTGTTTTCCAGCTAATAAAGCTGAAACCTTGTGAGACTGAAGCGTCAAAGGAAGAGATATTAGAACAAGCTGCTATATTAAGCAGAAAAACATTTAAAAGAAAACTTGGCTGCTACTTCACCAAGTATTCTGTGGAAACACAACAATGAAATGGATGTTAACAAAATACACAATTTTTTTTTAATCAGCGGACCTTAGAGTAGCAAATTGCAGTCCTATCTCTAACAAAGGTTGTATGGTAGCTGCGGAAACTGAACATGTTTGTCTAGCATCAGTGAGTAACAGGATGAAAAAATAATTAAAGAAAATCACTAGAAACTAATAGGAAGCTGAAGATACATAATACAAATCAACATAGATGCTGTAAAAAAGTGTTTTTTACAATCTACTCACAATTTATTGTACATGCTAGCATAGCGATGTCCAAAGTAAAATAATCTGAAGTAATTTATTTGTTTTTTTAAAGACTACTTTTGCTCAAATTCACAAGATGGGGGCTGTTAGAGAAATTAAGTAATCCCAAGGTGAGAGAGGTACGATTATAGAGTAGCATGCCATGAAAAAGCAGTGAATATAGGTAAATACTCAGGATCCAGGCTGGCAAAAGGCCAGCCAAGTCATGACTGGACTGCAGAGCTGCACTATGAATGCTGTCAAAAACATCTCAAATGACAGAACAGCTGCCTGAAGTGCAACAGAGCATGTACGAGAGGGACCCAGCAAAGCTAGGTAAACCAGCAGCATGGCGACAGATGATATATAAAAACAAAACTGTATCATGGACTGCACTGCTAGTTTTAAAAAGATAAAAGAGACAATACCGGGAGCAGGGGAGGACCTTAAAAACATCATCAAATTGTTCTTTGTCGGCAGTGATGATTGACGTGTGATTGGATGTCTGAATGACAAGATAGGTAACAACAAAAATAATGTTACGTTGTATACGTAACATGCTTGATTGCACATTTATCATGTATCTTCAGACATTCTGCAGGTGCATGGGTGGGAGTGCTGAAGTACATCTGAGCCCCTATATGTTCTGACATAAAACATTGACCTATTTACAGAGTTGAGTTTGTAAAAATATCAGTGTTTAAAAAGATACTCTTATGGTTCCGGCTTTCTGTGCAGTGTTGTGATGTTATACCTCTGAAATGTCAATATTTCAGACATCCTGTGTGTGCACATCGTCATGCAGAAACACCCACATGCATAAATTTTGATAAACATATGAAAGTATCGTTCATTGTTTCACTGCCTTTTATAACACTTTACCTGTTTACGGCCTCCTTACAGAAATTATTACAAACAATGAAAGGTTTCCATAGGAATATGAGCAGAATAAACAGGGATTGTTTGTTTCAAAGAGCGTATCAAGAAGGGTAAGAGAGGTACATAAAGTCATGGTGCAGGGGAGGGCAATCAAGTGCTATGTTTAAGAAAGTATTTGATGCATCTGAAGTACAAATGAGCTGGAACATACAGTCACTCTTCCATTTAACACTGAATCACTGGCCTGTGTAACTTCTTGCCCTATGATAACCATTGAGCCCAAGAGTTTAGCAAGATTCTCCAAGCAGTTAGCAGTTGCATCAATAACAGAAGTGTTCAACTGTACTCCAAGGAAAAAATAAATAAATTAATGAGCAGCTTTATGCTCCATTACAGACGTGGAGGCAATGAGGTGTAAAATGATGTTTCCTGTAGCAATGGGACTTTCTACTGTGTTTCTTGAGTGCTTTGAGGCACCTGGAAGATAGCTGAAACGTATGGGCTCAGTGGGTAATGGTGTGATCTGCTAAGGCAGCTCCACAGATCCCACTTCATGTTCCTATAGCTAAAGGCAATCTCAGTAACTGTGATGACTGCACTTGCATTTTTCTTTAATGGAAACAGGGTATGTTAAACTCCAAAGAGTGATCATTGGGACTCCAGTAAACCTGAAGTCTATAAAATATCACCTTTGCTGGAAATATCAGGAACAGATTTACCTATTACAGGTAAATTACCTGCAGATTACCCTATAGGTAAATAGGAAATTAACATCTGTATTGTAACACACATTCTTTTGTCACAGTTTTTGAATACAACTGCAAGCTTGCAAATATTAAAGGCAGACACAAGCAGATGATCTCCACTTATTTCTAACATTTCTGTATGAAGATAAATGAAATCTCTCTCTGTGTAACATGCTCAGATACTGCAGCTGCTAAAATGGAGAGAAGGTCTATTCTGGCTAGACAGGCCTACATAAGTAATTTTTTTGCCTGATCTTGTGTTAAAACTGCAAGCCTAGCTGGCTGATTTAGGGATAGTTACTTCAGCTCGCTATGCCTTATTACACTACTAGATGCTCCTCTGGGTGGTCAGTACAGAGACTGACAGTGCCTGCTTTCTCCTGTGCATGCAGTCCTTAGGATCAGGAAGCAGCAGCTTCTGTTCTGGAACCATGGGCAGGTGTGTGATGAGCTTGGATGAGGGCTGGTGGCTCTGACAATCTCATGGCCTGTGCTTGTGTGCTGGGGTCACCTGCTTTCCTTCCATTTTCTTCTTCCCTCCTTGAACTTGCTAGGAAAATCTGTCTTTAACAGACTCTAGGGAAGAGATCCTCCTCTGGTGAAATCAGTGCACTGTTAGAGGAGAGAGAACTTGTAAGTACATTCATGCAAGAAAAGACTACAGTGTTTCTTTGTTTGATCATTTGATCAAATAATTTGGTAGCTTTGAGGCTGAATTCTTGCAACCACAAGTGCTGACATATGCAAGGCTGGGGTCAGGAGATCCTCTCTCCCACCCATGTCCTACAGAGCACAAGAAGAGTCATTACAACACTCAATATTAAGAACTACAATAAATCAGATCCTAATAACCATCAGGTGTTTCTTTCACAGTGCTTAGTCTTCTTTCTTAACCAAAACAGAGATGCTTTTGCATAGTGCAGGGCTTCATTATAAAGGTTCATATTGTTCCTCAGTTTGGCTTCCAACATCTTCTAAGTGGTTTTGCTGCAGTCACTAGAGATTGTGCCAGAGGAGGAGCAGAACAAGCTCAGGCACTGCAGTATGTAAGAATCACAGAATCATTAAAGTTGGAAAAGACCTTCAAGATCATCTTGTCCAACTGTCAACCCGTCCGCACCATGCCCACCAAACCCGTGTCCTTCAGTGCCACATCTCCACGTTTTCTGAACACCTCCAGGGATGATGACTCCACCACCTCCCGGGGCAGCCTGTGCCTGGCCACTCTTTTTGAGATGAAATTTTTCCTAATATCCAGCCTGAACCTCCCCTGGCACAACTTGAGGCCATTCCGTCTCCTTTCGCTGTTACCTGGGAGAAGAGGCTGACCCCCACCTCACCACAGCCTCCTTTCAGGCAGTTGTAGAGAGCGATGAGGTCTCCCCTGAGCCTCCTCTTCTCCAGACTGAACAATCCTGGCTCCCCCAGCTGCTCCCCATAAGACGTGTGCTCCAGACCCCTCACAGCTTTGTTGTCCTTCTCTGCACATGCTGCAGAGCCTCAATGTCTTTCTGGTAGTGAGGGGCCCAAAACTGAACACAGTACTTGAGGTGGGGCCTCACCAGAGCTGAGTACAGGGGGATGATCACCTCCCTGTTCCTGCTGGCTGTGCTATTTCTGACGCAGGCCAGGATGCCATTGGCCTTCTTGGCCACCTGGGCACACTGCTGGTTCATGTTCAGCTGGCTGTTGACTAATACCTTCAGATCCTTTTCTTCCATGTAGCTTTACAGCCACTAAAAGAATAAGCAAACTGATTTGTTTGTTCTTTTCTGTCTTACTTATTTTGTGTCACATTAATATGGTCCAAGAAAGTCAAACTGTGCCTTTAACAGCTGTTGCCAGATAGATTAAGTCAATAACTCAATGGCTGCTCTGCTCAGATACATTACAGCACTGAAGTGAGAACCATGTTAATTTGCTTTGTATTTGTGTGAGGACCACTCTGTATTCACTAGGGGATCCTTAACTTAGTGTTATTTTAGCTTGCTGCATTTAAATATATACATATGAATATTGCTGTATAATTTTGTTCCTAATCCTGAAGGTGTGCTAATTGAGGTGCTACTTGCCTTTTGTTGACTATTTTGATAGAAAGTCAGCACTAGATGTATGTATTTACAGATTGAAAAGGAACTATAACTCTCCTTTGCTGTAAAATTTATTTTTACTTTTTTCCTCCTAACAGCAGTAAGCTCTTGAAAACGGCCTTTGTTGTTCACCATCAAAATAACACACTGCTTACACTAGTGGTTATTCATCACAGGATATCATTTATAATATTATTTGGAAGGTAAGCCAAGTGGTTCTATTTCGTGTAGGCGTTTGGATTTTTCCCCTCTAGTATGAGTAAAGATGCAGTTTCAGGAAAACGCTCTGCATTGCTAATTTCTGGTGTGGCAGCCTCTGAGCTGAGTGAGCTGGGTAAGCAGTAGAAAAGGTTGCTCTCATCCTTACTCTTTGATCTGTGATCATTCCTAAAGGAGAGTGGCTCTCTGGCAGCTTGGTGTGTATGCGAGTTGTTGAACCTCCTTCCTTTCAGAAGAGTGCTTAGGTGCACATAGAACAAGGGCTGTCAAGAATATTTGCAGATCCAGAGATGTTGTTATCTTCTTTATTGGAAGCCAGCTCTGCTGGGGCTGGTATCTGGGTTTGCTGTCACACAAATGGAAACCGAGTTGCCACACTCTGAAGGACAAAAAAGCTATCAAATGCATTTCGACTCTTTTGAGTCTATGAACAACAGTGGACAACTTGTTGCTCTGCACCTTTGCCCTATCTTTCTTAATGCATATGATAATTACTAGTGTGTGCTGCAGCAAGTATTACTTACTCCTCTTCCTCCTCAGGGTGCTTTGTGATTCACAGAACTAGAAACCGGCGAGGCAGTGATCCCAAAATTTTCTGAGTCTAAAGTCAGTGACATTTTTATGGTCACCTAAGTTTCTTGGGAGTATTCTGTGCTACATTAAGTGGTTGTTATGCACCGATGAGCATGCCCAATGAGCACAGCCACTTCCCTCTGGTAAGTTATACGAACAAATTTGAGTGTTCATTAACATATATACATTAACCCTATGTGAACATTGTAAAGAGTTCTGCAGGGAACAAAAATACGACTGTTTTTTTCCCTCCTGTTTGGAACAGGGATTATCATTTGTCAGAAGGAGATGAGTCTAAATAATACTAATAAAAATATTCTTTCCTATTAACTGAAACTCTATTTGTATACAGCTGATTTAAATGCCTATACCCATGGGCAGATTCTTTCCTGCCAAGAATATCACTGAGAAGATATGGAGAGAAATCACTGCAAGAATCAGTACTGGTGAGAAGAGAGAAGCTGCAGAGGGTCCTCTGTGGCAGTGACAAAATAAATCAAGTGGAGAAAATGTCATCTTGCTTCATTTTGGGTGAGGCTGGGGTCCTTGTGAATGGCAAACTGCTCATGGCCTTTCAAAGGCCACCGCTAGTGTTTGCTTCTTTAACATAATCCCATTTTTCCATAGCTATATACACACTGCATTATTGTAATATTTATGGTTGCCAGAAGCTGAAGTACAGTCTCTTCCAGGCAAAAGAATATTTCTTTTTTTTTTTTTCCTTGGAAAATTCGGCAGGTAAGAGGTTTCTAATCATGACATGCAAAATAAGTCAAAAGGAGTCATTTCGAAAAGTAGCTTTTGATCCAGTATAGCTTTTTCCCAGTAGGCTTGATCAGATAACTGGTTGCATTAATTGGTACTTGGTGTAGGAAGAGATGCTAAATACTTCTGCCTGTCAGTTCACCCAGATGTACAGAATAATCCAAAAAAGCACATGCTGTAACTGACAGCAATGAATTCTGAAACAGCTGACAATCATGAATAATGCAGTAATGCAAAAAAAAAAAATTAAAAATATCATGGTTGGGAGGTAGTTCACAGGTTGTTCTACTAGCACATTCTTTAAATGTAAAGTGTTGTTCATAAATAGAAGTTTCCTGTGAGTTTCACTAAATTAGACAGTAAACTATGAAGGCAAGCATACAAAAGAGAATTATCATATCTGAAAGTTTTAAAAATAAAAATCTACAGCCTGAGAAGGATAGCTCAACTAAATTGACATGTTGGAAGTTGAAAAAGCAATGTTACTTCTTTGCTGATTGTATATAAAACAGATTTCCCACAGATTGGTATGTAGAATGTCAAAAAAAAAATGCTCCTGCACACACTGCCTAGTTTAATGCAAAAAACCTGAGGTTCAGCAGAAAATGTTCCAATAACTTCAGTGGACTCTTGTAAGAAAAATTTTCACATTATTTCCTGGTACTTAAAACAGTGCATTAGTCTGATTACTATTTCTGCCTGAATCTATTTCGCTTATCAAATAAGGTAGGCCTTTGTCAGCCCATCACAAGACTATAAGAGTAGCATTACTGGCTGTAGCCAAATGTTCTCCAAATATGATCAGAAGCAGATGCCTAGAGAGTATTTTACAGAATCATAGATTGATTTGTGTTGGAAGGGACCATAAAGCCCACCCTGTCCCAACCCCTGCCATGGGCAGGGCTGCCACCCACTGGGTCAGGCTGCCCAGGGCCCATCCAACCTGGCCTTGAGCATCTCCAGGGATGGGGCATCCACAGCTTCTCTGGGCAGCTGGGCCAGTGCCTCACCACTCTCTGCATAAATAATTACTTCCTAACATCTAACCTAAATTTTCCCTCTTTTAGTTTAAAGCCATTCCCCCTTGTCCTATCACTGTATAAAATTTGGTCCCCCTCCTTTTAATAAGCTCCCCTTAAGTGCTGGAAGGCCGCAATGGGATCGCCCAGGAGCATTCTCTTCTCCAAGCTGAACAAGCCCAGCTCCCTCAACCTTTCTTCATAGGAGATGTGCTCCAGCCCTCTGATCATCTTTGTGGCCTCCTCTGGACCCTCTCTAACAGCTCCGCATCCTTCCCGTGCTGGGGGCCCCAAACCTGGATGCAGTACTCCAGATGGGGCCTTATGAGGGCAGAATAGAGAGACAATTCCCTCCCTCTCCCTGCTGGCCACTCCTCTTCTGATGCAGCCCAGGATACAGTTGGCCTTCAGGGCTGCAAGTGCACACTGCTGGCTCATGTCCAACTTCTCTTCCACCAGGACCTCCAAGTCCTTCTCTGTAGAGCTGTTCCCAATGTGTTGTTCTTACAATCTGTACATATACCTGAGGTTGCCCTGACCCAAGGTGCAACACCATGCACTTAGACTTGTTGAACCTCCTTTGGTTCTCGCGGGCCCAGTTTTCAAGCTTGTCCAGGTCTCTGTGGATAGCATTCCTAGCATACTGTGCTATTTCCCCAGGGTACTCTCTCAGCCTCCAACAGCTCACAGCTCAGAGGCTGAGCTGAGAGGTGGAGCAGCGCTAAATGGTTTGTTTCTCTTCTACAACTGATCCATCTGTCCTGGGAATCCCTGAAGAACCCTGCTGGAATGAGTGCCACAAGCTTAGCTTGAAAACTTTTACTTGTCCCTTTACCTGTCCCTTTACTGCTGCATGGTGTTTCTAATATTTTGACCTATTTTATTCTTTCTATCCCCAATCCATACAGAGACTACTCTTCTTAGCCCATGGTTACTTAGTTTTCCTGAGAACTTTTGATGACTGAGCTGGCCAGGAACCTGTTGAAGTCCTAGTGAGCTCTCCTGATGTGTTTTCTGACTGATTCAGCATTTTGTGGGGCAGGGCTCCTTTCACAAAGTCCATACCAACTCTTCCCAGACACACGAAAACTGTTAACACATCTTCTGCTTTGTTGTACAGTATGTAGGTATTTTCATCAGAAAATCTATTTGCCTTTTTGATCTAGATCTCCCATACTATTGTACTTAAAAATAAAATAAAAGGAAAAACCCACCATGATATTTTTGCCACCTTCCCATCCAGAAGCTCATTAAGGAACTGTGTTGGACGGTATCATAATGCAGTTCCCAGCTCCCAGAAGAAAGACTTCACTGTGTTAGGAATAGAAAAGAAATGTCAGTCTTCTGTATCCTGTCTGCTGTAGGAAGAAGCTGAATATGTAGATCAATTTTTAAAATAGAAAGATAAGAAAGAAAAGTGAACTGAGCATAGTAGTGTGTACCAAGCTACTGTGGCACGGTAGCATTTGTAAAGGGCCTCTTTCAGGAGTGAGCTGCACTGCTTTTGATTTTTATACACGTAGGCCGTGATTAGAGTCCTTGTACTGCTTTCAAGAGCTGCAGAATAAAAGGGGACCTAGAGTCAAACCCACAACAACTGATGGGCTGGATTTACATGTGTGCTGCATAGCAGCAGCCTCCTGCAGACGGTGCTGCCTTGCAGACAGCTGTGTGGAGCAACCCAAAGCAGAGCCAAGGGCTCAGGGAACAATTAAGCCATGTGGTCGATCAGTGGTCAAGCTTGCTCCCTGGCCTTGTTTTACTTAGGAGTATAGAGGCACTCAGTGTGATCCTTCTAATGAGCGGGAACAGCTTGTAAAAGGATAAGAGAAACAGAATGATTTCTGAGTAAATAATCTGATCTAGGGCACGATGTAAACCACTAGCAGAGGCACTTTTGTGCAGCCTGAAATCATTAATGTTATGTAAGAATTGAAAGCCTTCACAAAGGGCTGGTGTGCTTATATCAGGACATGGTTCATGCCCTTGCTGACGTAGAGCATCCTCTTACTCCTGGAGCTGTGGCCACTTGAGAAGCTCACTCTGAGTAAATTGTATTTATGCTGTAATATTTTGGTGTGAACTGAGCTGAAAAGGGCTCTTTTGATGAGCTCTTTAATGGAAAAGCAGACAAATCTCAATTTTGAATAGAATGACTGCACAGATATTTTTGAACGGACTTTGTGCTATAGAATTATATCTGAAATTTAACCTAAGTAAAAACAAAATGATGATGATTGTGGGTGTTTCTGCTTAATCCATTGGCCTAAAAAGCAGATACTGCTTTTGGTGGCTGAGAGCTGCAGCCATGAGCGGTGCAGAGGAGGCAGGAGGAGGGGGGTGAGTGCCTTTCAGGTCAGCGCTCCAGATGCTGCAATAAGTGGTTGCTAATGTTCATTGCTTTTCAGGCTGAGCTTTCTTTGCATAGGATTTTTTTTTTATTATTATTATTCCTGAAGGTTAATTAAAGGAGATGTTTTCATAATACAGTTCCTAGTCCTGATACAAAATCTTTGCTGTTCTTAGTCTAAATGGTAAGCATTAGCTGCTTAATACCAGCAAATTTGACCATAAAGCATAGCTTCCAAAAGCATAGCAGAGATGCCTCGTTAATCAAATGAACTATTTCACAGAGATATAAAAGCACATGATTGACAAGTAGTGTGCAGTCAAGGGAAATATTATCCTGGGAGCTTTCAGCATGTGACACTGAGTGCTGTACCGTGCAAAGTTCAACTAACAGAAATAATGGGCTTCATTAGAAGAGCCCGGAGTACAGTGATCCTTCACTGATGAAAAAATTGCTCAAAGCTAGTGAGAACAAATGGTGATTAGTTTGCTTATTTCCCAGTACCAAAACATTTTGTCTTTTAGGCCTCAGAGTGATGTGCCATGAACATAAGAGAAAGAAGACATTAGGTTAATAAAGCTGTGGTTTGCACCGCCTAGGACATCTCTCTTGGACTTTGCCCTCTCTCCCTCCTCCCTTGCAGGAGACCTGCCCTCCAGCCCATGCTCCTGATGCCTACTGGCACATTGCTCCACGGCTCTGTGCAAAAGTGGCCAAAGCATCTCTCACCCAACAGGATGCCGCTTGTGGTCCCAGGGCAGAAGTGATGTGGTGCAGCAGCAGAGCAGGGAACCAAGCTGTAGAAAGGTGCTGCCTGATGATTAGAAATCAGCACTCTTTTAGTAGTTGTCAAAGTTACCATTTGCATGCAGTTTTAATTTCCTCAGCATCTCAATAACTGGCAATTTTTGTCTCTTCCATATAAATGGCAAACCTTTTTTGAGACCTCTAAGTATGCCAAGGGGTTTTCTTAATAGGCGCTTGCAATCCTTTCCTAATATACATTAAATGAAAGCTGTGTAAACCAAAAGGAATGTGGCCTGATAGGGTACATAGGACAGTGTTCATTTCAATGTAATTTTCAATCAATGGAATTACACTTTCATTTCAGGTAGACAGAGAAGCTGTTATGTTGGATAGCAACAAACTTAAGTAACTGGAAACTGAAAATGCTCTTCTGTAGATTCAGACACCGTCAAGAGACAGGCTGAGATAATTTTCATGAATATTATTCCCTTTTAAGTCAGCTACAGTGGTTAGCTGCAAAGTTCCTCCTGGGTACTTTGATTTCATTTGTTTCAGAACACAAATCAGGTATATTTAGCTAATCCTCTAAAATTCAGCTGTATTATCTTCTTTCATTAGCCTCTCTAAAATGCATTTTTACTGTTATATTTTGAAAGAGGATTAATTTTTCCTAATATAAATCACAATAGTCTCTTTAGTTATGGTACGTCTTAAGGTTTTCACAGTTTAAACTATTTAAAGGTTGATCTGCGTTGCCTAAATTATTCTATTAGAACTGTTGAGAGAGTAAGAGTGACATTGGGATTATCCTCCTGTCTGATGTGTCGGATACAGATCTTGTTCAAGACTTGATTCTTTCTCAGTTACTGTCCAACACCCTAACCAGTCCTTTCTTGCTCCTAAAAATTAGAGAATAGCTAGTGACGTGTAAAATAATAGGAAATGATTAAATTGTTATAAAATTTAATTTGCGGAAAAAAAAAAAGCCAACTGCAGATGGACTGTTTGTATGTCCCTGATAACTGGAAATGTTAGTGAGCCCTATTCTGCCAGCTAAGAATCTGAGAATCAGCTGACACGAGTGTATCTGAAATCCTTAGATGTCCTTGTTCCATGCAGCCATTCTGCTACAGACATTCATCTACTATTTTTTTTCCATTGAATTTGAAATACAATATGCACTTTTGCTTCCAGAAAAGACTCTTACAATGCCTCTGCAGCAGCTAATCTCTTTGTAAAATGCAATTGGCGTTGATCTGCAAAACTCTCAGCAGAGGTTTCCTGTCTTGCACACTTGCCTTGTTTATTCTGAATCCCAGTTTCCACTGAGAATGCACTACAGAGGCTTGACACAGAGAAAAAGCAAGGGGACTAATAAGCCAGTGCTGCTTGGGGCAAAATAAGGACATGCATGTTTTTCTTCAGATGGAAATTTTAAAGACATTGCAAGTGGCTTATATATAATTCCTTGGATTTATTTTAAAAAAAAAAAGTGGTTTAAATAGGTGGGTGGGACTGCAGTAAGAATGAGGAATCTAGTCACAGTTTTGCTACAGATTTTCTGGATCATCTTTTAATAATCACGTCAGGACTTTCAGACAGGGCTAGGAATTTTGAGTGTCCCATTTAAAAGTCTTATTTGCTTTAGGTGGGAACACAAATTGGTTCATTTGAAACAAGCCCAGCACATCTTAGCTAGGCCTTTGGTGTCAGAAGTTATTTTTAGAAATTCCTTTTTTCTCATTTATTTATCCCCTTAATGAACACAGCAATGTTAATAATGTAAAGCTTTTTGCATCTCTTTAATGGGCATTTAACTCTGATTCATCTGAAATTGCCAAAAAGCTGAGAAAGCTAGAAGTCAGGTGTGCTCTCCTTTGAGATACAGCCAAAGTTTTCCACATGAATTTGTTTTTTGAACACATCCATATTTCTCACTGGTTCACAGTGCATTGATAGTGGAGGCAGATGTATCTTAAGGACAGCTTTTCAGTGTGCCAACTGGATGCCCCTCAAATGAGATTGCTCATGACTACCCATGTGACTACACTTTGCTAGCAGGGGCAGTGGAAAAGAGCATCACAAACCTTCATCCCACATGATATGCTTGGCCAGTGCTGAGCATCCAAAAACATGAATACAGAGGACAGAAAAAGGTATGCAACCACACCTGTGACTCCGCCAGCCTCACATTCCTACCAGCTCTTGAAGGGAAATGATTCACTTCCAAATGTGCCAGCACGGCTGTGACAACTGGGGTCAGGGCAGAATAACAGTACGAAGGCTCATCCAAAAGTAATGCCTCTTATTCTGTTATGTTGGCCCACGACGTCAGAGGTGGATGTCGGTGGTATGGCAGCAGAGGCTGAACCTTCCCGCCAATATTCCATTCCATGTTGTTGCCGTGTGACAGACAGCAGCAGAGGGGCACCCTGACACAATGGCATCTGACCTGGGAGTGTGGATGGAGCAAAGGTGTGGAACTGAATTCCTCCATGTGGAAAAAATGGCAAGTCTGCCCTGGCTGTCAGGCCTTCCAGCGGTGGAATTCAGATTCCTGTCTGAAGCAACATGTGTGAGTGTGTTTGTGAGGAAATGTAAAATTGGACACCAATTCATTTTGTCTCCACCATACAAGCAGACACTTGAGTAAGACATGAGGAAAAAGGAGCTGTATTTACAGTACGGTGTTTTATCATTATATAAAGCAATGAATTAGAACAATTGAGTTATCTAATTGTATTTGAGGGATTTTTTTTTTTTGCAATGTGACAAGCCGAAAACAGAAAGGAGGTGATGTGCATTAATACACTTAAAATGTATCTTACAAAAGACAGTAACAACTTATTTAAATGCTTTTTTGCAGCTCTTGATATTTTTAGACATGATCAATTTTAGATAGTTTTGAGTAGCACTCAAGCAAAACTGAGTTTTGCTTTAATAAAAGATATAAAATAATATATAAATAAAGAATTATTTCACAGCTTTTGGTATATTAATCATATATTTTTATTTAATGTATAAAAACAATATATAATATTTAAAGAAATATCACAGTACTAATTCCCTTCTAGTAAGCAAGCAGTGGCAGAGTTGTATGTTTCACTAATTCAACATTCAGCACAGTTTAATCTTCTAATTTTAGTATTTTTCCCATTGTCTCTCTCTTTCTAGACATATATTTTTGCGTAGATGTAATGTATAATGGTCTGTATATATATAATGGTGTGTAATATACAATGGTGCTGCATATATGTCAACAAAGGCAAGGTCAAACTAGTGTGACTTACAAATAAAAGCAGTTTGTGGTTATCTGTAGGAGTATGTTCCACGCTCTGGATTCATCCTTAACTTCTCTCCCAAGAAGACTATTGCATCTTTGTCTTTGCAGTGGAGAATTTCACTGCATTTGAGGAACAGGTTTATATAGGTATATTCCTCACCTTAGGGTAATGGCGACTTCAGATGTAGTTTAGATCCAAGCTACCGAGTGCTTTCTAGATAAGGACAGAAATCTTGCCTCTGAGTCTTTTTTTCCTGGGAAGTCAGCGTAGAAATTGGAGGGCAGGTACATCAGCCTCATGGTAACCAAGTTGAATTAGATTGATGCAACTCTGAGTGTTACACAAAGCTTTTTACAGGCTCAGAATACCATCTGCAGGTAAGCACAAGAGGCTGTACCAAAGGGACGTGTGAGAGCAGAGTAAAATAGCCACCGATAGGGAATGGTGTCCCCTACTTTTAGGGCACAGAGCATGCTGGTTGCCTGCATGCTGCCCTCTTAAATCTGTGCCATTTCCTCATGGCTACATGGAGAGCCACAAGGATCAAACTCTTCATGTCAGCTTTAGAAGTGAGGAGCCTGGAGCTTGATGCTCTCTTCGATCACAAATCTTCTGTGTATCCCTTGGAAGGTATTAAGTCGCTGCAACACACCCCCATGTTCCTATTAACTCCTTTAGTTTGTTATCTTCCATAACTTGTCAACCATAGCTAATGATGTAATAGATGCCAGGAGAAAACGAATGTCAATCCTAAGCCCACGAAAGAGAATCATTAATCCATCAGACCCACTGAAATGTGTCTCAATACTCTGCTCTGAATCCATGTTAAACAAGTCTCAGGAAATCTCCTGTAGCTGGGTAAACATGAAAATTAAGAAGATTTTTATAATTCAGAAATCTAAGACCATAGAGAATATTTCTATTTATTCATTTTGTGTTTTAAAGTTTGTGGAATAATTGCATGTTGGAGGAAAAGGACAGGGGGAAGGTGGGATATAGATTTTTTGTGTGTGTTTTAATGTAACTTCAACTCTGACAGACCCATGGAACACTTTGCTCTGAAAGCAACCAAAATGGTTAAGGAGCAAACTCTAGGAGATCTTTGTCAGAATAGCTGTTATTTCCCATTACCTTGCAATGTGTGACTGAGAGTGGAGGCAAGAGTGCGCTGGTTGAATCTAGAGGAAAACAAAACTGTCACAGTAGACAAACAACGACATAAATATATGATAATAAATAATTGTTAACAAATAACAATTAATAACTGACTAGTTAGTTAAAATGCAGATGCATTATGTGACCTAAGATGGCTCAAAGTAGTTACCGTAATTAACAAAAATTTGTTTCCTTTTACTTTGCTAGTTTATGTACAGTGCACACATTTGTGTCAATCAAGGTAGTAAAAAGCCACACATCTGACACAAATGCCATTATGGAGCAAAGATTTTTATGTTTGATTTTTTAAGACACTCTACAACAGCTATTTCTGTTTTTTTTTTTTTTTTTCTTTCCTAGGAAAGATAATATATACCTTTATTTATTCTTACAGGTTAGAACAGAATGCAAACTAAAGCAAAGATGATAAGTGTTATGTTGTGCTTGTTAAAATCTGCTGGACTACAGTGTAAACAGGAATAACAAAATGCTTGCATCTTTTTTTTTAATCTTCTACAAGGAACTGCAATTGGCAGGGATTGTTTACTGCACTTTTTAGCAGTCTTTGGAGAGCTTATAGGGAACAGTGATGTTTCAGGGTACTGACTGAAAATAATACAGGGTTTCACTTGCCTAATAATTTGTATCCTTGGTTTTTCTAGTTCTTCTCCTTATAATTTGCACAGCATGGTAGGTTTTGAGACCTCAATTACAACAGCAATTCCAGTAACAGCTTAGTCTCTTTGACTGGACATAATGCTGAAAAAGGGAAACCTATTTTTCCCTTCAACCTGAAGAAAGCTAACGTTCTTCTTAGAAACTAAATGTACACAACATATGTTTTAATTTGAGATAGATGCAGCCCAGTCCATTGCAATATTTAGACATTTGCATGTATTAAGATCTATATTTACAAATATTTATGTATCACATTAATAAAGGAGAAGGCATTTTCCAGGATTATCAGTCTGTGATTCTTGACAATGGAAGTCATAGCATGGCAGTAAACATGAGCATGGACCAGCTTCAGTCCTGCCAGCCTTCCCTTCCCTTCCCTTCCCTTCCCTTCCCTTCCCTTCCCTTCCCTTCCCTTCCCTNCAGACTGAACAGCCCCAGATCCCTCAGCCTCTCCTGGTATGACAGATGCTCCAAACTGTTAAGAAACTTTGTGGCCCTCTGTTGAGTTCATTTTTGTGTGTCTGGGTCTCTCCTGTACTGCTGAAATTCCTTGTAGTAGTATTACTAAATATCATAGAACCCTTCCCTTCCCCTTCCTTCCCTTCCCCTCCCTTCCCTTCCCTTCCCTTTTGTATTTCTACACAGATCATGAAAGGAGTTAATAGCAGTTACTCAAAGAAAAAAGGCATAACCCTCTCTTTCCCCTGGAAATTCAGAGTAAATCAAAACTAATGAATAATAATTAAAAAAAAAAAAAACATGGTTATTTAGTTTAATTCGCTTCATTTCTGGTGGAAGATGAATTCTGGAAATCTCATCTCAATATGGCCCCTTTTCACTGAGTAGAGTGGAAGTGGAGAATCTGTCGTGTGACGAATACCTAGCAAGCCTTATTTGTCAACCTGTTGACATGCATCTTTGTGTTTGTTTGTTGACAAAACAAAAAATAAAAAGAATGTGACTGCTGACAGCAGTAAATCTTCAAACGTTCAGTTACAGAATCCACATTCCTTGGATAGTGGCTGTTCCAAAGGTGCTATTTGCCCTGGAGGTAACTGTCACAAAATCTGAGGCTGTGATGATTACTGATTACGTGCTTGCTCATAACTAGCCATTGTTGAATGGTGAGGGAATGTCGTGCTCTTAGGTACACCAAGAAAAGTTCAGCATCTGTTTAGAAGGACTGCATTGCAATAGGCCGTCTTGTAGTAAATTGTTGCATATATAGCATTTACAGTTGGCAAAGGATCATAGAATCATAGAATGGCCTGGGTTGGAAGGGACCCCAAGGATCATTAGGTTCCAACCCCCCAGCTGCAGGCAGAGCCACCAACCTCCAGATCGGGTACTAGATCAGGTTGCCCAGGATCCCATCCAACCTGGCCTTGAACACCTCCAGGGGTGGGACATCCACAACCTCTCTGGGCAGCCTGTGCCAGCACCTCACCACTCTCTCAGTAAAGAACTTTCCCCTGACATCTAATCTAAACCTTTCCTCCTTCAGCTTAAAACCATTCCCGCTTGTCCTATCACTGTCTACCCTTTTGAAAAGTTGATTTCCCTCCTGTTTATAACCTCCTTTTAAATACTGGAGGGCCGCAATGAGGTCTCCCCCTAGCCTTCTCTTCACCATGCTGAACAAGCCCAGCTCCCTCAGTCTGTCCTCATAGGGGAGGTGCTCCAGCCCTCTGATCATCTTTGTGGCCCTCCTCTGGATCCTTTCCAAAAGGGTGCAAGCTACTGTTAGTATTTATGGAGTAGAGGTGAAAATTCTACCAATCATAAGCAGTTTGGCAAGCACAGACTAAGTGAGGACTTTCTATCTACGTATATTCAAAAGAAGGTGTGTGTATCAGTGAGATTCTGCCTCTGAACTAAGATACGCAGCTTAAAATGCCAGTAGAATCACTTCCAGCATACATTTACCAAAGGTGATCTTTACCTTTGCATTTGAATTTGCAAAGCCCAAAATCGATTGTTTACATCATCATTTACACAAGACAGCCACTTGTTACGATTGGGTCAGAATAATCTCAAAACATCCTTGAAGGTAGAGCATACACAGCATGCCAGTACTCATCAAATGATACCATTTATTTTTGCCATCTTTGGTTAGTTAGAGCCAGTAGTGATTTTTTAATGTGCTTTCAGAGAATAAAACTGTCAAGATTTCCAGAGACCAACATTAAGGGCCAGTGAAACTCGTGGTGTTCCTGGAAAGACATGTTTAATGCTGCACCTTGGAGAGTGCCGTCTACTGACACACTTTCCTCTCAATTATACTTGCCCTGCAAAAGAGAGACAATCTCACAGTGATTTTTAATTCTTGCGCTTCCAAAAATGTTTTAAAACAGTCTGTCAGACTCAATCGTTCCTATGCAGTGCACTCTTTTTTTTTTTCAAGCCATCTTCAGACCTTTTGGCTTATCTCTTCTGCAGGAAATTTTATAATCAAATTCCTAATATGCATGACTAATCTATTATTAAATAGGCAATTATCAAATTACAAATTATAAAATGATTGTATTATGTTCCATTAGTGGTTTCTAATGGAAATAAAAGCTAGAACATACAGCCGATGAAGGTCAGTTAACATACTGAGTATGACAATTAAAACCATAATCAATAGGCAACCATTGCC
Organism: Penelope pileata; assembly: GCA_013396635.1. Taxonomy (NCBI): domain Eukaryota; kingdom Metazoa; phylum Chordata; class Aves; order Galliformes; family Cracidae; genus Penelope; species Penelope pileata. The sequence goes on from WBMW01002665.1 coordinate 1,908,443, forward strand.
AGTTGCAGTTTGCAGTTCTCTACTGATGAGCTCTACATGTCCGTGCAATATTCCAAATTGATTTTTCACTTTTTTTGCACCAAATAGGCCACTAGAATATTCCATGCACACTGATTTTTTACAAAGCTGGTTTTGCCACCATTTCAATTTTATTTCCAACAAAGTATTCAGTGTTTCATGGAAGCTGGGAGATCTCTTTGGTTTATGAAATTTCTGTTCAGCATATTCACTGGCTTGGCAACAGTGTAATTATCCGCGTTGTCCTCTACTTTTCATGTGTGTTTATACCTATCAGTAAGGAGTATCTATCATTTCGGTATCAAGCTAGCTGAATCAAAAGCCTTCTGGGACTGCCATACAGCAATACAAATTATCTTTAAGATAAGAAAGCCTTTTAATTCCATGAGTTTTTGTGGTAACAGAGTAAGGAATACAGCTAAAGACTTAAAACTTTTTAAGATACATAGGGTTACCACACCAACATTATAAAGAAGTGCATTATTACTGATATTAGGAAAAAATATTGATTATGATAAAAGCAAAAAATAGTTTTTCAAAACTTGGAAAGTCTTTCTCAGCTATGTGTTGCTCTGTGACTCCGTGCCAACAAGATGATATACATGTTTAAGGCTTGTTCTTCTAGATGTGATATGGTGGAGTAGGTTATTTTTGGTGCATAGAAGCCCCCAAACACTTCTAAGTTCAGTGAACTTCGAATATATCATGCTATTACAGAAGAGGATGCCAATAAGTTATTCACATGCTTTGCAGAATTACTTGATGTGACTTACAAGACCCACGGACAAAACCTGTACTTTGACCTGACAGTTCAACCCTTAACCCTGAAAGTACATCACATATGCATTTGCACAGCATAAGAAGACACTTGCATTGTTGTATCTTTAAGTGGGTAACAAAGAGTAAATCATTGTGAGAGTGATTTAATGACACAGGAAGAATAAAAGTCATGTTTGAACCCGATATTTAAAAGTAATGTTTCTAAAAATGTGTACAAAGAAAATGATCAATTCAGCTCAATGCATCTTAACAGCAGATACATTTGGGTTGTTAATTAAATATGTATGATTCTTTACATCACAAGACATCCTCAAGGATACTTGCAGTCGTTTGATCTAAGACAAGCAGAGTCAATTTTGGTGGTCTACAATCCTGCTGTAAAACGATAAAGGACAAGTTGCATGTTGCTTTACTTGGTTCCCTTGAGGAGACTGGCTTAATGGAAAATGTGTTCCTGTTGGAAGAAAGCAAAAATGAAATGCAAACAGGGAATAAATGTACAGGTCATTAGTATTTGGTTCCTTGTAGAGCTCTGTGAGCAACTTTCAGTAAGTGTCCGCCTCTCACACGTCTTCGCTGTTTGGGATGAATTAATCTGAAAAGACTTCGTTTTCTCCCTCTTAAATAACACTGAGTAACTCTTCTCATTTCTCAAGAGTTTTTCAGTTGAAGTTTTGCAAAATTCTGTGGAGTCTGAGGTTTTTTGTTTTTGCTGAACTTGTGGATCCGCTAAGTTAGGTGTGCAAATGTACAGCCAGTGCTGGGCAGAATGAAGACAGCCCTAAGAGTGACGCTGCAGAGACACCCACAGCAACATGCTTATGAGTGATGAATTTGGAGGGCTGAAGCTTTTCACCTGCTTTCAGTGTTGCCTGCTGCACTGATGCCTTATGGGTGTCTCACTGCTTTGCTAGCCCTAGGATGGCAATGTTGACCAGAGATGACTTCACTCGCCCTTTGGCAGAGGATAAGGACAATGCCATTTGCTTTGGAGCATCTCTGCAGAAGTCCTCAGGACTGGGGGGCTCAACCTGCCACTTGAGGTCTTGAGGTCCTGGCCATTCAGAGGTCTTGTCAAACACGACTTCACCTTACACATGATGTGAAGAGCACTCCCATGCTTTTTCTGAACAGAGATCTCTGTGAGGCCTTTGTACACCTCCTTGTTAAACTAGAGATGAAGCAGTGTGAGAATCTGTGCTGCAGCACAATGTGGCTGTAGACCCCTCCTATTTCGGAAGAAAGCATGAAAAAGCAAGGTAGCAACCAATTATGTATTGCCAGATCTTTGTGAGTGTTCTGAGGGGGACAGTATTCTGGGCACAAGTGAATTTGGGCAGCTGAAGTATTTTGGCCTAAATTTGTCCCTGCACTTTCAGAACTGATATTGTTCACTTTGAAATTGCTGTGTGCTGCTGCTGATGTGCACGGTTGAGCAGCTACTCCCTCTCAAGACAAAGGAGGCTGCACTTCAGGACGGGTTGAAGTGATTTCTGATTGTAAAGCATTTTAGGGTCCTTCAGTCTGAAAGGCATTCTTGCCACTTCTGCAGCTGCTGGTCTAAAGGGAATAGACGAGAAGTTCCCTGGAGCTAGTACAGATGAAACTTGACTTAAAAAAGAACTTTTGGATAGTTTCCATTCTTCTTCATTTTAATCTGTAGAATATAATAGCTGGGGTTTATACATGAGTCTCTTTAGGGCATGCTCCCAGTGTAATTAGTGACAAAACCTGACTTTAATTAATGAGTAGGATAAGGCTTTAGGGATGGTCATGCAGCAAAATTTCTCAGCCTAATGAGTTGATTTCCATCGAACCGGCTATAAATATAATGTAATTAATAATGAATTAGTTCATTGTAAGGATACCAATAGACACTAGAAACGAGCAGATGTAACATAGGTGGCTCTGAAAGTAATGCCTCCTATTTATGGAAACTACAACAGATACAGAGAGCACAATAATGCTATGTGGTTGAGCAAAATCTCAGCTACAAAACACTCTTTTTGAACACAGTCAACACCATCAGCTGTGCATTTTTGCCAGCAATGAACAAGAGCCTGCATGCTGTGCTCAGAAAAGTCTGTACCATTAGAGGTGACCACTGCCATTGTCACCACTGCTGAAACGCACCACCACTGCCTCACTATGCTCACATCCACTGTTTGGTCTCCATCAACATTCAGCAAGCATCGATGAATGTCAGTGGGTGCCATTTTTTCCACATGGAGGAATTCACCTCCACCCTTTTGCTCTATCCGCACTCCCATGTCAGACGCCATTGTGTCAAGAGTGCCCCTCTGCTGCCATCTGTCACACGGCAACAAAATGGAACGGAATATTGGTGGGAAGGTTCAGCCTCTACTGCCATCCCACCAACATCTGCCTCTGACGTCGTGGGCCAACATAATGAAATAGGAGGCATCACATTGGAGCAGCCTTTGTATTTTTTCACCTCAGAGGCAAGTATGAAGGGTTATTTCCCCTGTAACTTCCTTAATGATGTTGGAAGAATTTGCAATGAGCAACGTGGCTGTGTCTTGGACAGACGTCAGCAGAAAATGATGGCTTCAGCTGTAGTTAAGGCAACAGCCATGCAAGTGGAGCGCCTGGTCACTCCTTTTACAGAGGAAACAGTTGAAGGGTACTAACAAAGCAAAAGCAAGCACTGTCTTTTTGATCTTGAAAATTATTCCTACATAGATAAAGGGTAAGTTAATGAAAAAGACATCCACAGCAGCAGTGATATTAACAAAACCCAATGACCAACAGTAATTGTGTGATGAGGAGGCTTGAGATGAACCCAAGCAGATAATTTCAACCTCCCAGTGCCTTGCATACTCCATCCCTCCTCACTGGGGAAGGGATAGCTGAAATGCTACACTGCCACTGGCTGTGTTCCCTTTTGGAAATTTAATATCCATAATGCAGTGCCAGTTCTTTCATATTTATTGTGGAGGCTGTGGGTTTTTTTGTCTTATTTTCTTGTTTTATGGACTACCTTCTTCCTATCACATTCAGGAGTCTGCAGGAGACATCATCATTCACATCTAGACTGATGATTAAGACCAAAAGGAACCCTAAAATAATTGAATGAAAAAAATTAAAAATTGCCATTTTGATTCTTATAAATATCCTGTGAGCAGTGGCCAATCCTTATTCACTGTGTTTTCCCTTGTTTGAAAAGCTCAAATCTTGGGAAGTTCAGAGGACTGGAGCTTCTTATTCCAAACACACAAATGAAAAATCTTTTATTTTCCTTTTACATTGCTTCATGAACTCTCTAGTAACAGATGAGGGAGGATTTGTACCATTTGCCCTTAGGAACATTGTTTCCAGATTAGCTACAAAGTAAAGTTACCTTCCATATGTGCAGACATACAGGTGTTTGCATATAAATTTACTTTTACTGGAATCACCAGCTAGTGCTGAACTATCACACCGCAACACATCTGTTGGAATATTGTCCAGCGATGCTCTCTTGAGCATTTCTTCATTAGAAGTCTCAAAAGAAATGTCCTTAAAATTGCATACCTATATTGATATGTCAACAAAATCCAGATATTTGAGCCCATATACTTGTTCCTCATGTGGAAAGCACTGATTATTTGAACTACAAAAATATCTCAGCTTCAGGTAATTCCACTTAAAAGGGAAAGCGACTAACATTCATGATGATCCAATCACATTCATTCACATTCATTCAGATGTTTGAAAAATGATCTCACTATCTAATATCTCAGCATGCTTGTTCCAAAATGCTTATCATGAAAATGTATCTTTTTCTAGGCATTTTTGGAGAAAAGAAGTGTGTTTGATTTTTCATACATGGCTTCCATTGAAATCAAAGCTGAGCTTGCAGTTTGCCTCAAAAAAAAATTGTCGAAGAAAACACACAAAAATTTAGAATGGTTAAAAATATGTTTTCAGATATGGAGGTCCAGATAAATTCCCTGGATTCCAGCAGTTATTATCTACCGAGAAGAATAAGTAAGACAAATAGGCTGATTTTCATGTATGTATTCAGATTCAAGGAAGAAGAAAAGACGTCCATCCAAGGCTCTGTATTTCTACTATCATTAACCACACATTCTCACAGCATTAAATTGTAACTTCAACAGGAATTAATCTAACCAGTCAGCTACCTACAGGGAGTCCTGTGGGACAGATTAAAAAAGTAAAATAAGTACCTGTGCATACTCTGGTAAACAGTAAATCTACATTTCCTATCAGCATGGTGCTCATGCTTCTAGCCTACATGAAGGACAAAGCGCTCAGCCGATCTTACAAACTCATTATGATGCAAGATTGAGCATTTCCTGTCCTGATTATTTTGTTAAGTGTTATTTTGTGATGTTGTAAAGTGGCCAGTGCTATTTTGGGTGGCAAAGAGAACTTTCTGCTTTGGAAGGAAAAAGAGCCTGGCTGACCATGCTAATAGTATCTGGTCAAAGATGAGATATGTATGGACTAAATTTTTGGGTCATGGAGGAAACACATACAGAAAAGAAGAGGTTTAGTAGAGGACTTCTTCAAGACATCAGACATGGATGCGTACAAGTAATGGGTTGCATTTCCTGTGTAACTTTTTGCCTGTGTGTCCTTCAGGTATCATATAGTGTAGTGAATGTATTCATAAAAACATATATATTAATACAAGTGAAATATTTACCTAATCAAAATATAGTAATAATCCGAGGGGTAAAGTACCATGCATCTAGAACTAATGAGTGCTGAATGCTGCAGTAGGAGGATACAAATGTCATGAACATTCACCTATGCAGCATTGCACTTTGGGGGAAAACTCTACCTGACCACAGACAGCGACAAATAAATGCCCAATGCACCAACACTGTCAATGTTTTGTGCAGCTACAAATATAACCTCACATTCTTCAGTTGTTTTGTTTCTGAGTTTGGCACACTGAGATATGTCAGGGAAATGCATCCTTAGACTACAGTGCAACAAAAATGCAAAAGTAAAGATTTGATTTTTCATTCTGGTCACAATGTTTCTGAAGTCAAAAACATTTATAAATAAGCCTCTTAGTCTGAAAAGGAAATAGATGCAGTTATGAAATAATTATTACAGCTATAGTAAAAGTCCTGAGCCTTATGAAGGAATTCTTCAAAGACTCTATATTAACAAAGGAAAAATAATCTTTTCATATATTTTTCCTTGCTTTTATAAGTTTTATGAGAAACTGATAGGTTTTTGCTATGGCAAGCAGCTCTTTGGATGTTAATTCTCTCCTCATCTGTCTCCCCAAGCCCCTCAGACATTAATTAAACTTTTATAGCCATTCAAACTAACATCTAAACATTCCAACTCGAAGCGGCTTAAGTACAGCCTCAGGCTATATCTGGCCCAAATCCACCAGAATGGCTCTATGCCTAATCTTCTGTTCCAGCTATTGACTGTTCTTGACCCCTTTTTCCTTTACTTTTATCATTATTATCTTAAGTGGGCTTATTCTGTCCCTGTCCAGCTTTGTCCACTGGCATAACTGATTACTACTTTTTGTGTACCCCACTTTCCTATGGCCATCTAGTATTCTTCACAAAAACACACTTTCAGATACATGAAGTAGCTTGATGGTTTGACTTTATCAAAGTTACACAATGGGTGACTGTAGCTATTTGAGCTTGTGCTTCCAGATGGCATGTGATCAATAGATGGGATGTGACTCATAACTAACTGGATATTTGGCCTTTGAAGGAAGATGATATGGCTCCTTAGAAAGTGTTCCAGACCCTATTGTTTTGAAGGGAACAACGTGTGAGTATTGGGTGAGGAATGGATGCAAACCATCAAAACTGAAGAACATCTGAGCTGATGTTTGCTATTTGAGCCCTGTTTGTCGTTACCTCTCACTACATCTTATACTTCTTTACGCACCGTGGCCTGTACAGATTCCTTGGCTGCCATTAGCATCAGTGGTGTTTGTAGAGTGACCCACCTGCTTTTGGGTAAGGCAACTGTTTACGTACCGCTGACTGTGAGAACTAGATCTTTGCTGCATACTTTGGACCTTAGATAAGGAACACATGCCTGGATACTCTGTAGACAGGTAAAATTACATCAACTGTGTTGTACACAGGCATGGATTTCTACCTACACATGGCAGTTGCATGAAAAATGCTCTTTAATGGAGAATGGAGAAAATATTTTCTAGCACACCAAGGATCTCTCAACAATTTGGATAATGTTTACTAGACATATGGTTAGCCCTCATTTTTTTGCCAGTTGAACATCATGGAAATTTTCAGATTTAGTAACTCATTCACAAAAATATACAGCAATAAAAAAAATATTTCTCTCTGAGATAAAGCCTATTTTTGTTTGTAAGGAGCTTAGGTTTGTGATGGAAAGCATACCATTTCATATGAAAAGAAGACTCCAACTCTGGTCACCAATGGATTCCAAGTATAGAGAGAGGGTTGTGTTACGCTTGGGAGTCATTAGTCTGAGAGTGTTTGGGATTTTAGAGAGTATTAATGAAAGGATTTTTCCATGCACATTGCTTTATTTTTATCTGACTTTCTAATTCTTATTTTTGTGTGTGTCAGAAATGTCCCTTGTTCAGATGTTCCTCCGTGAAAAAAAAATTCTCTATTTTCCTTACTTGTCAAAGTGTTTCTCAAAGCGTAAAGTAATAGATGACAACATACATGATGCTAGATTTCTGAGGAGGACATAAGCTTTTAGCAATATTTAGCAGTTAGTGTTGGCAGTGGGATGTCAGGCAGCTGTACTACAAGGCCTGGCATCCCCAAAAGGCAGGATCAGATAGAGGCAGCAAGGGGGAAGCCGAACAATGTCAGAGTCTCTGTGCCTGAAGGCTCACCTGGCTTTGCTTCAACAGAAGGGAAAGTAAGATCTCAGCCAGAATTGCAACAACTATTTTTAAAGAAATGTTTAATTATTGTATCATTAAATCAAATTAAGCAAAGTCTTAGATGTTCAGCAGTTACGGGGGATTAAGAATATTGAACTAAAATCTGAAACCTGAATTCAGATGGCTCAGTTTGTCTCTGTCATTTTGAGAGAAGTTAAATCAGACCAGAAGTAACAAACACCTTGTAGTCCATACTACAAGAGTGAAACTTCGTTATAGTTTACAATGGTAATTACTATCTCTTTTCCAGTGTGTAACAGTGCAATCATTGCACTTCATTAATCACATTCTATAAAGAAGCAGTGCTATTTACTAATACTGGCTGGAAAACATTATCAGCTCCACTCTTCAGAGATCATTTTATCCCCAAATGCACTGTTACACTTTTTACTTCAAGCTCTTACCAAAGCAGGAAACTTCAGGTTTAATGTTTTGTAGTTGCATTACTGGATGTGTAGAGCAAACTCTTCAGTATTTTTAAAATACTCAGTATTGCAAACTGTTTATACCTAAAGCTAATGATTATGGTTATGTTTATTGCTCATTATACAAACAGCAAAACTTACAGAAATGAGGAGAGAGTGACTGCGTGAAATCAACTGGCCAAAAGACACTGTCAGCTCTGTTTAAAAAGCTTGTTACTGTATCCTATTTTCTAATCAAGAACAAGACATTAAATTCATACAGTAAATGTAGTGAAGCATAAAGAACTGATTATTTAGATCAATCTTCTCTTTAGAAGGGGAAGGAAGTCAAATGGTGTGTATCTACAAAACATAATTTTTATGAGGGTTGAGCATTAATCCTGGAACCTGCTATTTCGCAGTTTTGATATATTAAAAAAGCTGTTAGATAAGTGTGGCGGTTGCCAAAGCAAATTAATTAAGGAAGGAAATGATAATGTCTTACTTTTTTTTTCCCTGGTAAAATATCATGAAGTTTTAAAGCAAATGCTGAAGGAAAGATATTCCCCTGCCCCCTAATCCTCATACATTTTGGTGAAGATTAATGATGGAAGATCTAACAGAGCCTCATTTGGTACCATAAGAAATGGCATATATGTGAACATCCCTCTAGGAGCCATAGCTACAACTCCAGGATATTAATTTATGATTTATTCTAATATAGTTAAGGTTTCTTAGTGTTTCCTCCTGAATGTTACAAGGCTTTAAATATCAGATCTTGCAAAAACTATACAATAAATAAGATCAAGCTGTTCCTTGCACCAGAGAACTGGTATAGAAGATGTTTTTTCTCCCCTTTCTTCTGTCATCTTCATCCTGCTTAAAATACACAGTAAGAGCTTTGCCAATTGGGATGTAAAATGCCTTCTTGATTATAGCATATAATTAAAACTTCTCTTTCTGCTTTTTTTCCACACCAGTTTATAAAGGACCTACTTGAATTCGAAGCAAAAAAAGACATCTGGCTTCATGTCTTTGTGTAGGCTGAAGCTAGTTATATTCCTTTTTTCAATATATATTTGTACTGAGTCAAGCCTAAAATAATGAATACTCCTTACCCACTGGAATATATCCCTTCATGCTGAGAAGTGAAATAAATTCTGTTATGATCACTGAAAACGTGCCAGAACCATTGCGGTGCATCACTCTACTTTGGCCCATTATCAAACGTATTGCAATCCTATATAAAAAATGGCTCTTTGATATGAAAAAACTCAAACCCCCAAAGCCTTTTTTTTCCAACTCCTGCTTATGGCTTTAATTAAAAAATAAAACATATTAAGACTACTACTACTGAAATATGTTGTATGAGGCATTTTGTATTAAAATCCTACGTATTTTTCTAAAACATGCCAAAACTACCATTTCTGAACAGATGAAAACACTTTTCCTTGGCCAACATCATCACAGCACTTGCACATTGTCCTTAGTGAGAATCACAAGAGTGCTTTACAATAAAGCTCATTAAAAATTATCAGTATTTAAGACCTGTTAAAAGCAGCAGAAAACATATTTATTTGATGTAGTTGTAAACACAACATACTGGCTGGTTTTATAACAGTGGTAGAAAGTAAGTTTAAAAATCAAATGGTATAATTACAAAAATGCCTGAGGTCTTTAAATTTCAAGATCAAAACCAGGGCAAACAAAGCAGCTGTCTGGATCAGATGGCAAATGAAAGCCATAAAATGTGAGAGCTGATGAGGGACGCTGCAGTATAGCGGTCCTCACCACACAATGTGAAAGGAAGGACGGTGGGGTGTGTGGGAATCCCTCACCTGCCATTGTGCTGTGCCATTAATGGGGAAGCCTGCTGGGGTCCAAATGACCACCAAAAACCTGTGCAGAGGAAATCCAGCGCTGCCAGGAGGAACCCAGCAGTCTGGGACTGGAGTGATGACACACAAGTCTTTATTCCACTCTGTGAGAGGAGGAGAGCAAGGTACTGAATGGTCACAATTTTAAGCACCTCCTGGATTTTTAATAATTCCTCTGGCTCCTCTCTTGAAGGACATGTTAAGCGGAGATTGCCCCATGCAGTGTGCCTTTAAGTATCAGTGTCTCAAGCATGTGGCATTGTTACAGCTCCCAGCGGCTTTGGGCCTTCACCAGAGGTACTCCTCCTTCAGACCAGGGCACGGTGTATAAAAGCTGATACATTTCTAAGCAAGATTGGAAGTGACAGCTCTTTGCATGCCCATTACCCCACAGGTCTGACTGCTGTCTCCTGCAGTGACACTGACAGACCGTGTGTGGCAGAGTGGATAGAAAGCAGGGAAAGCACGATAGAGCCCTAGTACCAGTTTCACTACACAGGCACGTAGGTAGCTTTCCTCTGCAAATGATCAATGATTTCCTTTTAATCCATCACCGTGTTTTCAAAGAGCTCCTTTTCTGCTTGAAGAGTGACTATGAAAAACTGTCAGGTTTTGCTGAACAAATCCACTCCCTGTGTGTATCCAGTCACATCTGCTAACCACAGTGATGAAGCATTAGCTAGTTCTCAGCTGAAATATTCTGGCCTTCATCCAAAGTATTTTGATTTTCAACCTAAAAACAATAATGTTCAGTTCTGGTACGCAGTTTTTAAATAAGAAAGAAAACAATATTGTTGTTTTTCTAATGAAAGCTGTCCATTTTCTGTTCAGTCACAAACGCTTTTTTTTTTTGTCAGGAGGTGGTTTCTGTAGAAAATATTATGAAGATTATCAGATATCAGCTGCATTTACAGCCAACAAAGCAGTGCAAGCTATTAAAGCTATTAAAAGGAAATTTTTTGGCTGTTATGAATTTTTGGCATTAGTTACTACTGCGTATATGAAGTCTTATGCTGAATAGTGTGAGGGATAGGAAGAAGCGTTAGAGGTTAAGAAAAGTTTGGCACATACCACAGGAAAGGACTCCGCTAGGGGGTGGCCATCTTGGGCACCAGGGTGGTCCTGGGAGGAGGCAGCATTCAAACTGCAGAAGCTGTTGCATGGCTTGCTACTTACCTAGCAGAAATTATGGCCTGGAAGGAATGGTAAAAGTGATAACCAACAGCAAGTGACTGCTTATTGCCTACCTGTCTGTCTGCCTGTCTTTTAGGATGTTATTGCCAATAATCAACTGTCTATGCACATCCATCCCATTCTGGCTAGAAAAGCTTTCCTGTAGGAAAGTCTTCTCCTGAAGAAATCATGAATGTTACCCATAAAATTCACAGTTTCTCCCTTGGCATTTCAATATGCCTATGTAGGGTTTTGTAATCTACTCTAATGAGTGTAAGTTGGAGTGTTAACTTTTCCCCTGGACGCAGACACATTTCCTCCTAATTCCCACATTACTTGAAGAGTGTGAAGAAGCAGGAGAGTTCCTCACACGACAGAAGATCTTCGCACTGATTCTTACAGGAAGATTTATCTCTCTTCACAAGACCTCTTAAGGGCACACAGATTTGAAGAGGTACAGAGGAGACAGCATCTTTTATAGAGAAAGAAATATTGTGTGCTGCTCTGTAAGAATGATCTCACAAACAACAGCAAACATAGTGTGCTCTCCTTCCAGTCCCTATCTTAACAGCTTGGCAGATTGCAGACTGCCTGCAGACATGCTGTCTGGGTACACCAGGGAACATGGTAATCGTTTTACGGGATTCAAGCATGCAGCGTCCTGAAGTATGTGGCTCTGACAATTCAGGAAGTCAGGTTAGAGGCTGGCAGGATGAACAGCAGGTAAGCTGAAGAGCCCTACAACTGTCATATATGAACAGTATTGATGTACCCTTTATTGCAAATCAGGAGATCCTGCATTTTTCTACTGGATCTTAGGAGGTCTAGCAGGTATATATTCTATATACAGAAGGCAGAGAAGTAATAACTCAGATAAAATGACATCAGAAATACTGAGAGGATGCTAGCAAGAGAAAATCAATGTTAATAAGATATCAGGAATATGGAAAGACAAAGTTTGGTGGCTTGCAAAAGAGACAGAACTGCGTTTGGGCAAAAGAGATAGGTAGGGTAAGTACACATTAATTTGGAGATAAATTTAGAGACATTGGATACCCAGTTTTCATCTCTAGCAGTCCTGCAATGAGTAGAAGTTCAAGGTGGAGGAGAGCTGAGACACTCTTGCTCAGCTGCTTCCATGACTAGGGCTCATGGCATTAATGCCCTTCCTTAGGGAGAAACCTGGATCATCCTAACACTGTTAGTGGGATAGAGATGGCTTTTGAGTACATATTTCCTTTCTTAATCCTTCTCAGTAAGCTAAGGAGGGGTAGACTGGAACATTGGAGAAAAGGTTTCTAATACAATTTAACAGTTTTAAGTTTCAAGACAGCTGATGGTGTGGATATAAAGTTTTATAAGCAATTCTTTAACAAGTTCTTAAGCTATTCTGTTGCATTGGAATAATACAGCTGGAATTTATATATTTTCTAGAATAGATAAGATTCAGAATAGATTCCACAGAATGACTTGTAAAATTGTCATTTTGAAACTTAAGAACATTTTCATTCTTCCATTTAACATTTATTTCACATCATAAAAGTTGGTTGTTTATGTTCCTCTACATGTTTTGTATACTAAAGACATCATATTACAAATAGATGCATTCTTAAAATTATGAGCATAGCTCTAACTTCTCCAGTGTTCTCAGCTCTGGGATGCAAGTTTCTGCCAAATTTCTAGCCATCTAGCTCTTTTGATTGGCTGTCTTTGCAATCAAATAAAAGAAGTCATGGGACCATAGATTCATTATTGGCATCAGTACGAGCATGGTCAGACCCTAGATTAATGTAGAACAAAATACTCATTTGTAAACTGATAGGGGACAACTTTGATTTGACTTTGAATCAGACCTCTGTGGAAAAATATATTCAGCAAGTGAAAGAAATTCAACATTATAGTGAAGTCATTTGTTCACCAGCTGTTAAAAATAAATAGCTATACAAATGATGTGCCATAAACTAAGACTACTGTTATGCATAAGAATGTCTATTTTTCTTTGATGATTGCTCTTTGTGCTGTGGTAAGGCTGCAAATGTGAAAATTCTTAAGAAGGCTCTGTCATTCTAGGTGATTTTCGTTAATTGTGCTTTTATGCAACCCTAGTGCCATCCAAAATAATTTCAGGTATTCGGTAAAGAATACCTAGTTCTTCTTCCTGTAATACTTCTCCAAACTATATAAAAAAGAGACTTTTAGTTGTCCTATCACCTTCCCAGGAAAAAAAAATTCATCACTGAGGCTGCGTTCATGTTCCATCCAACCTACACATAACCTAATGTGAAATAAAGTAAATGAGATACAAATGAAAAGCTACGTTGTCTTGTCTTGAAATGGTGAATGTTTATTATGAGGAAAGTAATGGTGCTACCCGATTACTTGGTGCCTTTGTTCATGTATTTTACCTTTGTGAGATATAGCTGGTCCGTATGCATTTCCCTCTTGTAGGGAAGCAAACTGAAACACACAGAAGTTGGGAGTTATCTGACTGTGTATTGAAGCACTTGTGTAGAGCTGTGGCTGGAGTGCAAGACTTTGCTGCGATTCAGTAAACATGATTTTTCTCCTTCATGTCACCCTGTTTCTAATAAGGAGTTGCTGAATAAAATGACGTATAGAATTTCTGTTTGAATTATTCCACAGTCATTTTTGACTTTTAAAGTGTGACATACAGTTCTTCATGATCTGTATTCGTATGCAAAATCAAAGTAGCACAGGTGAAAAAGATAAATTTTAAAAATAAAATTTTGCAGCATTCAAGCACATCTTTTTTTCCTTATATTATTGACTGCAAAGATTTTTCTGTGTCAAGAGCTGAGGGAAGATGATAGAAAATGAGGCATTCATCACTAAACTTTATGTACAGATCTAAATTTTAGCAAGGCCCCTGATAAATGCCACTTGATTGCAGGTTTCTGCCTACCTTACATTTTGTGCTAGGAAAAATGCAGTGTAACAAATTGAATAGGAACTTTAGCAACTTAGTGAATGGAAACATCCACACGAGACACTTTGTCATAGTGAATAGAAATATTAAGTGGAATCCCATTGGTTGTCAGTCAGCACTTGTACCTCTGAGGCATGTAATATATGAGTGATTTCTGGGAAGGCATGAACTGTGATCTGGTTCATCCTATGAACAGCACGGAAATGAGAAAACTAATGAGCTTTGGGTGAAATATGAAGCAATTTCGATCAGATGTATAACTGGTCCGACATAAGACTGCTGCCAATTCATTCTGATGGATTGGAAGCAACCAACAAATTACTAGCTCAGAGAATTTCAAATGAAAAGGAGAACTCTGAAAAAACTAGCACTAAGAACATGTAGCATTTCTACTTGAGAAAAAAAATAGAAGAATTCAGGTTTCTTCTCTCTCCCTTTCAAAGAGCTTGTTATTTGTGAAGCCAAAACTGAGAATCCTGGCTTCGTAGAAGTTGGAGCTGATGCCAGGCTGTAATGATCAATATTTACTGTATGTACACACAGCATTAAGAGAAGGCAATGTTATTCAAATGAGCCTTTGGTTTACTAGATGAGTTTAATTATTTCTGGTTTGGTTTTGCCCCTAGGGTGTAGTTTTTGATGGAAGGAATTCAATATTAGTACTTAGATGACTTACAGCATGCAAGCAACACTGCTGAGAGTGTACCAAAAGCAGTGTTCAATTATAGCTCATTGAAGTTCGTAAGGACAATGAGGTTATGTCTGTTATTCACAGCCTTCAGTGAAGAAAACTGGGTTGCACATAAACTGAATATGTAAGAAAAATAGAAGATGATGAAGTGAAGTACCCAGTGACTGGGAAAAGAGAAACATTGCTCCCATTTTTAAGAAGGGTAGAAAGAAAAATCCAGGAAACCACAGGTGAGTGAGCCTCACGTCTGTGCCTGGAAATATCATGGAACAGCTCCTACCGGAAGACATGTTAAGGCACATGCGAGATTAGGAGATGATCTGTGACAGCCAGAACGGCTTCACCAAGGGCAGATCGTGCCTGACCAACCTGGTGGCCTTCTGTGATGGAGTGATGGCATCAGTGGACAAAGAAAGGTAAACTGGTGTCTTCTACCTGGACTTCTGCAACGCGTTTGACATGGTCCCACACCACATCCTTATCTCTAAATTGGAGAGATATGGACTTGAAGGGTGGACTATTCAGTAGATAATGAATTGGTTGGATGGTCACAGCCAGAGGGTTGTGGCTCTATGTCCAGGTGGAGGCTGGTGATGAGCTGCATCCCTCAGGGGTCCATCTTGGGACCGGTTCTCTTTAACATCTTTATCAATGACCCAGACAGTGGAATTGGCTGCATCCTCAACAAGTTTACAGACAATACCAAGATGAGTGTTGCATTTGCTAAGACAAAAAGAAGGTACACCATCCAAAGGGAACTGAACAAGCTTGAAAAATGGGCCCATGAGAACTGAAGGAAGTTCAACAGGGCAAGTGCCAGGTGTTGTACTTGGATCAGGACAATCTCATATATGTGTACAGACTGGGAGAACTAACTCCTTGAGAGCAGCCCTGCAGAGAAGGTCTTGAGGGTTCTGGAGGACGAAGAGCTCGACATGAGCCAGCAGTTGGTGTTTGCAGCCCAGAAGGCCAACAGTATCCTGGGCTGCAATCAATAGAGGGATGGCTAGCAGGAAGAGGAAGGGGATTGTCCCTCTCTGCTCTGTCCTTGTGAGGCCCCATCTGGAGCACTCTGTCCAGGTTTGGGGCCTCCAGCACAAGAAAGACACGGAGCAGCTGGCAGAAGACCACAAAGATGATCAGAGGGACGGAGCACCTCTCCTATGAAGAAAGATTGAGGGAGCTGGGCTTGTTCAGCTTGGTGAAGAGAAGACTGTGGGGAGGCGATCTCATTGCAAACTTGCAGTACATAAAGGGAGCTTATAAGCAGGTGGGAGACTGACTTTTTATGTGGGAAGATAGTGATAGGACAAGAGGGAAGGGTTTTAAACTAAAAGAGGGAATATTTAGGTCAGATGTTTAGAAGAAATTCATTCCTCAGAGGGCAGAGAGGCACTGGCACAGGCTGCCCAGAGAGGCTGTGGAAGCCCTATCCCTGGAGGTGTTCAATGCCAGATTGGATGGGGCCCTGGGCAGCCTGATCCAGTGGGTGGTAGCCCTGCCCACAGCATGAGGGTTGAAAACAGGTTATCCTTAATGTCTCTTTCAATCCAAGCCATTCTATGATTCTATGATTCCATTGTCAAGTGTGAGTACAACACTCAATTGGTACCTATAGCCTAAGATTCCCCTCCC
>WBMW01002665.1:1924908-1973324 GCA_013396635.1 Penelope pileata
TCACAATAATTTCTCACACCAATAGAGAAGGCTCACAATCTCAGGAAAGTCTGTCGTTCCAAACGCCTTAAATCTCAGCTAGCTGTTTCAGAAGGGATGATTTTTGGAAACAAACACTAAAAAAGTTGTAAAGGAGGTTTCTTTCCTTCATACCACATTAAACCTCCCCAGATTGCTAACTGATTTTGAAAATTGGTCCTGTGAATAGAAAGCAAAGGGATATAGGCAGGAATTCAAAGCAAATTAAGTCCTCATACTGTCATGAATCCTAGGTAAAGAAAGCTTAAACATTTTCATGTTTAGTGAAAGGAAAAAGCCAGTATTTATATGGATGAGATTTGGCAAGTGAGCTCTGCCTAGGCTAAGGAGCATTGAGGTCAGCACTCGTGTAGATTTACAATAATACATCTCCACTGGTGCACACAGTTGTTAGTAATTAAAAAAAAGATTAAGTTTCAGCTGCTGCTTTGCCTGAATAGCTTCCCAGACAAGAGCAGGAATGAGTGGGAGAAAGAGGTGTGCAGCAGAGGCTTTTAGTGATGGTGGGGGATGGCCTAGCTAATGTGTGTGCATTTGTGTGGTTACCTAAAATAGTAACTAACCCAACTGAGTCAATATGACAATGATTTACTGAAGGATTAGGGAGGATAAATGTGCAAAAATGCCCCCTCCTTCTTCAGCAGATGTTGCTGCCACTTACAGATGTGTGAGGAGAAATTGCTGACACCCTCTCACAGTTGCTGCGGGATGGCAAAAAGAAAAAAGACACAACGTGAGAAATGTGTCCCTTACTCTCCACTGTGTTTTGTTTTAATTGAGTACCTTCACATTTTGGGGAGACTTTGTGAGTGAGGCATAGCCCAGAAAGACCTGTCGAAGAGCAAGAACTGGCCAGTGAAGAGCAGCTTGTGGCTGGCACATGTTCCCTGTGCTACCAGGCCCCTGTGCAGCCACCTGGCCCGGTGAAGGAGTGCTTGTTGGTCTCTCAGTCACTGTGTAGTTGTCCCTGGGAACTGTGAGTGGGCCCCATACCTGTACTTAGGATCAACTCTCTCATAAAAATAGGGTGACATTCTCCAGCACTATCTATATACTTAAAAAAAAAAGTTAGAAGAGGCAAGAATGGCATTACAGTGAAAGACATGAGAAATTAGCCATTCCATTAAAAGATAGAGGCAGGGTAGTTAAATACATGTCTAAGATATATTTTGCTGCCTATGATTTCTGTCTGACTTTGAAGTGTTTTCTAGTTAGCAGACTGATCTGTCAGACTGACTGCCAAAATACCCTACACAGCCTGGAAGCAACTCCTTCGACAACTTTATCCTACAGTCTGCCTTCTCTGGGGTTGAGACTGACTTGGGACTGAAGGTTCTCTTTCATTTCACCTTACTCATAATTTGGTTGCAAATGAATTAGCCTGTGAAACTTTTCACGAAACTTCATCAGTAATTCAATTAACACAATTGCTCACTTCATCACTGCATTTTCTTGTGTTCATTTTTGTCCAATATGGTTTCCCTTTTGTGGCTTAAAAATATTTTTAGAATCTCCCATGCAGCTGGGAGGACATCATTTGTATGATCCTTTTTGTTGCTACAAAGTCCACCACATTTACAAAATAGAAATATGCCTTTTCCTGGCAGACACTTTGAAGATACATGTTTAAGAACATTTTTTTTTTAATACCATATGACTTCTGTATTTGTCATTATTCTGATGTCTGAACAAGAATGATGGATATGGCTCACCAAAAGTCCTTGATAGAAATTAAGTATAATGGTAATAAATAAAATTGGGGTATTGATTTATGCGGATCAGGCGATCTTGAATTACAGCTTGGTGGATTAGTGGTCCTCCAAAAAATGATTTCTATCTTTAGCCCCTCTGAAAGATAATGTCAATTGTTATCCCTGTTAGTGTTTGTAAGAAGTGTCTGTAATTGGAATGGGTTGTTTGTCAGCCATTTTCCAAAGGAGAAATGCTGCTCAGCACTGCTGATATAGCACATCTGTGCCTGGGCTCCGTGCACAGGATGTGAGCTCGTGCAATGCTTCTGTAGGCTCTCCTCAGTGACGTGGCTCTGGATGCACATTTCAGATACCACAGTAGCTCAGTCACCAGAAGGAGCTAGTAGCTACCAAAAGTGACAAACATTGTAATCTGCCCTAGCTTTGCTTTTAACAAGCCTGCTTTGTCAGTCATTGGAAAACCATCTGTGAGCTGCTTACCCTTGATGATATTCTGTTCCTCCTGGTTGCTGAGGCAACTTCATGCTGAAAGGTGTTGGAGTGGGTACAAATATTCTGGTGGGACGTGTCCGCTTGGGTCACAGTCCTGGCTCACTTGCACTACAGTGTCAGTTTTTGTTTGTTCAAGGCGGTGAAGAATGCATTTAAGTTAATTTTTACTTGATATTTTTGTATATCTGAATCTCTAAAACACAAAAACATTGTTAAACACTTCCAGAAGCACACAGACTTCTCTCATTTTCCTTTTCTTATTCAAGTTATTAAAAGATTGATTCAGCCATACATATTCACAATGAGTTGTGTCTAATTCTGCAATAGGGATTGCGCCATAGGATCTTATTTGCCAGGTGAAAGGTGGGAAAAATACCATTTAAAATTTTTTCCCGATTTTACATTTCCCAGTAACTAAGGAGTATGTATAGCAATAACACTTGTTGCTGCAACATAGTACACCTGAAAATCTTCTTGTTTATTTTTCTTTCTGATCTATTTACTGGCTTTAAGATGATAAATGGTAGCATAGCAAGAATTTTCCTAAGCATGTCAAATGCTTTATATAGATCTGTTGATAAAACATGAGTGCAGAAAATATATTTGATTTACTGGAAACAGTAAATTCAAGTCAAACACAAGCTGAATGCTAAACTAGTGCAATGCAGTTGCAAACTGATTGTAGATATGAGATTAGCTCCATCGCTGCTCTTGTCCAGCTCTGCCTACTCTTTGCAGTGGGTTTGGAACTTAACCACAACTCCAGGTCTGCCCACGGTTTCTCATCCCTCTCTTTTTTCAACATATCATTTCCTTTCACTAATGACCAGGGCCAAGAAAGACTTTGGAAGGAGAAGAGTAGCCCACTTTGCCAATGAGAAACAATGTATGAAAAGCTTTGAAAGGACTTGTAAATATGATCAGCATTGGGAAAAGGTCTCTTGCTGGACACAGTCAACATCAAGGTCTGCCTGTAATAACTGATTATGCACAGACTTATTGTGTGGGTCTTATTAATGTGTTGGTGGTCTTTGTTTTGGGATTACATTGTATTATCCTGCTGCCAGAGCATGGTTTTCACACAATTGCTGCTACATCTATACCTTCCGACGTATTAAATATTTTCATAAAAAAAAAAAATCCTTTACACTGGTAAGCATGATTTTAAGGGGTACTGAATCAGGACAGTGAGTTTTGGTACTGGCAGCCTGACAGACCAGTGTAAAACCAAAGACTGGATCAAGCAGTTTTAATACAGAACCTCAGGGTAGGCTCTGAGACACAGACCTTCACTTGAAGCATAAAGTTCAGAGTTCCTCCTCCAGCTCTGGCTCTCCTTACTTACTTGTACATGAAGTATACATGAATACTTGTACATGAAGTATTGCCATCTTCAGTACCACACACTGAACAACTCAAATAGAAAATGGTGAAAAAATCACTTTGGGGTTCACATGATTCAGTGCAGACCGCTAGTTTCCAACTTGTCACTGTGAGTTCCTTTTGTAGTCACGCAGAGAAACGGACACATCTAGACATTATTCATCTTATCCGCAAAGCAGTCAGCTGAATTAGGTTAGATGAATCACATCCTAGAAGCTGTTGTGGAAGCAAGAAAGTGAGTGACTAGCATAGAAAGCCAACTGCACTGTAGATGTCTGAAGTCAGCTGAGATGAGTCTGTTTATGAGGGTTGCCAAGATTACATGAAGCTATAGATCAGAAGCACGTTAAAGTTAGCTATTGTGTAGAAAAATTCACCTCGTTCTTGCCCCTAAACAGGGCTCAAAACATTTTTTTTTTCAGATTTAATTTGCCTCTCATGCTACTTAGTAATTGTCCTAAGCCCCACATATGACATGCTGATTACTGAAATAGGAGCTTCTGTGTATTGAAATGCCGTCAGACCTGAGTCACTGACATGACATGCAAAGTTCTCGTTGCTTAAATAATTCCCATAAAGCATTAGTTAATCTTCTTTCTAGCAGCACAGTTGGCAACTTATCTGCAATATTCCTTGTATTCATTTATTCCGGAAGCATGCCTTCAGTTTTACAAAATGGTATTGACACATTATCCTCAGAAACCATGTTACAGCCAGTGGAGTGAAACTGATGTGGAGTAAAAATAAATGCTTTGCCCAGTGTTATGCAACGAGCTGTAGGAAGAGGGATAAGGCATCTCCTTGTCTCAGTTTAGAAGGCTATCCCTACTCTTTCAATGGAATTAATTGGACCTAAAACATATCTCCATGAAGCTGAGATGCATTATATCCTACAGGTGCCTAATTCTGTTCCTTGGTGATTTAAGAGTCTCAGCAGAGAGTGTTAAATGGCTGCACTTGGTCAGATGGGTCATATTCTTCCAATTTAAATGGAAAAATATCTGACTTGGCAGGGAGGAATATGTTCTGTTGTGACTTCTAGGAATGCTGCTACTGTGGTTTTAGTTGTTGTCTTTTTTTTTTTTTTTTTAAGTACTATGGCATCTTTTCCAAGGTTGATGTTATAGACATGTTCATCCCGACAAAGTCAATTGTATTAAAATTAAATCCTGTACTGGAATTACCAGTTACATAACCTATGAAGCCTTTTATTAAGGACCAGTCATCATAACTTCTAGTAAATATAAATCATTACTGCTCCACTGGTTTCCATGTATGCATATTTGTTTGTACCAGATGAGCACCTGGCCCCAGAAGTTCAGTACATTTTTCTCAAGATACTACTGAGAGTGTAGTGAGAGAGAGAAAAGGGTTATTTTAAATGCTGGCTTATTTCTATATTGGTTTGTTCACAAGAGGTGCATGGAGAAAAGCAAATAAATTAACGTATGTCCAGATTTTTTCCTTCCCTAGCTCTTTAAGTGATACTTTTTCTTAGATTTTAGAACAGGGAAGTCTCAAATGAAGAAACTGCTTGTAGTGAGGGTTGGCTTATGGAACCTATTTCATTTTTTATCATGTTACTTCTAGAAGGGTCTGCTGAATTCCTTGATAGTAACGAGTTACAGGGTGTGACTTTGAACTCGAAGTCTAACAGTACAATGAATAACTTCCGTAGCATGCCTTACATAGGACAGAGAAACAACAAGGCTGTTATGCAGAGCAGTCTGAAACAGGAGTAAGGAAAAGATTCAGCTAAAAAACATGCAATAGGGAAACTATACGGGGTCACTGTCTGCACTTAAACTACTCAACAGAAATTACCTGATATTTTAGATACGTAAGTTTTTATCCCTGTTTTGGAGATGTCAAAACTGACACATCATAAACAGCTGCTTTACTCAAACTTAGTAGAAATTTTCCAAAAAGCACGCACTTGAGATGAAAGCCTATGTTTTCAAAAGTGGTTGCTGATTACAGATAGGCAATTAGTGATAGCTTCAACCTGAACTTTAGAGACGATGATCATCTGTAGGATGATGCCTTCAGGATGATGCTCACTTTGAAAACACAGCCCTGCACATCTCAGGCTAAAAGCTAAAGGTCAGTATCTATGTTTGAATAGTTATCTCTCCAACGTTTTAGCAATTTGCCTATTGCCATAAATCAAATTGGTTTCGGTGCTAAGATCTGAAATCAGAAATGATGCCCAGCCCCATGTTTATACTGCATCTGGAGCTTCTCACTGCCTTGCAGGCTTTTTACTCTTAGATCACCTGTTCCAACCAACCCCATGAAAATAGTAATTAAAGCTGTGATAGACTGCTTAGCCTAAGTCAAAGGTTATCTTGGGAAAAAATCCTGCCTGTTCCTTTCACAAGGGGAGATGTTCACCCCTCCTGTGATCCCAAGAGAAAAGCCAAAACAAGAATTTGCACAGAGGTCAGACTGTCCTGTCAATGTGTAATGGGCCCTTCAGACAGCAGCATTTTGGCAAGGCTGGTGCTGGAGAGTGCTCAGCCTCTATCTCTTAAGTTCATGTTCTGGGCTCTGCATTTGGCACTTTGGCATGGAAAGATTCAGAATGGTCTCTTTTTTCCCCCACTAAGTAAAAATATGAGTTTGGAAATACAATACAAACCCAAGTGGAAATCAGCTTTGCATTTGCAATGAGCCTCTGTAGGCCTGGTGAGGATTTTCCAGGTGCTTTCTCCATCCATTGCAACCATTGCTCTCCCTTCTCCCTTCTGATGTCCTAGTCTGCTCCTGCAGCGAAACCTCCTTGGTCTAGGACATTAGAGTTTTGTTGAAAATATCTTTGCTAAGCACTATCTTCAGCAATGCCAACAGTGTTTATGATCCAGCTGTCTGCACATCTGTTCTGGAGGAATTTTTGCCCTTATTGGGATAGACTGCACTGCTCTGTAGTTTGGTCAGGCCAAGGTGAGAGCTGTGGGAGAGCAGATGATGAAGCTTGGTAGAAATGGGTGCCATTCAACTAACTGCTTTCAACATATCCATCTCCCTGCTGGCTGCCTCTTATTTGAAGACCTGCACCCCTGGCACTCAGTTCAGTGACCAGATGCATCACTTTTCTCCCTCATTTTGCTCCTCCCCGTCTGCTTGGACAGTGCAGCTCCTGCTGTTCCCTAGGTCTGGGGATAAGGGCCTGTGCTCTCTGCCACAGCTTGTCACATGTCTGAGGCCCCCAGCCTCCCTGTCCCAGCATGGCCATTCCAGCTCATGACCATGAAAAAACACCTCTGGAAACAGAGTGGGGGCACCAGGGGGCTGGAGGGAGGAAGGTGATGGAGTATTCCCATTGATGTGCTCAGCTGTCATCAGAGTTGCTCAGCTGAAGGATTTTTTCATGCAGGATCACTGAGGAATAATTTGTTCTTTCATCAGCATTACTCTTGCCATGGTTGTGTTTAAAGCACAGTGCAGATTGGTAAGGAAAAGTTGTCTCTTTATGTAAAGAAACTGAATTTCTCCAAGGAG
Source organism: Penelope pileata (assembly GCA_013396635.1). NCBI lineage: Eukaryota > Metazoa > Chordata > Aves > Galliformes > Cracidae > Penelope > Penelope pileata. The sequence continues at coordinate 1,932,036 of WBMW01002665.1, forward strand.
TTTGTAAGATAATTTGGATGCCTAAGAGGTTTAAAAAGACCTGCTTTTCAAAAACTGGAGTCATCGTCCTCTGAAAATCAGAGGCCTCCATCTGGGCAGAGGAAAATCAAGGCACAGCAAATGAATATACTGTTACTTTTGAACATATCATCGGGTTCAGCAGAGAGGTTTGTAGTACTGTTTATCCTGTGACATTTACTTGACAAAGATTCTTTTTCTTACTGTCATTTCTTTTTGGCATAATTAGGAGAAATTTTTGTTTCATTATGAACCCAAGCTCATTCCTATGCTCTGAACATCAGACGTAGCAAAGGTAAGGAAAACAAAGCAGAACTCTGCCTTTCCCTCCTGACACCAGAAGACACCAACACTTCATTGATGTCAGGCTGAAATCACAAGTGCTGTTTGCCATCTATTACAGCAGGCTGCATAAAAGTACTTCTTTATATATATTTTTTAGGCTAATCTCAAGGCATGTTTCAAGGTGAAGCTACAGAACAGTTTTTAGAATTGTCATTAAATCATTACATCCTAGCCCATGTGATGCAATTTTCAGATTGATCTCCTGCTGCTGGCAGCATCGACATGGGATGACATGTGGGAGCACCACAGCAGCAGAACCCCCCAGCATCCCCTGCCACTGGCCAGTGCCTGCCACAGCTCCCAGCCGGCAGCAACATCCTCAGGTCTGACATGGGTTGCTAAACAGGGAAAAACAGAGCAAGACGTGCCAAGGAGGGCTGTATGCATGTGCGTACATGTGAAAAGGGCAGTGCAGGGGAAGAGGCATAGATTCGCTGACCAAGGCTGCTGGGTCCCAGGAGGAGATCTCTTGGCTAACTTCTTGGCCAGCTTCAATCTACTTCACATACAATGGACGTCTATGAGAATCCATTGGGAATCTTTACCGTGATACAGTGAGTAAGCTAATACTTCTGTATTTCATCTTTTAAGCTAATGAGAAGATAAATATTTAAATATATGCATACTTTGGAAGGGCAATATATTTTTAAATACTCACATTGCTGTACCCTTAATGATAAGACATGTTTTGAAATGATTTAGTTAGACACTGAAAACAGTTTGACCTTCGAATTAAACTAATCTAAGTAGCATTTCAACAAGCAGTAACATGGACATCCTTGGTAATTTATTGAAAACGCCATAGAACTGCATGCACTTCAGAAAATAAAGAATGCTGACCCTCTGAGAAGTTTTAAGAATCCTTAGCTGTTTTAACAAGCATATATTTATTTCACAAGTGGAAAATACATTTGAAAGATCGAAAGTTACGAAGCTAATTTCCCGTTACCCTAGGATGCATGATTTTCTTTAAAGAATGAGCTCATATCCAAGATAAATTATTCAGGATCTTTGTCTTCTATGTACATTGGGTCACAGCATAGCAAATGTTTGTTTAAAGTGTATCTCTCTGCATTTATACACAAAAAGAGGCTGTTCAAAATTTAGAAACACAGAATGGCTTTTAGGAGGACTTGGAGTCAGTGTGCCTGGATTCTGCTTCTGGTTCTACCAAAGACATCTATTTGGCCAAATACACATTGGGTAATTTTTATTTTTTTATTTTTTAGTCTATGTTTTTTCATATCTAAAAGTGATGTGAAGCTAGAACTTACCGAATAGCACTGTGGGAGAAAATTTAAAATTTACATAATCTGATTCAAATATTCAAGAATTATAAAGCTTTGCATCAGCTGTTCCTTTCTACTTGAATAAAAGCTTCTTTCCTTGTGGAACTAGACTGCAGCTGCAACAGTCTTTTCTGGGTGGGTCTCTCAGTGTTTTTTTTTTTTTTTTTTTTTCCTTTTTGTNAGCGTCTTTTGTGGGTGGGTCTCTCAGTTTTTTTTTTTTTTTTTTTTTTTTTGCCTTTTTGTGAATTATTTACCTTTTTAATCTCTATTTAATGTTCCACAAATGAGACAAAATAAGCTGATCCAAAGATATCGGTAAATTATCAACCATATGATCATAAATTTTGTGTATCGTTTTTTCCTACTGCATTGTTTCCTTTTCATTACTCTTTGTCATTGTCATTTATCGAGGCACGTTTTAAATCCATGCTGGAAATCCTTTTGAATAGGGACCTTGTCTTTGCAGTTCTCCAGAGAAAAGGCCAGTGTGTTCTGTGGCGCATTAAAATAAATGCCAGGATTCGGAATAGTTTCTTTATCAACCTGAGTCTGTCTTTCATCCTCTCCTCTCACTCAAAGGCAGATTGGCCACTGCTGTGGGGTCAGCTTTCCCCCTCGTGTTGGATGCTGCAGATGGCTACAGAAACTGGGCCGGCTGAAAAAGGAGAGATCAGAAACAGACACAAAAAAGGGATAGAAAATACAGAACTATGTTCATAATTGCTTCTCTTCCCTCCTCTTCCTCTCCCCCTCCCCCCCAAAAAAAATGAAAAAAAAATCAAGCCCAGAACAGGCAATGCAGTGGGAATCCAAGCTGGCATTTCCCCAAGGGCAGGAGAGGGGCAGCAGCTCGAGCTGCACGCACATGGGGGACCTGCCCGGGGTAATGCTGCTGTGGATGCCTGCGGTCTCCCAGGGGCTCCCGGCACGTTGCCTTTCAGGCCCGCTGAGCTGCTCTGTAAATCCAGGCAACTGCTGCCGGCTTGATGGGGCGTAGCAGCTGAACCTCTGGAGGAAGATTTTCCAAATAAGTTGATGGAAAGATTGGATGATCCGACATGCTCCTGCACATTTCAGGGGGTTTGAAATGTGTCTGCAAATTGATACTTAGTATGGGTTAAGGGCACTCTAACCCCAAAGACTGCGTACAATGGGTGCTGTTATTAAAGTTCATATGCAATGGAGTTACACTCAGCAGGCTTAGAACTACTCATTAATTATTTTTTATTTTTTATATTTTTAAAAGCCTAATTCTTTGAGCACGTTACGTCAGAACAAGAGAAGTTTGGAATGAGTGGGCAGTGGCTGTGCAGGCTCCACAATAGAGCCATGAGTAAGAGGGAGAGCTCTCTATTATGCACGTTCCCCTTAAAGCATGAAGAAAGCTGGCAGGCCTTGCACAAGCATTAGTAAAACCAATAGGGAATTTGGGAGCTTGAAAGGAAAGGAAATATTCAGAAATAGTCATTACAGTCTCAGTTCTTTGATTATCTGGATTAGGAGTGGCAGGGATAAAAAACCGATACACAGTGAATTAAATGAGGCCTCTTTTATAGGCATCAGGTCCCTGCATTATTTGCTGCAGAACCAGAATTCAGTCATTAGAGAGGTCGGGTGAGCTTCTTTCAGAGAGCCCAGCTTTTCCCCTGAAAGTCAGTAATACAGCTCCCTAACTGCTTGTGAACAACTCACCCACAAAGCTTGATTAGGCATGTGCTCCATGATATAAATGGCAGTCTTCATCTCTGTGAAAGCCATTTATCTATATGAACAATTTTACATTGTTGTATTCAGAGTGAAGTCAAGTTAAAAAAAAGAAAAAAGAAAAAAATTGCCACCACCAGCAAAAAAAATCCCACCAAGCAACAACAGCAACAGCAACAAAAAAACACCAAGGGAAGCAATGTATTTCATCATCTTCCTCAAGCAATCGCACCTGTAAGTTGGGACATTTTTCTGATTCCTTTTCTGACACGCTCCTCTCTGAGAGCCCATGAGGATGGCTGTGAAGTGAGCTTGAAGAGATTAAACAGGGGAGTCAGCTTTTTGGAAGACAGTGTGGCTTCTGTGACTTGGCAGCAACAAGCATCTCCCCTATGGATCCGCACAGTGCCATACCCAGAGGACCACTGATCATNGGAGCTTGAAAGGAAAGGAAATATTCAGAAATAGTCATTACAGTCTCAGTTCTTTGATTATCTGGATTAGGAGTGGCAGGGATAAAAAACCGATACACAGTGAATTAAATGAGGCCTCTTTTATAGGCATCAGGTCCCTGCATTATTTGCTGCAGAACCAGAATTCAGTCATTAGAGAGGTCGGGTGAGCTTCTTTCAGAGAGCCCAGCTTTTCCCCTGAAAGTCAGTAATACAGCTCCCTAACTGCTTGTGAACAACTCACCCACAAAGCTTGATTAGGCATGTGCTCCATGATATAAATGGCAGTCTTCATCTCTGTGAAAGCCATTTATCTATATGAACAATTTTACATTGTTGTATTCAGAGTGAAGTCAAGTTAAAAAAAAGAAAAAAGAAAAAAATTGCCACCACCAGCAAAAAAAATCCCACCAAGCAACAACAGCAACAGCAACAAAAAAACACCAAGGGAAGCAATGTATTTCATCATCTTCCTCAAGCAATCGCACCTGTAAGTTGGGACATTTTTCTGATTCCTTTTCTGACACGCTCCTCTCTGAGAGCCCATGAGGATGGCTGTGAAGTGAGCTTGAAGAGATTAAACAGGGGAGTCAGCTTTTTGGAAGACAGTGTGGCTTCTGTGACTTGGCAGCAACAAGCATCTCCCCTATGCATCCGCACAGTGCCATCCCCAGAGCACCACTCCTGATTCATGAAGCATCATCAGAGCAAGCATCCCTCCATGGACATGCTTGGAAGATGACAATCTCTGGCAGTGACAGCCTGAGCTGAATACACTTCAGGAGCCAGTCAGTATCAAAGTGTGACAGAAAAGGCTCACAGTATGAAAAGGGATTCAAAACCACTGGCTCGTGCTCCTTATTTTTAAACTTCCAAATTACAGCAAGACAAGTATTTCCTAATTTGAATCTCTTTGAGAGTCCTAACTATGTAACAGGAAAGCAGATGAGTAGTAGTAATGATGAGTAGATCAGTAGTGGTTTTACACAAACTTGTCAGATGCAAAATCTGCAAGGGTACACCCTGCAGAGGGCATGTGTAAGTGTGGATAAAAAACCTAAAAAGCTTCCCTGTTCCCAATATACAGTCCTTATTTTAACAGTGCCCAAGCTAAGGTTCTGTAGTGCAATCAGCTCCTCAAAGTGGCAGCTTTCTGGCCACCCTAAAACAAATGGACAGATCAACACTAACTTCAGTTTTCTCCCTCTCACGTAGAGACACACATGCACGGACAATTCCCTCCCTCTCCTTTCAAATAAACAAGCAATATATATAAAGGATTTTTTTCATAGCCCTAGAAGGGCTGTAGTGGGAAAAGCAGGAATTTTAATGACAGGCATACAAACTCTTACGTACCTAAAACTGAAAACACATAAGAAAAACATTATGAAGCTCACTAGTAACAAAGGTGAGTAGGCTACTGAATCCCAATCAGCCCATACCTCCCCTAGTCTATTGACCTGTTTTAACAAAATAAAACATCTGCCGGGGCTTGCCACTCATTAAGCTATCACTTGGGAAAACATAATAAAGACCTTGGGGTTTTCACTGGTACTTGGAGGCTAACTTCAGTTTGGACAGAAACAAGAGCTTCCATCTAACCCTCGTAAAAATGAGAAGCAATGAGTAGTAGTCCTACCTCTTGCAGTATTGCTTGCAGTCATAGTGGTTCATCAGAGTTAACAGTCCTGTGTTTTACCCTGTGCTTTTATTAACTCTACAGACAGAGTCTCTTCCTACAGAAAAGCCTTCCCTTCCTAAGACACCCAGAGACATGCCTGCACTAGCAGTTTTGTTAAGATCAGGAGTGTACTTGGGAAGCAAATATTCTGTCTACTCCTGTCCTGTCTACTCCCTGTATTCAGTATGAAGTGGTCTTGGAGCACACAAACCCTCAGATGAAGCCAGCTGACGTTGTCCCTGTAGGCACCTCCTGTACACCAGCCACAACAAGAGCTATTTTAAAATAAAATCCTTAAAAAGTGTATAGGATGGCCCTTGACTCCTCTGTACCCACTGTTTTGCTCTATGGATCCAGTCCAGCCATGTTGTGCTACTTGCTAATGCAGAGACGCCCTAGAATTCTAGAGGGGACAGTCAAAATCAGGCTGGCGTGGAGCCAGATCAGCTATTAGCTTGTCAGCCTTTGCAGCATTTGCATTGAGATTATGGAGAGGTGCCTAGCAGGAAATCTATGACTGCAGTGTGGGTGGTGTTTAAAGCAGTTTTTAGCTTTAGGTTAGATGAGGGTTTCCAAAAGAGTGGTCTTAGTGACTGCTTTTACTGCTAGATATGTTCTTTTTTGCTTTACACTGTGCGCATCGTGGTTATGTGGAAGGCTGTGTCAGGACAGAGTGAGTTCTAGACAAAGCCCATAAAAATGCCAGTGAAAAACACTGTCAGAAGCCATACACCCTGAAACAAAGGCAAACTAGAGCGAGTATTACAAACACTGTCAGAGAGATCATCTAGGCGACATAACTCAATCTATGACCTTCCTCAGCTCACTGGGGAGCTTTTCTGCTCAATAAGGCCCTGAAATAGCTGACTTCTGGCTAGATTTAAATAAGCCACTTGTAAATAATTTTGTCATGTGTATTGGGAGGGAAAAATTCTGGCTGCAATTGATTTTGTTCCCGTACTTTCACAGCACATAGCCACAAGCCGTTGGTATTGACAGGCTTCCCAGATCTACAGTGAATTCGTAGTGGCTGCCCTGAATGTTTCATGTCTGCTGTTTTCTCTTTTCCTGCATGCTGATGTTAAATAAACATTCAAAGAATTCCTCTCCCAGATTTTTTTTTTTTTTTTTTTTTGCATACTACGGTAAATACTCTGAGAAGGCAAATGGATAATACTGTTCTTTGAACAATTCTGTAAAAGACTCTGAAAAGGCGGGGAATCTGACAGTTATGTTACATGTTTGTACCTACTGGAAAGTTTACACTCATTTTAAATGGGTGAGATTGTGGAATCTTTTGCTTCAGCCAGCAGTTCAAATTTATCTAAGAGCACTGCGATTATGGTTAACTTCTGATCCCAGACCATTGTCCTGTCTTTGTGGAAGGATGAGGTGACCTCAGACACAGGCCACCAAGCTCTAGTTGGATAGCAACACGATGGTAGTCTTTGGACTGGTGACCTACAGCTGAAAGCCGAATAAATCACTGTGACAAGTGCCGTACGAAGGCATAGGAAGGAAGCCACCCTGCAACGTGTCTTCTAATGTGGCACGAGGCATTTCAGCGTTGGCCTCGCTTTGAGCAGGAGGTTGGGTGAGAGACCTCCTGAAGTCTCTTCCACTTGATCGACTCTGTGATGATGTTGACAATATGGAGGGGAGGAAGCATGCTAGAAATAGCTTGTGGAGAATAAGTTTGTATGCCTCTCAAAAGCCGCAGATGTGTTATTTAAATGTAAACCAAATACTATTTTATGATGTTGAAATCAAGAGTTGCAGGCAATTACAGTACCAGCATGAAAGACTGTCTTAGTGAATCAAATACATGGTTACATTAGCAATCCCACATTTTGTCTCCTTCCTCTGTGTTGCCCTTCCTTCCATTTTAGAACCAACGCTTGGCAGTGACAGGGAACTCAGGGGCAGATTTAGTCTTGACAAAGTAAACAGGAAAGGCAATTTTGACCTTGCATACTGATAGTGGCCAGCTATTTACTGGTCTCTCAGATTAGGATACTCAACCGAAACACAGCTTTCTGATGGTCCTGAGTGCTTAAATAATCAAAGACATGCTTAGCTGGAAGAGCTGCAGAAAAATATCCTCAGTTTACTCAGTTTCCACTTGCAACAATAACCTCAGTGCCAAAGCTTGCCCTAAACAATCTAACTTGAGCTTGTAATGGTCTGGATGTGACAGAGCAAAGCTCAGTGTTGGCTGGGACATCTTGGTCTTCAGCAGGACAAACTGGAGCTCACTCGGAGCAAGTGAGAGCAAACTGCGCTCTGTAATCTGCAGTAAATATGTTCTTGCTCCACTTCAAGTCGATAGCGTGTAGGTATTTTTTTTTAAGAGTTGTCTGGCACCTGCATCATGAGTCACCCTTGATAATGTGCCTCTTTCAGCCCAGTTTACAAAGGTATTGACTGCTGGTGCTGCCCCTGCCGGTGAGTCTGGAAGGGAGGGCTTTTTTCTGCAGCTCTGTAAATCAAGCACCAGACATTTCTCGCATCTGACAACGGGATCAGTGGTCATTTTAAAAGGTTCTTGCATATATTTCTGTGATTTCATGGTGTTTTTACCGCAGAGCTGCTGAGACAGAAAACGTTCATTTGCATGCTGCAAAGCATAGGCAAGGAGCCAGCTCTGTGCTATTACAATATCTGATCTCTGTAAGGCAAGCATCCTTCTGAAAGGAGCTAATGTTTCTGTCTATTCAATTCTGATTCACAGTTCAGCACATTCTTCACTCAAACACCCTGGGGAAGATTGTTAACTATATTTTTCTCTTCTTCTTTTATCTTTATTCCTGGATTAAATGAAGAAATTATTGGTTTGTGTTAGTCCTTTTTTTCTCCCCTTGCAGTAAATCTGCAATATTTTTTGCTTTTGGTGTGCTGCATGTCGGGTATATTTCTGTTACTTTGAGGCTGAAGCTGTGAATTATCTGCATGAAGAACATTCGGGTTGCATAATATGTATCGTGCTATAGGGGTACATGCCATTAACTGATGCATGTGCACACGTATCTTCAAAGGCATTGGAACACACTTTTCACCAAACCCAAAGAATTGCTTAAAGGATTTCATAGCAAAAGTACCTGAATACTTTTTTTTCCTTCTGTTTATGAACACAGATCATAATATTTAATACAGTCATTAGTAGAATCCCAGCAGTATTTTTCTGCCATTCCCTTGCTGTCTATGCATTGCAAACACTTTACAAAAATCAATTGACTTGGGTCGTGAGGTGTGATTTCTTCTTTCTGAGAGGAGATGAGTGACTATTAAGACAGGTTTTTCTTCTGTGAACACAAATTTTAAAATTATTTTTCTATAAATACCATGCAACACACAATTCATATTTATCATTTGTACTCCTGCCAGGAAATTTAATTGCTGTTCACAGAGAGCAAGTAAGGGGAAGCAATTTCATTTAAATAATTAAACCTTTCCAGTACGTGTGGAAAATCCCCCACAAAACTCGTATAATTGGAAGAAACTTAGCATTTATCAGCACAAAGGCAAGCCACGTCTTTCTAATCAGTCACTGCGTTTACGGTTTCTCTGACACAGCAGTTGCTCTCCACACCTGTAGTGTCCGTATGGACCCTTTGCTTTTCCAGAAGAACAGACACAGGAGCTAATTACTCCTGTGGTGATCCTCCAGGTAAAGCCTGGGGAGCCTTTTGGAAGGATAGCAGAAGCCTTTCCCTGTTCCCACTGCTCGCTGCTTAACAAGCATGCCTCGTAAGCTGAAATGCTGAATAAATAACTTCCCTCAAAAATCAATGTGTGTCATACATTTCTCCTCCTTTTAAATAACATCCTGTTTATCTCAGGGCTTTGGGGCTGTGTAACGTTAAGGCGCATTATCCCGGCTTGGTTTCAGGTCTCGTTTTCAGCCTGGCCAGGTTAGCACAGGCTATTCAGCAATCTTTTTCTTCCAAACATTTCTACTTATCTGCCAAATTTACCTCATTGCAAGTGACAGCCTGCAGTAGTGTCAGTTAGGGACTGTAAGGCCATACCAGCTGGTCTTTCCTTCCAGTGGGGGCTGCAGCCCCTGCTGCAAGCTTTTGGGCAGCTGTATCTGCAGAAGTGCCACCACAGTCACAGCTCAGGGTGCATGGGCGTAGGGGGGCTACGAGCGCCCGATCTGGGGTTGCTGCTGCAGATACAGCTGCCCCAGCAAAGGCATCTGAGAGTCTGGGGTTTTGCCTGTTGCCACCCCTCCCTCAGCCACACCTTCCAGCACTGCTGGCAGGGACCTGTCTAATAGTGTCTTCCAAATACGTGTTTCCACAGATATAGGCTTCAGCAGAGAGTTTGCACAGCTTGCCTGGGCTCTTAATAAATCTTAATAAAAATCTTAATAAATCCTGCCACCAGTCCTTGGGATCTGGGGCAGGGGCTAGGGGCTGCGTTTGATCATCTTTTTGTTTAGCACTACATTTGCTTTCTTTTATTGCAAAAAAACAGGGATTAATATGTTGTTAATATTGACATACTGAGTCCGAGACAGCGTAGCTTAATGGCTGCTAATGAACTTTGTAGAAATGGGAAAGACACGTGGGTGCTCGTCTGGTCCCAGCTTTCATTGGCACGGGGCGCTCAGCGTCCCGCTCATACTGAAACAGGAAAGCGTTCCTCCATCAGCCCTTCAGCCACCGACAAGGGAAAAAACTGCTGCAGTTTATTGTGACTGCTTATCGGCTTAACCAGTGTTTGTAAGCAGATATTTTACCCAGAGAGGGAATAAATTTCAGCAGTCAAATATAACATTGAATTGAAAATATACAAGCAGTATGAGGAAAATTGTATCCTTTTCTGTGTAAGAACAGCAGCAGCAGCAGGGGGAAAAATGCCTCGTGCAATTTTTTTAGGTTGGAAGTTGCTATTTACTTATTTCTAAAGAGTTAAGCTTGCTTTTAAAGGATAGAAAAACACAAGGAAGTAATGCAATCATTTCAAGATCAGCAGTTTTCTTCTTTGCTGAAGGTCATGAATTTTGGCTCTGCACCTCATTGACCTAGTCAGGAAGAGACCTTAAAAACAAAAGATGCAGTACTGAGCAGTCAATGTATTCCTGAGCATCCATGCATGCGGGAAGGTTTCTTACAAATTAATTTCCCTCGTCTCTGAGAAGCTTTCTCTATGATTCATATGGGTCAAAAAAAGTTCCTCTCGTGAAAACTATTTAGAAAATTCAAAGGTAATCCAATTCTAGGCTCTGTGCCATCCAGGTGCTTGTACCCAGCAGGAAAAAAATATCTTCTTAATCCTTTTTTGTTTTTATAATTACTTGTTTTTCTGCTTCCCAGCAGTTCTTATGTTCAGTTCAAAAGTTACCATATCCAATTGTACCTTTTTGTCTTTGCTTTTAAAATCTTCATGTCTCCTCAGTGATCTATTAACACAAGATTAATCACTTGTTTAATCTCAGGTTCTGAGAGTTACGTGTGGCCAACATATAAATGTGACTACATGGGGAAAAAAGGGTAAACTAGAGAGAAAGCAAGACAGAGAACATTAGTGTCATTCTTAATACGGTAAAAGCCACAGCATTTTGGAGACCAGCTTCCACACGTGACTGCTAATAGCATCTGATCTACATTGCTTTGTATTTCATTTTTATGTAACAGAGGCTGACAGGAAGGGCACTTCTTGGCAGCTAATGATCACTGTCATTGACCCAGCCAATCAGTCAGTAACTGGAAATATTTGACCTTTATGTCTTCCCTCCTTTGAAGATTCTCTTTAATCACATATTTTTTTAACCTTTCCTGTTGGGTCTAATACTCCCTTCTTTGACATTAATGTGATGTGCCATGCTACAATGAGTAAAATCTTTTTCTGGATGGTTCTTGACAGGTATTGTAACCAAAAGGAAAGCAAGATTTCATCCCAAAAGCTCCATCATATTTACACTTTTTAATGGTTTCTCTTTCCCTATCGTACCTTTGCTGGAGCTGCTGACAATTTGAACTATCTGCAGCATCTAATCTTCAGAGTTCAGCTAGAAAAAGTCTTGAATTTGTCAATGATTGTTTGCTTAAGGTCTGCTACGGTATGGGGCTGTTAATCTACGTGATTTAATGGTGTCCAAAATTGACTTTCTCTGACAAAAATACACCAATTGATGAATACTGCAGCTTTTCTTTGGGAAAAGGTTTTTTAGCTTTCACGTGACTTATTTATGTTCTTTCAGCCATTGTGAGTTCAAATACTGGCACAAACAAAAAGCAATTTACTGGAGTATATCACATAGTGACTTTTATAAAGCAACTGTTCTTTCTAAGCCATTTTCTGAATATCTGATTTTATTAAATTATTATATACTTCTGGCCAGAAAGAAATGTTCTGATTTATTTAGGTAGACTGGAATACAAGATTCAATCTTATATTCACAGAGTGCGTTATTATCTAAGCATTTTCTTAAAATCATACCTTGTCAGTAAAGCACTTGGGGTGGGGGCATGCTTAACTCGGTGGCCCACAGAGTTCAAGCACAGAGCCCATGCTACGCACAGGTGCTGCTGCTCTGAGCTACCGAATCCCTAGAGGGAAGGCTTTGCTCACCAAGACTGAATCCTGGAATTGTGCAGGCATAGGACGAGCTCAACTCCATGACAAAATTGATTTCCATGGTCATATTTTGTTTTGTCTTCTGGCTAAGCCTTTAATACTATTTCATATATAGCACAAAATACACAGTAATCCACAAGAAAAAACAGGACTGTCTAAGTGCACTGACCCAGACCTTTTTTAAACAAAAAAGTAGCACAAGTCCCACGACTCTAGCGGCCAGCAGTCTCTGGCATTGCCATTAACATATAGCCTCTAGCTAGAAAGATGTGAGAAGGTTAATGTTTGTTAGCATATCCTCATCCTCCTTTGGTGAAACTGAGCTACACTGTCCTGACCAGTGGGGAATCTGTATGTTTGACTCAAGCGACACGGAGGAAGTTGGAGCTGTTTATGAACTGTATCCTAGAGCGATAGACTTTATGTATTGCAGCATTTGTGTAGGCTTAGAAACATTTCTAAATTGACACCAAACTTACTGCTTGATGCCTTTTGCATTACTGTTTGTGTTCATTGAAATTATTGTGCTTCAGTGAATCAGTCAAAAATCATCTCTCACTATAAAGCCCAAACACCTGAGATACCACAGTAAATTTCTATATTTAAAAGTCCACAATGTTTGTATAGCACTGTATAAGCACTGTGCAATATTGTTTACAGACAGATTCGGTCCCATCGAAAACACCAAATGAACATTGTGAAAAGAATGATCGGTTTATCTGCGTGAGTTTTATTATTAAACTCATTCTTCACACAGGAAAAAAATTGCTTACAAATTCTAATTAGTAGAATAGTCAAAAAGGCATCTTAACAAGACTGCAAAATTCACATTTATGAAAGTTTATTATATTTCCATTTTATTTCCTGTTGCTGATGGCATTAGAGATCTGACTTTCTTTTGCAATGTTTTCTGTGCTGGCTTATTTTTCCGGCTTTCTGAGAACTCAGCTCTTCTTTGAGCATCACATCCACATTGTGTACATGTTTTATATCTAGACACAATCAACTATCCCGGTATAGCTACCAACTACTGTATGGATACAAAATCAGGAGAGAAATGTACATTCATGTGCATAAAGCCAGATTTTTTTAGAATGCTGACTAATTCCTTAAACAGTCTCGTGCTTTTAACACTTTTTTTTAAAAAACACTGCAAGTTTTCTAAAAATTAAGTAGCCTTTTCTTGACCTCACACTTATCTGGCTTTCTTAGATTCTACTGAACCATCCATGCTTACACCACGGGCTTTGTCATGATCCGTTATGTAGATGGCACTGATGGTATCACAGCTGTGGTAATGCAGAACGCAGCACACACCTATGTTTTATTAAGATATTCATAAACACTTGCCAATAGCATTACTTTTAATAAATCAGTCCTGCAGGCTGCACATCATTAATACACCTAGAAAAAGTTCAAATAAACATGGTAATTAAATATCACAGCAGACCTCTCGATGTTCATATCACAATGCTGAAGTTGCACGTGCTTTCAGAAGAACAGGCTTCCTCTGGAATAACTCAGCTTGAAAAGGGAGACAACAGTATTTGGAGAGTGGGAGAAGATGGATAGCCATGAACAAGGATTTGCAGGGGGAGGATCATAGCTGAGATGCAGTCTCTAAAGAATGACAGCACAGTGGAACAAAATGGATGGCAATTTATTGTATAGGAGGCCTGTATAGTTAGGAAACTCATGGTTGTCTCTTCCAGGCCACCTTATAAACAGAGCTCAGCTTTGCACAGGCTGAGATTCAGTTTGTGATGTGAGTTGGTCAGTTTGGGCTTTGCTCACCCAAACGTGGAAATGTGCTAGACCCTGACAAGTTCCCCCTTGCAGGCATCTGGGGAAATAGGGGCCTTTGCTTCTCCCTTGTACACCTTACACGTGTAAAACTTATCACCAGACAAAAAAGGCTGGCCGGAACTGTTCATCCTGAGGGCAGGCAGTTTTCTGCCTCTGTGCTTACTGTGGTGGGGAACGGTCCATAAAGACCCAGCGAACATTAGTGTTCCTGCTGGTGACATTGAGCCCTCGTTTCTGAGGCCAAGCTGCCAGTAGGCGACATGAAATGGCCTTTAAAATGCCTGGCCTCCTCACAGCCCTAGAAATATGAGGGGCATGCCCAGTGCCTTGCTCACTCTACAGCCTTGATGCACTCAGTAGCCCTAAGCCAGATGCCTACCACCTGCCTTCAGCAGTGAGAATTACAACCACAATTTTGTGAGGTGCCTCCAGATTGGATGACAAGAAGTGGCAATGGTGAGCTGCTGCCAAACAAACAGCTGCCCGAGGCCCACGCTGCTGCCATTGGGAGAGAGCTGGGGAGCACGCTGTAGTGTACGACTCAGCTGATTAAACATTAATAAAAACCCTTCAAAAGAGGGAGTTTGCTTCACCCTTTCAAATGCTAAAATCCGATCTGTAAATGTTTGTTTTCCACATTTTAGCTCTTTAATTTACTCCTCAATTTTCTAGCCTTCAAAATGATAATAAAATGTACTAGATTTGAAATAGAAGTCTCCAAGCAGTATTTTGGCAATCTGTTAGGAGTTGCAATACCTATGGATTACCCTGTAAATCTAAGTTATTGGCACTTGTGAGATTATTTCCATTTGTTTTGTTTTATTGCGTAATATTTTGCGTCGGTGGCTGCATCGCTGTTATTAACTTGTGGTAGTTCTAAGCCCTGGTAGGTGATTAGATCATTTACCATGTAAAATTTCAGGCCCCAAAGCAAGGTGGTGCTAAGCAGCGAAGCCATAGGAATACCGACTGCTCAGCCTCTCCAGGATTTGAACCCTTCATTACTATATGAATCCCTTCAGAATTCTAGTTTGTTATTGGAAACACTAGAATTTGTTTTTTATTGACCTGTTGTAACAGAGGTAAGATACAGAAAGCATTGACACAACGTAAGATGATTTTAATTTCTACAGAGAAGTTAATGACAGAAAACCAGTCTTTCCAAACACAGTGGTAGTTCACTCATTGCAAACACGGGCTTTGAACCATTTTGAAGGAAAGTATTTTCCCCTGTGAAAGTTAATTCCTTTTCATATTAGTATGAATTATTTATGCATCTCAAAAAACAAGATACCTCTCTGTATTAAAATGACTGGCATTTGTGGAGGATAATCTTTCAGCTCAGGAAATACGACATTGCCACAAACTCACTGCTGATCCTCAAGCAAGTCATTCTATTAGATTTCTGGCCAGTAAAGTGAGATAACTTATTCTGCATTGCTGAGGTAGGATTTCCACCCCCCAAGTGCTGTGGCTTTCCCATAACAGGCTCACTGGTAACAGTCAAATACTGCGAATGTAACTGACCATAGACTTTAGTTTTCTGTATTTTAAGGAAGTCAGCTTAAGCTAGATTTGAAAAAGGAATTTAACATCAACAGTTTAGCAGAAGATTCTTAACAGTCTTTTTAAAAAGCCCAGCTGATCTTCTACTTCTTCCACACTTCAATGGATCCTTACCAGAAATTTAGGAAACTGTCCCTATGCCCTTATTTCAGCTAAAAACAGTATTAATAGCACAGTGATGTTTTGGCTGTTGCTGAGTGATGGAAGCACACCCAGAGCCAGGCCACTCTGGAGAAGAGCCACCACCTTCATGGGTCGGCAGCAGGGGTAGGGGTGGAGCCAGGACAGGTGGCTGGAATTAGACCAAGGGTTATTCCATACCATGTGACATCACGTGGAAGGATATAAAGCTGTGAGGAGTTAGCTAGGAGCAGTGGTTTCTTGAGGCTTGCAGGTGGTGGGGCCTTGTGGTGCTGGTAGCTGTTGGAGAGCTCTGTTGCTTCTGGGCATCAGGTGGCAAATAATTGCATTGGGGTTATATACATTGTTATCATTGCATATTTGTTTCTATTTTCCTACTCTGTCTTAGTAAATAGAGCTCATGGGCTGAAATAAAACCTATTTCCAGTTCTCTTCCTCATCCCGCTTGAGGGGGAGTAAGCAAATGTCTGTGGGGTGTTTAGCTTCCTACTGTGTTAAACCACAACATCCTGCTCACTGTTCTTGCGGGTTACAAGGCTCTTTTTCATCCTTTTCTTCCTAGTAGGGTAGTGAGATTACTACTCACCTACAGAAGCACTTGAGTGCTTGCTAGCCCTATGCTGGCTAACTGTATGCAGTCCTTGCCAGGCTCTTAGCCATCTGTACGATTGGATGTCCAAAGGGGTCAGGTGACATCTTGTCAGAGAAAGGTGATGGTGAGCACAAAGGAGACTCTTGAAGAAATGGTGTTGTAGCTCCTGCTGCTACCAAAGATAGAAAACGTGGGAGAACCCATCTGGGCAACTGAAGCTGGCTCTTATTTTTGTCTCTTTGCTGTACTTAGGAATCCACATGCCCTCTTTTGCCTTTGGCAACTCTTTCTTTTGCCTTGACCCAGAGCCAGCATCACTTCTCAGACAAATCTCATGTTTTTGCCTTTGATTAAGGAAATCTTCAATACATGCAGATGTTTCAGAAGAGATGAGATGCAGGTGTTAAAAATATTTATGGATGGAGATACTGTGATTCGTAAGTTCTGTGACAAAAAGACTTCTTTTTGCATTTATTTTTGATCTTGATAGTGTTCTTTGAACGCATCTTATCAGATGGTTAATGTCCTTTATGCTGTCATCTCCAGGGTGTCTGATCTACAGCCTGTGTTCTGCTCAATGTCACCAACACAGTTCGTGGGAACTTTGTTTACTTAATACATGTCATGATCTAATCATATAGCTTAGTTTAGGTTAATAAGGTCAAAAAAAAGTGTTAACTTCTGATTATATGAGCTTTATATTTTTATAAGAAAAAGAAGGAGAATACAATATGAATTACAACACGAGCAACTGACTTTAGGTGAAAAAACAGGAGGTCAGCACAGGGACACTTTCACACACTTTAAACAACAAAGGATCTCTCATCCAAGCATTCTGTCTGCTCTTCAAAATACAGCTCATGTGATCAGACACCCATGCACATTATGGTATGTGTCCCTTTCACATTTTTGTCAGTCTCATCAACTGAGCTCAATACAGATCAATGAAAAAAACATGAAAATCTCCTTATGCTTCTGAGTGTTATGTTACCAACATTTGCAGCAATGTTGCACTGAGCTGAGATCTTGTCAGAGTTCATAAAACCAGCTGAGCCAGGTCTTATTGGCAGGCAGGGAGATGGCCAGTTTCCAGCAGCTTCCAGGTGCTGTGGAGTTCAGCTGTGATTAAAGCTGTGCCACCCTTTCCCACTGAGCCAAGGCAGTTTCTAAAGCCCCAGCTAGGAACATGGTGTTGGTTTATGGACACAATGTAAAACGAAATAAACAGATGGCTACAACTCATCTTTAAGAATTCTTTTATGCCCTTGGGAGTTATAGTATGACAACTCCTTTGCTCTCTATATAGATGCCACTTGGGTTTCCTCCCTCTTCTGACAGCCCAGATTCCCTCCGCAGCCTCTGGTGAGTGTGGTGGTATGGTTTTGGGGGCAGGGCTGGTGGGCTTTAAGCCACATGGCTTCTATCCTCTACGTGGCCAGTATGAAAGTGAGCTCCCCATCTTTCAAACTAGCTAGAGAATCTCAGCAGTGAGAGCATGCAGACAGCATTTAATGAGGAAAATAGATAACCTCCTGAGAAGCAGAACCACATTGGAGTTTTGTGCATTACCCTAAGCTTTTGCATACTAAACCTGTTTATCGTTCCACTCAATAATTGCAGTACTGACTTCCTCTTACAGCTGCGACCTTGCTTCTGATATCTTTCAGAGTATGTGTGGCTAACTGTTCTTCAAGTGTGCTAAAGTTCCTACCCCTGCAGAGTGGACTTAAGATGTTACAAATCAAATGACAGCACAGTATGCACAGTTTGATGTGAATACTGAGCAGTTATTTACAGTCATAGAAAATGTAATACCTTTTACCTTCTGACTGCCACATTGGATAACTGAACAGTGCCTGTCCAGCTCTGTAGTTTCAGCATGGGAAGCAGACGTTACAAATGGTAAATGCTCTGTGTTCTCTAAATTATTTGAAGTAGTCTTTTAGTCACAATGGGATGGTTACAGTTTCTCCAACACTGCATATCAAACTGAAAAGTTGGGGTTCAGAAGTTACCAGTGTAACATAACTACAATTTTCTAGTCCTGCTGGATTTTGGACAACACAACAGAGCTGTCACTGATTTAGGAATACGTATTGCCTTTGAGAACTCCAGGTCCATATATATTGGGGAGAAGAGAGGAAAGCTTTGTGGATGGGCTGCACTGCTGGAACAAAAAATCTTTAAAGGAGAAGCTCTTCAAAGCCATAGAACTGTTTAAAATGTTACAAAAAGATATGATGAGGTCAAGCAGCCAGTAAAGTGATTCTGAAATGGTCAAAGGCTTAAAAAAACTCATTTATCACTGAAATCTGCTCTTCATCATCTATATAACCACTGAATTCATGGGCTGTTGCTAGGAGGTCCAGAAGTATTGTGATAAAAGAAAAAAGGAGTAAAGTTTTGGATTGGAATACTTTTGGATTGGAATCACCTTTTCTAAGTTATTTTGAGTGAAACCAATGTGGAACAAATTGCCACCTGCATTCTCTTCAGTCTTACCAATAGCAAACTCATGGAAGATATAAACAATACAAAAACTAAGCAAAGGAGAATGCTGCTTCCCAGAGCTCTTGCCATTGGTCCCTGAAAACACCAGGAATCACTTTACTTCTCTTCCACATGGCCTGATAAAAAGTTTTTTGAAATTTTATTTCACAGCTTCAGTGTTTTGAAAATGTTGTTACCTTCAGTTCAGATCTCTGGAGAACCATTCATCTCTGCAACAAAACAGACATCTAAGGCAGGCTAGCAAATGGCTTTCTGAAGGTAATTCTATTAACTATAAAGGGAGAGTAGACTTAGATATCTGACTTTAAGAAGTCTGTAATAAATTGAGATAATTTTCATCCATCAAGTTACTTTTATACAACATGCACTCTGTTTTTTCTCCCTATTACATATAAAATCTCACATTTTATCAGTTGGAAGAATATATTACACTCCTGCTAATTTCCTAATCCTGCATATAATAAGATGGACTTTATTTGTACTTCAACTAGACTGACCTATAAGTTAAACTGTGATCTACAAAATGAGCAATACTTGTAGATTTTTCGTTTTTACCACCAAATGGCAGAATACTCCAGGGGCATGGCTTTTTATGTACTTCCAGGTGTAACTCACAGCAAAAGTGTCTGAAAACTCATGAGAAGCACTGTACTTGTCACATTTTCAGCTTAGGTTTAGAGATTTCCAGTTCATGTAGCCCATCCATATAAAATTCAAGGAATCATATAAATATTCAGATGCTTATCCAAACTAAAATGGAATTTCAGCTTCTTGAGATTCATCTGTCATTGATGATAATGATGCCATGAAGAAATATCCAATTATGCCACTAGAGATGAAATACTGAGAATAAACGTAGTAAAAACTGCGCTTACAGAATTTACAGCGATGTAAGGCTATGAGCCTTACCAGGAAGATGAGCAAAGAACGTGGGAGACATTTCACATTATTCATATCAGGAGCTAAACTCTGCTCCTTGCTGAAAACATGCCTCTACCTTACTGTATGCAGAAAGAAAGACAAATAATGTCCACCCCAAACCACTGTGTGCGTCAGGTCAAATTGCTCATCAAACAGCTGTACTTCGTTCATTTCACGCTCCTCACCCTTTTCTCTGTGTCACCCTTTTGTTGTGACCCTGTCTGTCAGAGATGTTATCTTTAAAGCCAGCATAAGACTAGCTGGATGATGCTCCCCTTTCAAGCCTGCTTTCTCTTCATCCGTATCACCCTGCTCCGCACCAGGATGCACCAAGCCTCTGTGGGGACGGCAGCTACGCCCATAGCCTGTTTGCTTAACAGCTCACTTCTCTTCCTCGCACTGCCACAATAAGAAAAGGGACCACATTGTTTCCAGAAATAAAACAGATTAGTTTAATCCTAAACCTACTGCAGTGCCAGCATAATAATTCCTTTTTTTTTTTTTTTTTACCATGTTTAACCATTTTTAAGGAAGTTAAAAGAGCTAGACATTTGTTTATATATGATTACTGTTTAAGGAACTGTCCTCAGCTGGGTTTATTAAGGATTTGGTTTTTTTCCTCCAGTTTGAACAAATATATTCCAGAAAAAAAGGGAAAAAAAAAATCAAAGACTTTGCACAAATATTTGCTAGTCTCATCGAAACACCCATATTTAGATATTTCTCTCGCTCTGCATGCTCTTTCTCCAGACAACCATTACTCAAGGTATGTTCACCTTCTTTCGAGGAACAATTACTTCTGTGTTTTTCCGTGAAAGCCTACATCTGCTTTCTTTTCTAATTAACAAGCTATTTGACACCTTCTATGAGGAGGCTTTTCTCCATGAATTCTTCCCCTGTATTTCTACTGTCTGCGCAGTGCATTAATTTACTTACATTTTCACTGTCCCCGGTGTATCTGACTTCTTCACACAGGAAAAATGCAGTAGTATTGTCTCATTAAAACAGAATGAAACTCCAGTCTGGATGTCATTTGCAAATCAAGTTCACCTCTTTTAGCTTTTCACTTCAAACCTAAGCCTTTAGTAATGTGCTCCTCTTTAAAGTAATCACTTACATTCTCCATGGTCCATAGGGACAGGAATGCCTAGAGGGCAATTTATCTCCTGCTAAAATGAGTGCTCAAGGCAGGCACTTCTGGTGGATACTTGCCCCTACCTCATTCATTGAGTAAATGCAGAACCTTGAAGAACTGGCTTAATTTTGACATGCAATATGTGGCAGGCTCAAGTCCTGTGAGATGAGATTTACCCAGTGTGTCTGAATACGGTTAAGAACCTCTAGTCTTAAAAATCCAGCTGTTGTCAGGTCATCTGAAATCATCTTCAAGGGAAATGAGAAGAGCAGGATCCTTTATCACAGTTTTAAATGAAAGTGGAAGCAATCCCCAAAGAATGAGTTCCCAGTGATTACAGAACTTTGTTTTCGTTTCTGTCTCTGTTTGGTAAGAAAATTGCACAGCCATCAGAACAATGATTTAGTAATAGTTTTGATTGTGCATCACCCAGCAGTATCCTGTTTATATACATAAGAAATACATAAGTTTATTATGTTGAGATAATGTTGCTAAGTACTGCTCAAGATTCATGTCTTGATGAAGAGAGTTGTTTTATCTCACTCATATCTACTTCTATATACAAGCTTCATACTTTCTAGAACAAATTTTAAATATCAACGTTCACGAAGGTTGGAATTACAAACATTTGAAAACAATGTTTCACATGACGTAAAAATATCTAAATTAGTAACAAACATCAATTCAGCTTGATGAATTAGTAATGGAAGTTATTAGTAGATACCAGTAATAAACATCAAAACAGCATCAATATGCTGAGAATTAGTACAGCTATGTTGAACATGTATCTAAAAGTATCAGTAGATTCAGGAATTAAAACTCTGAATGATTTTCATAAGCCTGTTCTAAACACAAGCTTATTCCTACAATTGTAGAATAACATAAACTTGTAAAGACAAGAATAAGCATTTGACGTGAGTGGAGTGATTTTTATTTGCCATAGGCATTTATGGCATTGAGTTTTCATTGTGCCTTCTTCCTTCTCCCTCTTACTCTAGACTTAGAGAAGGTGCTGTTAACCTCAGCACCACCCAAAATAGAATTACTTTGACAGCAGGATCTCGCTTATGCACTATACTTCCTGTAAGTCCCTATGATACTACTGGAAAATTTCCTTATCTCCATCTCTGTTGCCTCTTGACATATGTATGTAAGAATAGAACGCTAAGAGAAGGAAAACTTCTCCCAGGTAACGTTAGCGATTGTAACATTTGGACTGTTTGGCTAAAGGGAATTTCTTACTTCCAGACCAGCAAACAGTGAAATCTTTTTTTCCATCTCCCTTTGGAAAGGAATTCACTAGTTTTGGGTTGCAGAGTTTTCACAAGTTTACTACCGTCAAATGCAAGAACTAGAGCATTTAAACACTGAGGGCAGTCTTGCTTCTTTAATGAAACAGGCTGTGGCTCATGCCAGTGATCTGTATATAGAGTATAAACATGAAGAAAACTATTTCGGGATCAATCTGGTATTAAAGAGGGAATCAGTAGTGTCAACAAGACAAGAGATGCCTCCAATTGCCTCCCAGAAATGGTTTCTGCATTTTAAGTTGTGTTGATGAATATTTCAAGTCAGTGTTCTGTCTGCAGGGAACCTGAGTTATGATGAACCAGCCTAAAGATCATAAAGTCTCGGACCATTGTAACCATGTTTGTTATCCATGAGTAGGAATTTAGGCTTGCTGTTACTCAGAGATAGAAGAGCGCTTTTATCAGCTTGTGTGCAGAATTTGTGAAGCGTACAGAAAAAGTCCCAGGTCAAAACAATATTTAGTGTTGCAAATGGAGTCCCCTGGCAGTGAAAAGCGCTGTGATATGGCATATTCTTAATACTGCTCTCTTCCCATCATTGTTATGTCCCCCACGGCAATATGAAGGAAGCTCTCATATCCTTTCAGGGGAATGAGCCTAGCTGGGTGCCTCTGTAAACTGCCTGCACCCTAATGTCTGCAGCATGGGGAACCAGCAGGAGGAATGAGAGGTGTGCCTGCAATTGCAGGACTAAGATCTCATTGGGAGTGTGGGGATGTGATGGGACTGGTCACAAAACTGGAGCATTGCAATGGATAGACACAATCTATTCGGAGAGGATGGTAAGAGAGGTGAATTGTCCTGTATGTGAGTGGGCAGTGCAGATGCATGGAGATCTGCTGTGGGATGGGTGATGAGCAAGCTGGGAGCCTGTGGGTCAGGATTAGTGGGCAGAGCGATACGGATGATGCTGTGGGTGTCTGAGATTTCAATGATAGTTGAAAGAAAACCAGTCAAATATCAAGTCTCACTGTTTCCTATGGGGAGCCACACAGAAACAGGGGAAAGAATTTTAGTTGAAGAGAGCAAACAATGCAGCCTATACATCCTATACTTTTCATGTGGCATTATCCATGGATCTGAGCAAGATTCATTCTAACTTTGGACCTAGCTGACAGGATAAATTTTACAGAGTTAAGAAAATTACCATCTGTTGGGACAGAAAGTGATCCATGCTGTTGATATTTTAGATGATGTCTCATAATTTTCCCCAATGCCTTTGTATGGATGTTGAGAAGGAAGAGTGATTGATGTAGAGGCTGGAGGGTCTTCATATCTATGGCAAGTAAGACAAAGCAGGCCATCAGTACTCTGCGTTCTGTACAAAGGATGTTTTCCAGCTCAGTGCTTAGCCATTAACTTCCTCAAGGTAAAATAACTACTCACTGTGGTGAATACATTGAATGTTGTAGAAAGACAGAGAAATCTTTAAATGGGCAAGAGTAGGTCATCCATCGCCGCAGCCAGTGGCGCGTCTTTTCCAAATCCTGGCCTGAAATTTGAGTGGAAGAAGACCATAAGCCTAGTGATGAATATGTTGATTGTACACAAACACAAATCAAAAGTGGTGGGAGTGCAGAGGTGATAGAAAAATGGCACATAGCATCTAAAAAAGTCTTCTAAACTTGCATTAATAAGTTTGTACTCTCAAACTGCTCAGTTTTTTTTTTTTTTTTTTTTTTTTTTAATACACAACTTACTATCTACTACTGAAATAACACCTGAGGTCACACAACTGTGGAAAGAATAAGACATTCAAAATATAAAATGCATACCTCTATTTTGCAAAGTTTCTGACTAGACACAGTGGAAAATAGTGAATATATTCAATATAAATTACGTACACTTCAGCACTTCTTTGACATATAAGGAGAATTTATGGACTTCAATATGAAAAGATAGTATAGATGACCACCTTGAACTATAAGGCTTTAAAAGGAGGGTTTTGTGTGTTTGGTGGAGAGATAGCCACTTCTGCTTCATATATACAAGGGCTACTCTGAAAGCAATGCCTCCTATTTTATTATGTTGGCCCATGACGTCAGAGGCAGATATTGGAGGGATGGCAGCAGAGGCTGAACCTTCCCACCAATATTCTGTTCCATGTTGTTGCTGTGTGACAGATGGCAGCAGAGGGGCACTCTGACACAATGGCGTCAGACATGGGGGTGCGGATGGGGCAGAGGGGTGGAAATGAATTCCTCTATGAGGAAAAAATGGAACCCACTGACATTCATCAATGCTTGTTGAATGTTGGTGGAGACGAAACAGTGGATGTGAGCACAGTGAGGTGGTGGTGGTGCGTTTCAGCAGTGGCAACAGCGAGTCATCTCCACTGGTACAGATTATTACAAATGTGGCATGCAGTCTCCTGTTCATTGCTGGCAAAAATGCATAGGTCATGGTGGTGTCCATGCTGAAACATAGTGTGTTGTAGCTGAGAATTTTCTCTAACAAATTTGTGTTATTGAGCTCTTTGTATCTGTTGTGGTTACCATGGAAATATATAGGAGGCAATACTTTCAGAGCAACGTACGTATATATATACTTACTTACATATACATACAATGATGTGTGAAGTTGTTGTAGTTAGGTGATATTACAGCAAGGAGCAGTGATCAATGCACCATAAAGACATACAGCTATGCTGCTAACTTTTTTTTTCAAGTCAATGGAAAAGAAACAGAAATTATAACGTTAAATTGAAAATGTATCATAAAAGTGACATTAGTGAAAGGTCAAAATTTTGTAAAAAGTTCTTAGAGGCAGCTCTGGAACACTGAAGGCCTCCTCTGAATGTTGGGAGATAATCAGGAAGAACCATTCTTACATATTTGAGTATGCCAAATGAACATGCTAGCTCTGGTTTCTACATTCACTGTATATTTTTTTAAGGCCAAGTAGAATCAGAGAAAGTTAGGGGACCACACAGAGGTATCCTCCAAGTGAGATTTTCCAGATTTCCAAATTGTTATCAGCAGCAGTATTCACCATATTAAAAATCACAATTACAACCACTTTATTTCTTACCTTCAGAGCCACCGTGGCCAGGGATGGTAGGTAATTTCAACTCATACCCAGAGAGTTCCTGGGACTAATAAGCTGTTCTATGTCGCATGCACCTAATATACTGAATGATTTTATCAGATTTTTCTGCAGTAAATTCATGTAAAGCATCACAGCACTGCAATGTATCCCACATTACTTTTAGAGTATCAAGTTTATATGGATTAACATCTGACAAAATAATGCCAGAATTTGCCAGAACAGACAAATGAAAGAACTAATTGGAATTGCTGGAGTAGCCACTCTGATGCCTCCACACTATAATTAATCCAAACCCTATCTCAAAGCCATAATCTTAGAATTAAATGTTGAACAGTGACTGCACTTCCTGTTACAGCATTCTGATTACAGTGCTCCTTATAGTGGCATTTGTTTAAATTATTTGACAGTCAATATGAAGAGTGATAATGGATAGAAAGTATTCACAAAGTATTTTCTTAGAATATTACTCTCCTTTGATGTCTGCCTTAACTGGCAAATTTAAATTTCACTTTTAATATTAGTCCAATTAGTTGAGGAAAAGCTCTTTGTTCTACTCTAATACAGTTAAAATTCTCTCAAAGTTACAATACTAAACTTCATTCTAAAGAGTATTATATTTTCAGTGTTTTTGAATCACACTAGTCTAAAACAAATCTGCAACGAAACATCTGCCTAATCATGTCCTTATAGTTACAGAGAGAAAAATAAAAATAATCCCCATGGTTCCAATTGCTTTTCTAGCCAACTATCCCATACTTAGAAAAAAATAATTACACCTTAGAGAGAGCTAGTTTTAATGGGCTTTTGGAAATTTTGGTGCTTTTGCTAAGGCAACTGACTATCAGAGCCAACTACTGAAACTGTGCGTTCTTCAGTAAATGTGTATTATGTTTGCAATAAGGTGCTGTGGAAAACATCAGCCATGGAAAAAAGTCTGAGTCTACAGAGATCTTATTACAGTGTCAAAACAAAAGAATGTAAATTACACTAGCGTCAAAATATAAATGATGACCTGAGAATGAATAGAGAAACTCTTAATAACTAGTATAGAAATCTGTCTTTCTTTGTTTCTGTTGTGCCAGCATATAGCTTTAATAACAGCTATATGTATCCTTAAATTGGCATGCAATTACCAGTTCAATGCTTCTGGAACAAATAAGCTCCAGGAGATTACCTGTGATGTTTGAAATACGGGCTGGGTATTTAGGAGGCTTGGATCCTTCAGTTCATAAGTCTTACTTTATTATTGGAAGCTGCAGAACAATTCAGTAGTCAGGGTGATAAAAGGAGTGAAATGTTGTATTCCTGAACGCTGTTACTGTTTTTGTTGTGAAAAGAAAGTGTGTTTTAAAGTTGAACTGGTAATGGGAAGGTTCACACGCATGCCAAGGATGCCTGTGTAGGACCAAGCATGGCAGCATGTTACTGTTGATGAATCTTATATGCAGCAGACATGCAAATAATATGGTCTATATACAAACTCAAAGAATCTACAGACTAAATTACTGGATTCCCAAAATCAATTACAGAATGATAGCACAATTTTGTAAAAATACTTCTGACTTTACCTTTCCCCTTATGTTGAGATAATTCTTATGCTACAACATTCATGGCACCTCAGTTGTATCTCATGGAGTCATCTGTGATAGTTAACAAAGCAAATACGAAAAATCTGTTTCCTGTTGCTTGCTTGAATTGTTGAATCTCTGTCCACCTCAGCGGTCTAAAGTCTGTGACTGACAGATTTCACTCTGTACAGTGATTGCTTATGATCTCATATGAATAACTTCAAACTAGAAATAGATGCTCTACCTCAAACCAGGCCTAAAATTGTGTAAAATGTTTGTGTCTAGTTCAGGCAAACTGTGAGATATTAGAGTATAAGCCCACATGTACCCTGATTTACAGACAAGCCAAGACATTGCTGATATTTGGGGAGAGTTAAACATGTATGACTACTACTTTCTCTGTCATCCCAAGGACTCTGCTTTGTAACTAGGCAACCATGCTATAGAGAGCAGTACAAAACTGTGATTTTTAAAATTCTTTAAGAATGTTATAGTTATTTCTCTATATTGTTCTCTAAATTTCTCTAAAACGCTACATAAACCAACCGGTCACTGGTTTGTGTCTTTGGACTGTATTGTCTATACTATTTTTTCTCGTATCATGAGTGATCCTCATGGCTTGCTTCTGCCTTCAATGCTTATTAGTAATTACCAGTCATTCCATTTTCCACTTCGTGGGAGTAGATCCAAACCAAAAATACGATCAGTTGTTCTTCTGCCCCAGTGATTCTTTTGTGTAGGATGCTGTGAAGCTCAGCTTGATCATTTCTGCTTTTCATCTAAGAGGCCATGAGTGTTTTAGGCTGTATTGGCACCACTGGGCTAATGACCCTTAACTCAGCGATTTCCCGTTGAAATAGTATTGAAGTCCATCAGTTTTCCTACTGACCGGGCCAAAAT
This sequence comes from Penelope pileata, assembly GCA_013396635.1. Lineage (NCBI taxonomy): Eukaryota > Metazoa > Chordata > Aves > Galliformes > Cracidae > Penelope > Penelope pileata. The sequence continues at coordinate 1,959,608 of WBMW01002665.1, forward strand.
TCAGATTTCAATGAGAATTGCAGTAGCATATTTCTCACAAAAGAGAGAGAAGTAATACTGGCAGGCTGCTAATAGAATTTGTACCTGTTCCTCTCCCCTATGAATTTAATTATCAAGCAAACAAAACTTGCAGAAGATCAGTCAGTATCTGTGGATAGCAGAGGTTTATAGCTGACATTTTATGGGGAAAGTGCAGAGTGGGATGAACCTGAATACATGGAATGAATGCGGTGTGAATGTACTATCAGTGTTACACACAGCTTTGTTATGTCTGCATTGGATTAGACCAATACAAATCTCCTGAAGCTAATATTCTTATTTCATACTCAAAAACTTCCGCAGGGGAAGAATATGGTGCCTGTTTTTTTCTGTAGATGAACTTGGGTGTGACTTCAACTTTGCACCGTGGATGTACCCTTATATGAAAAGTTTCTCCCCCAGATTAAATTCAAAGCATTATTTTTGACATAAAAATTCATTTAATGAATGAATGCTTTTTAAATTATGTGAAAATCAAGACTATATAGAACTGAAATTAATTGCAATAAGCAATTTGCAATGGATGTTATGCCTCGTGCTTTGGGATTTGAGTTCATCTTTTCTAAGGAACCGGGATGAGACCTGTGTGTATGTGGTTATGTGCGTCCCATTTGTTCTTATGGGGTTCCTTTGAAGTGTAGCATTGGAACTGCCAGAAAGAGGATACTGGATCTGGTGTCTGATCCAGCACATCAATTGCTGACAGCCCGGACTTCCCCAGTTTTAGTAGCGCTATTACTAGAGTCCTCAATAATTTTTTTTCCCTGAAAAGTTCAAGGTAAAGTGGTTATGAAATTTCCAGCAGCTACGTGAGATTAGACTCTGTTAAGAATCTACCTCTGCTTCTGTAGAGGAACTGTCTCTTTTGTACCACTGCCAAAATATTCGTTTCCATAGAAGAATGGAATAGACAGTGCTTTAACCAACAGTAATAACATCATGAAGTAAGGAAAGGACAGTTGTCTGAGAAGCTTCTTCGCTGGTGTATATACAACACAGGCTAATCAGTGACAGACTTTTTAAAGTTTAGGACGGAGTGGTACTTGTATAAGTTGGACAAAGTCATATTTTAAAAGAATCATATCCAGTTCTTCCAAATGCAGCATCCACTCTTCTCATACTCCTGCCTTATCTGGAAAGCTCTGAGGCCCTACATTTAAATACCAAAGGAACAGCAAAAATTATCTGATGACTTTAAGGCCATATTTTCTAGTACAGACTGAAACAGTAAGTCTGATCTTTAAACGGGAAAGGTCTCCGTATCTTCCTCTGAAAATGTAGAAGTGGCTAAAAATATGAGTAAATATAACTAACACTCACAATGATATATTCCTCCATTCTTAAGCCCCTTTACTGTATCTGATCCATGAAGGTACAATCAGACACAAAAGAGATTTAGATTTTTAGGTAATTTTTGGTTAAGTTATGCCTGAGAAGAGATAGATGAGTGCATGGAAGTTTGTTCCACATGTGTAAGTTAGATTTAGATCAATTCGTAATGGATATTTAGGCAATATGTTATTTACTCTGTTCACATTTTGTATATATTCATTTACAAATTTGGGTGATAAATATTACAAAGCTAACCCTCTCTGGTTCTTAACCGCTGAAGGAGAATAAGGAAAACACTTCCCTACCCTGAAAGAGTTCTGAGATTTATCTTATATTTGTAAAGCTGGTTAAAATACGAAATTCTCTGTATAATTGCATTTAAGGTTGCCAGCTTACCTGTTTATTCTTAGTCTTGCAATATCTTGTGGATTTTTCCTTAAAAACTTACCTTCTTGATAAATGGGATTGCCTGAAAGCTCTGATAACACAAGATGTAAGTTTCCAGCCCTCAAGTTTGCATGTGAAAGCTTGAGAGTATTAACTCTGGGCTTTCTAAAAGCTTAGAGACTAGAAGGGAAAGAACTTAGAATGCATAACTTCTAAAAATCTTTCTGTTTAAAGTCAATCTCACAATATTTTGGGCCTTGATCCATGATCTCCATGCTGCAGTGCGTACACACGAAGAATGTTTTAATAGCTTGTGCCTAGGTTTCTTTTATTATAAGTTTTTATTTACCTACATTTCCTAATTGATTTCACTGGATATTTTGCCTGAATCAGAATGTTGGATTGTATACTATTCAGGTTGGAGATCTAGCAATCTCTTCAGTCTTTTGACCGCACATTTTTTCATGCCACGTAAGTCATAATATAAGCAATAACCTTGATAAACTTGCCAGAGCTCCTTAGGACCTCTTTCATCTTTCATCTGTATTTAGCTTACCTTTTAAAACTGTATTTCCGTTTACGTAAGGCAAGGAGTTTTGATTTAAATTCTGTGCCAAGTCATTCCAGTTTGCCCAGATATGTCTAAACTTCAAACGATTGCAGTCTCACAACTACTGTACACTTTAACTCCTTTGCAAACAGGGCTACAAATACTTTAATGCTAAAAAGAAAGAATGAAAATATGAAGAAAAATGTCCATAGAGGACTGGACACAGATGGAGAAAATGCTTACAGAGGTGTAACAGCGAGATGGACACTAGATACATGCAGTTTGGAACAAGTGCTAGGGGATTTGGGATCTCTTTTGGCAGGATAGACTGTACTGAGGAATGAAAGCAAAATTGCGCATGTCTGAGGGTGGATTCAGACATGGAAGGTCCTATATACTATCATGGGTACTTCGCTTAACACAGCTCACAAGACCACAGTCAGCTGCTCTCCTTTTACTCTTCAGCTGACTGATTATCAAACGGAGGAATGGCCTAGGACTTTCCTCAGCACAGACATGGCCTGATGCACCTCACTTAGGAGCACAACTGGTGTTGGAGAGATGGAAATCCAACACCAACACCACCCCCTAAAAATATGTCAGACCACAGGTGGACAGAGCTGCCCTCAGGAGGTACCTGCAGTCAGCCTCCACTGACTATAGGGACCTGGAGAGAACTACAGTTTGAGGTGACTTTCAGGTAAGTGGAGTTCATGATTCACAAATATATGGCAAACATTTTAAGCAGGAAGCTGATGTGGGTTGACCCTTACTGTGTGATTCTAATTCATCTTCATACTGCAATGGCTTTTTGACGATTTGACCATTCATCTGGCAGGAACATAAGAGAAATGGGCTCTGGAGGATAGCCAGCATTACAGAGTTCACCTGATGGATAACAAGAATAATTATTCAAGTGGATAGTGTATGTTTGAAAAAAACAATCTTTTGACAAGTTTTCAAATTATGCAAAGCCATTTTCATCCCGAGGCAGTGTTAAACCAAATGCCATAATATCTCTTAAAGGATTATTTCCTCGGGAAGTCTTAGACTATAACATTTTGTCCATGAAGTGTGAGGCGGACCTTGCTTGGAAATTTAGGGTGGGCCTGTGCTGATTTATTTCTTCCAAGTATGTGTCATGGTTTTTTTTTTTTTTGTTTTTTTTTTTTTTTTTAATTTTGTATTTTTTAAGAAGAGAGACCTCCTGGGGAAAGGGGAGATTTCTCCTTCCCTTAGGGATTCTGAGATTCTTCAGATAAAGTAGGTCCAAGAGACTGCAGGGTGAAGTGAGCAGGTGGGACCTGCAGTTCATTCTTGGGTTGAAACACTGCAGTGGAGATGAGGCAGGCTTTGGAGGTGAAGAGGAGAATGTCTTTAGGACTAGAGCAGAAAAAGCAGAATTTGCTGCCATTCAGCAAGATATTGTCAGCAGCAGAGCACACTAGACTTGGAAGAACTCTGCAGAAAATTTAATTTCTGTTTATGTATTCATGTTCCTTTTAAAAAACTAGATTTTTAGATTTTAGTTATCATTCAGCTCTTTTTTTTTTTTTTTTTTTTCTTTTTCCTAAGGAGTGTAAAGGTGTTACATTTGTCTTTGGGGAACTTGGTATGGAGTCTGTCACAAATGCATGGCTAATTCCTGGCTCAAAGTCAGTAGAGTTTTGGCCCACGTTTAAAAGAAAAACTTTCCGGCTAAACACAAATATGTGTGGACCAAACCATCAAAAGCACTTTTCATACAATGATGCACATTATATATGCAAAAAGTGATTGCTGAAAGTTAAAAATCTATTTGAAATCTGCTTTCTCTTCCATGCTTATTGTCTATATTCCCTGATTAATGTTTTTAATTCGTTGTCACAGCAGCACAGCAGTTGTAAACTGAAAAAAAACAAGACTCATTACGCAAACTGTGAGTTAGTATCAGCCTGTAGGCTGTAAAAGGATTTGGGATCGGTTGTGGGTGTCAGAAAAAAGTCAATTTAAAAAAAGAAAAAGTTACTATAATAATAAGATTTTAAACTATAAAGCATCATGGCGAGTAATTATTAGAAATGCATATTCAAATCACATAATATTATATCTGCAAAACCTGTCTACCTTTCCTTCTAGATTTCTGAGCACTATGTAAAACCAGATAAACAAAATGAGATAGCACGTTCAAAAAGTTTGAATTAGATGATCCCTAAAAAAAAAAGCAGGTCACTCTGCTGTGTCATAAAGATATCAAATACTACACACTAAGATCAAACTTTTACAGCTATGGTTATAATTTGCTTTGCTACGCTTTGTCACGGGAAGCAAAGAACATAGCCCTAGTAGGAGAGATCATCCAATTTTGAGAAACATGGGGCTTGGCCCGTCAGATCAATTACCAGTTAAATCCCGAAGCAAAAGTGGTTTTTAGCTTTTCAAAAAGAATATTAAGGACTTTTTAGGATTTTCTCCTTTAATCCTGTGGGCAAATGTCTCGTGGACCTGTAAAATATAAGTGTTTACTTGTGTCAAGTAAGAAAATGCAGACGTGCCCAATCTGAGCTTTGAAGGAATTGTCCTGGAAAAAACGCTATTGGAATGTTGTAAACATATAGTTGTACTAATCCCAACAGAGAAAAACAAGAAGCTGTTACTTGGACAACATTTGCATCTTCTTAAAACGACTCATAAAGCACTCATGGGATGGATTTAAATCGACAGTCACAGTGTATTTCAGAGAAAATAAAGTGAGCAGCTCCTTTCCCCGCCCCCCTCCCTACTGCCTCTCTACAAGAAAAGAGGAAAAATCTCATTTAGATCTGTGTTCCTTGCTGCATGAAGCAGCAAGCTTCTTGGCAGTTTCACTGGTATTTTTCTAGCTGCTAAGCTTCAAAATAGTTCTGAACCTCAGCCATTTTATAAGGCCGGCAGTGATTTGAAAATACCAATGCCTGCAGTTTACATGGAACACGTCCTGATTTATTGGACCCTACTGAAAATCCATTCACCTCTAACTACTGAGACTAAAGAGATAGGGCAGGCAATGTGAACCTATGCATTGATGTATGAACATTTTTCCACCAGCTTTGTGGAAATTGTGCTAGGTTTCTTTTTGAGAAAGCTAGGGATATCTGGTAAGTATGTCACTGCTCTTTCATGAAACGGAATCGCTTTTAATTCCTTTCATTACTACATTTGGATGTAAAATGCTTATCAGTATAAGATCTGGGTGCATATCGCAAAATTTAGATCAGAATTAGGCAACCATTTCTGTGACAACCCCCACATAGCACCAAAATAACTGCTCTGAAAAGGAGTGATACGAGGCAGATGATTAAATGTCAGTGAATTCTAAAGACTGTTTCTACTAGGGAGCACAAAGAAAGTGATCTCGTATTGTGCACTAAAATGTCTCTACCCTGTAAGCTGATCTGCACAGATGATTCTTACACCGTGCATTGGCTCTTTGACTCTCATTTGACATCAGGTGTGTATGGCCACTCTTGTGATCGATGTGCACGATCTAAGCTGAAGTGGCTGCAGTTAGGGCTCACCATGTGAATGGCCTCCCCTGGAGAGCTCTCTGCAGCTGAACCCTTTGCTTCCAGCTTTGGGACCAGGAGTGCTGCAAAGGGGTAAGAGTAACACAGGTCTGACAGCGGGCATGGAGACAATGTGGATCACAGCGGGCATGGAGACAATGTGGCTCGTTAACTTTCACCCAGACTGTACCTGGTAGCCAAAGAAGGGAATACAAATGTGAAACACCCTTCTCTCTCTTCTTTCTTGATTTGTGCAGATTTCGGTTAGCAGAAACCATGACATACACAATTTCACCTGCAGATTACTCAGCCATGTCACATGTCACCCACACTTGCCGATGGGCATTGCAATGCTTATTTTCTAATACCTCCTAACTAAAAGCATTACTGTTGTACAATGCAGTAAATAGATAGTTTGTAACTGCATTGCATTTACAAAATACTTCATTGACTGCAGTGCGTTTCTCAGAACTACATGCACTTTCCCAAGAAACATTTGTGAATTTTATGGCAAGTCATCATCCCTTTTGGCTTTGAAGCTCCCACACCTCTTGCTATATGCCCTGTTCCTGTGATGATTCTGCTCCAGCATTTATAGCTAAGCCACATTAGGAGGGCACTTAGTTTCTGTTCTGGAAGCACTGCATAGCCTGAATAAAATGAAAATCCTCAATGGTTCCTTCCAGTGGTCACTTGGATAATCAGAAATGCCTTGAGCATAGAAGACTCCTTATCATGTTACTCAGTATGCTGAACAAGTGACTACCTTGCTGTATTTTATTCCGCAGGCAGATTGGCAGTCTTTGCTCCTGCCTAGAAAAAGCAGCTTTCTTAATGCAAGCCACATAGTGTACTTGACTGCATGCACCTTGTATACACACTGCTACACTGAAACCAGATGCTGATCCACACAGCCTTTTCTGCTAGAGCCATGGTCAGGAATAGCACCTGCAGTGCACTGTAACTTGACTCAGCTGAGAATAATTACCTACTGTCAAAGACCTTGCATGTAATGAGTCTAGATTTATTAATCCTGCCATTAAGATCAAAAGGACACATTTTAGCAGATAAAATATGGCGTGTGTGATCTTTAAAGATATTGGCTGAAAATTCCAAAAGTATGTGCTGAAGTTTGGCTCTTTAGATATTCAGGCAATTTTGTATAAGCTGCTTGGGTTTTAGAAGTAACTGGCAATTTCTTTCTCTTTTGTGAATGTTAGTATTGCTGACAAGTAGGCCACCTATCTGCAAGTGCCTAAATATGGACTGAGAAAACTAGGTTTTGGCACTCAGATATGAGCACTGCGTCTGTGAAGTTTCCATTCATTGTGAAAATTTTTGGTTTTTCCCCTCTGAATGTAAGTTATTTTGCTCCCATGAAATTGCTTTTTTTCCCCTTCAGCTCAGATGGTTGCAGATATTTCCCAGAGAAACCCACACAAAACAAAGGTTTACAATGTTTCTTGAGATTCATGCTAATATCCTGTTCTGGCAGAGAAAACAATCAAATATTTTATGTTTGTATATTGACAAGATGGCAAATTTATGAGCCATAACTGAAATATTATGGCATTGGCAAATAACAGTAACAAAAAAAAAAAAACAAACTATTTCTGAAGATTTCAAGCTTCAGACTGCAAACAAAAATAACTGTTTCCCCACATGCATCTTTCTAACGTACCTGCCTTTTCCTTTTGTTTCAATGATGTTTTTGAAACTCACCATATATTTGATAATTTTTTATCACAAGTGAATAACATAATAGACAATGCAAGGAGGACTTTGCTGATAGATCTTATTTTTAATGTATTGATGACTTTAAGAGGCCTACTTTTATCATTTTCCCTAAAGTTGCCACAAAATTTTCAGTCTGCTTGCTATTTTTGAGTGTTGGCAGATTTCAGATTTGCCTTGAGATGGGGTGGATGAGATTTTACGCTTCCCTCAATTTTCCTTTGCTGTAAATATTCTTCAAACATGCTTGCACATTTGCATTCTACATTTCTTTTTTCTGATTCATCTTCATATATTTTCTCATGGTTTGTGAAATCATATTTATTCAAACAACACTTAAACACACACTTAACTTTGCAGTTGTTTCAAGCTATAAGTTGCACTAATGATGCCATGAATAGGGCTGATCTTATACGCATACATTAAAGATGTTCCGGAATTGGGCCTTTTGTCAGGGAAAGAACCACTCTGTTCTTTCCACATTCTGATTTGAACATTTCATAAGTATTAATAATAGATAAGTTATTATTATTTTATAAAGACTGGTTTATTTTAAAAGAACTAACACATTGGTATTGCTTTCTTCATTGAAGCAGAAAATGTTACTATTTTTAAGTTGCAAAAGGCCCCATCCCTTCTCTGGAGCTCATCTGCGTATGGCAACAGCTAAAAACAACTAAGTATCAGGTTCAATATGCCACAAGAGTTTTCCATTCATAACAGCAACAAGCTTTGGTTAACTGTCTTTCTAATGAACCTGCTTGTATACATTTGAGTATGTATGTCTGGCTTCAGCAAAATTGTTGCATCGGTTCTGAAATCTGCACTTACTTTGTTCCACTCAGTATACTGTCCTCTAGGCTTTTGAATTAATTCATCTATTAAGTCACAAACATGAAAATCTTGTCTGCTCTTATTTAAATTTTCAACCATCTATAATTTAATTTTGCATTTGTATGTGGCGTGTCATGTCTACCTCACTGAACTATATAGCAACATTGAAAACATGCAGTGCTTAGCAGTCCGCATGGGTCAATAAAAAAATACAACATATGTCTGACAAAACTCCATTCAATAAAGGTGCCAAAAAAGATGTGTAGAAGCTGGGCGTATAGATTCAAGGTGAGCAGAGGGATTTCTCGATAACACTTAAATGGTGACAGAAAATCTGTAACTGTTACAATATTTTACAGGGATTTGTAAACGTATAGTAATCACTAAAGAGATGGATTCTAAAGAAGATGGATTCTAAAGAAGATGCAGGTTTTGAACCTTCAAGGCTGAAAATTGAATGCAATGATTTAAAATATAACTAGCCCAGAGTGCTACAGAACAGAACGTGACATAGCCATAAACAGCTGTCTCTACAAATAACGCTCAGTAAGTACCAGACTACAATGCCAAAATGGCATCTTTATTCAAAACTTCAGATCACCAGCTACGTATTAACACACCATTACTCAAGGGATTTTATCCTCACACAGAATGATTTATGCCATTTGGATATGAGTAATATCACCAAGCACTACAGAAAAATCAGGGAACCTTCAGCTCTTATCTTAGGAGGTACAAAGTCATTCCGACTTGATGAATTAAAATCCTTCCTGAAGTTGAAATGCAGCACCTTTATCTTTTAAATATTTCAAATCATTAAAAAAAAAAAAATGACTAGCCTTAGAAAAAAAGTATAGAAATAGATTTTTAATTTATCTGAGAGAAAAAGTTGAGCCCTCTAGAATTATTAAAACAATAACTGAACCTCAGCCATTTCCAGAGGTTTCATGTAGATCTTTGGTGTGGGATTCTACCTGGCTTCATTTAAATTGTCTAGAATCAAATTGTACTCATCCTGTAAATATTAAAACATGTTATTGGTCCAGCTGCAGGGCTGATAGTCTGTGCAGTGCGATCGCTCAGAAAGTTCAAAGCATAATCTATCGGTGAGCATTCAGTTGTCTCAGAAGGAAAAATGGAGAATCCTAAAATCTGGGAACGCATAAAGAAATGCTTGTTCATGTCATTCATAAAGATATTTACATTCCATCTTGATCACAGTTTCCCTAGGATAAAAGCAACTTGGGTTTTTAAAAAGTTAAGTTTGTAGAGCGATTTAATTGATTTTAAAGTATAAATAAGCTAAGATCCCATAACATTCCTATGCTCTTTCCGCACGTCTGACATTTCCTTTAGAAAAAGTAGCATTATAAAATGAGGTAAAGACTTCTGTATAAATGCATAATATGCAAACCTTCTGTACTGCATCAAATTAAGGCTTTTTCTGGCCTACCATCTATGGTAGGATATTTATGATTACATAAAACATTAGTATTAAATGTCCTAATTAAATTTGTTTGGGCAAAAGCAATAAGAATGTAATAGTACATGGTAACAAAACATCCTCGGAAAGGAGATATTTACTGTTCTGTTCTAAAAAAAAAAGCCAGCTAAGATTTCAGCTAGGAATTGATGTCAGATTCCTGGTTTAAGATTAGGAATTTCATGTTCAATTATTGTTTGTTACTGAGATACTAGATACATGTTGTTTTGCTGTCATTGGCTGCCTGTTCTCATTCAGCATTTAGACGTACCTTTGTCACCTTCAAATGTTTTTTTTATCTCATGTAACTTTAGTCATTTAGAAGACAAGCCTTTAGTCAAAGGTAGGTGTCTGGGCTTCCTCTTATTGGAGTTGACAGAGAAAATAACACACCAGCAAAAGGCAATTTATACCACTTTTTCTAGAACGAGATGCACAGGAGTGATGGCCACCTGTCCACCCCAGAGGTAAGGCATGAGTAGCTGGCGTTGGATCCCTAAATGCAGAAGGTTAATGAGAAGAATCCCACAGTAGTAACTAAAGGTATACGTGAAGAGTTTGGTCTTGCTGTTGGTTAGTTCCCTGTCTTGCTGATGTTTCTGCAGATGAAGACATAATACCAAACTAGGATATCCACGTACAGATGAAGGCTCCAAAGCCAGTCCAAACTACATAGATTGACATTTACTCATGAAATAGAATTCTCCACCTTGCTCTTCAAGCAGGCAAATTTTATCCATTCCCTACAGCTCAGATGTGGTTTCATATCCATTTGCTGTGACACCAGTACTCAAAGAGCCATGAACTGACGTACCCACATTGACACCCCAGCGTCCTCCTCCATGTGTAATTCCCACATAACAGAGCTCCAAAAGGTTACCAGTATTAAGCACTGGTGGAAAAAACACTCGTTCAGCCTGCGCCTCTCAGAATTAGATATCCTGTGATACTGCTATTAATGGACCTCCAGAACATTGCTTATTCCAGCAGTAGCTCCACAGCCATTCTGGAAAAGTTGCCTGTTGCAATAGCTTCTGCCTAGGAAAACAAAAATATAAAAGTGGTTACAAATGTAGCAATACTTCATCTCTCTGTTTGGGATGACCAAGAAGGAGATGAAGATAATTTCTCTTAAATGTTAATGACTTTCTGTTAAGTGCTGTCATTTTGAGTACACACCCTGTGCTTACCATGCTGATGTATCTACAGACAGCAGTCTTTTCACCTCTTTGTCTTTGTTTTGCTAGGCTGGGCTCTCTCAGTCTCTTGTCATACGACAGACTCTTCATTACCTTTAACTCTCTTCTAGCATGCTCCTGCACCTGCTCTTGTTTTCTCTCAAATGTGTGACTTGAAGGAGCTGAGTATGGCATTTCTGATCAGATCTTACGCTTTCTGCTTTTCTCTGCATGTCTACTGGAAGCACCTCAGTAATGTATCCCAGGACCATATTTGCCTTGTCACCAAACGACCTGGGAACCACAGAATTTCCAGAGACCCCTGAGAACCCTTTTCATTTCTGTGGCTCTCACCACCATGCTTTAAGGCACCTTTATGAGAGAAGTCTTGGAGCACGAAGTACTCAGGACCGGGGTCCTGCCTGATACAGAACACGTGGGCTTGATTTTATATATGGCATATCGTTCCGTCAGCTTCGTTAGCTCTGTAAGATCTCGGCCTGTCTCCTCAGTCTATAAATAAATAATGGCAGTTTTATAAATAAACCAGTTTCTAACCAGCTGAAACTCCGTTATCTTTGTAACTTTTACTAATCGGTAGAGCAACGTGAATGACAGACACAGGTTCTTCACTTTAAAAAAAAAATCTGGCATAACAAGAAATAAATATAGTTACAGGTGAGAACCACATAAATATTTGATAAACTAACACAAAATACTTGACATGGAATTTCAGAATGTGCCCAAACCGCTTGTGTCTATGGCAGGGCAGCAAGTGCTTTCCAGCTGGTGGCTCAATGTTCTCCCAGTGTAAATAGATGATCAATCATTCTCTCTTGTTATTGTTTTAAAGAATAGTTAGAAACTTGATTCACAGTGAGTGCTCGTACTGCCTGTTCTTTTTGCTCTCTTATCAACGTAAGTTTTAATATTAAAAATACGCATTGTTTTCATCTGGCTGCTGGAGCTCTCTGCTCACTTCTGAAAGCCATGGTTGGTGCACGAGTGCAGGTGTAAGCCCGTGGAAGAGACAGAAGCTCTGTAGAGGCAGGAAGCAAAGAGCTTATCAATCTATTCTGCAAACAAAGACACAAAAAGACTAAAGTGGAGAAAATGCAGTCCCATGCCAAGAGTTCCTACATTGTACTGTAGAGCCTGCATGAAGATGTGTTTGAGTTTCACCTGCCCTACTGTCCTGCTCGCTCACAGGAAGGCACGGGCAGGTAACTCACGTGCCTGACGCCGCATGTGTCTTAGTTTAGGAGGGTGAGTGACTAACTGTGTGGAACTTAGCTATCTGCTAAGTCAAACCATAACAGCATGGAAGTGTGAAGCAGTGTGTCTGTACTGTGCTTGCATCATGATGCACCATTTTTCTACAATCAAATGTTTTTTGCAATTGTTCAGTCTGGAGAAGAGGAGGCTCAGGGGAGACCTTATCGCTCTCTTCAACTGCCTGAAAGGAGGCTGTGGTGAGGTGGGGGTTGGCCTCTTCTCCTGAGTCACAGCGATAGGATGAGAGGGAATGGCCTCAAGTTGTGCCAGGGGAGGTTCAGGTTGGACATCGGAAAATATTTCTTCTCTGAAAGAGTGACCAGGCACTAGCACAGGCTGCCCAGGGAGGTGGTGGAGTCACCGTCCCTGGGGGTGTTCAAGAAAAGGGTTGATGTGGCACTTAGGGACGTGGTTTGGTGGGCATGGTGGTGATGGGCTGATGGTTGGGCTAGATGATCTTGAAGGCGTTTTCCAACCTTAGTGATTATATGATTCTATCATTCTACAAGATATAAGATGAAGAATGCTAGTGTTGCAGAGAGTTGGCCTGGCCACGTTCCTGGCATGGCCAGGAGGACTCAGTTTCTCCAGGTCTCTGTGGTGGCACGGGCAGAGGTCACGGGCTGCTCGCAGCCTCCCCCAGGGACAGCTGGGCGGACAGATGTGCGGTACCCTGTGGCCCATCAGTGCCCGTCCCTGGCAAATGCCCAGTGCGGAGGCTGAAGGCCAAGAAGCCCTTTCCCACCGCGGAGGGAAGCATGGAGTGGTGTGGTCGCTCAGGGAAAATCATCGGGGCAGAGCCTGCTTTCCACATTTTCTGCTTTTGGAGAAGCGCTCCAAGCTACAGCCTCCTCGCTAGGCTCCGGGTGCTTCTCCCCGGCTCCGGGACAGCCTTCTCCCACTCTCCAGGGCCGCCCGTCCCCTCTCCCTCAGCCGCGCCTCCCGGCCCCAGGGGGGCGCGGAGCGAGGCCGCCCCCAGCCCCGGCCGCTCTCCCCNCCGGCGAGATGCTGCACGCCCCGCTCCCTGCCGGAGGGGGGTAGCAGCCTCCGCCGGCTCCTGCCTCAGCGAGGGCTGCCGCCGCCGCCGGACGCAACCTTCTCCCGACATGGAGCTGCTGCCGCCGCCGCTGCTGCTGCTGGAGTGAGCGAGTGAGCGACGGGCAGAGCGAGCCGGCCGCATGGATGGATGTGTTCAGCTTTGTGAAGATTGGGAAGCTCGCCGGGTAGGCGTCCCGGGGCGGCGGAGGGCTCAACTTCCCCGCGGCGGGCGGGGGCCGGGGGCCAGGCGGGGTGCAGGACGGGTCGGTGCCCTCCGCCCGCCTCAGAGCCGGGAGCGCGTCCCGCAGGGGCGGCGGCGGCGGGGCCGTGGCCGCCTGGGAGC